>OX578134.1:42021938-42561938 GCA_951213105.1 Amaurobius ferox | reverse complement strand
TATAAAAATAGCATGGGTGGATTGCGACACCACTTTCCCGCTTAAAGCAGCTTTTACAACCCGGGTAATGCTCACGGCAGCAACATAATTCCATGGTCAGTCTCCCAAATGTGTGACCAATTATTATATTTCTGAACACATACTTTGTAAGGTTTGAATTCCAGTCGATTATATGATTTACCTTGATCCTGTATGATTCTATTTGTCGTGAAACTCTGTATATATTCCATATCTCTGGTGTTTTTTGATTGCTAAATCCAAGAATTTCACCGATTCGTCCTCACACTCTGGATTTTCAATAAGGTCCAATTCGCTTGGGTAGAATGAAAAGTCAAAGCAAGGGATGTTTTCATATCCCCCAATTAACACATCATCGACGTAACGGAAGTAAGGTATTTCCGATAGGATATGAGTGCCTCTTTCGTATTTAGATAGATAGCTATCTGCTAGTATTGACGAGCAACTCCCTCCCATAGGTATGCCCTTGATTTGCTTGTAGAAATTGCTTCCGTCGTGAAGTATGTTTTCCTTTAATAGCAATTCCACCATGTCCATGTATCTTCTATAGGATATAAATTGTTTTAAATCGTATTTTTCATGTAGATCTTTCAGAATTAATTGCAAATTAGTTAAATCAATATTGTTAAAAATATCACGCGAAAGTCGTAACTTTTAAAGTTTATATCGTTATGGCAAAATTTCAGCCGGCCTATCAGTTCCTGTCCGTTTTCTATCATGATAGAGTTATGTCTTTTAATATCATGCATAAATATTTTGAGTTAATCCAGAAGTTTTTTGTTTGCTTTTCCCAAATATGAACCACATCCCACCGTCACAGTTCGAAACTTGACAAGTATTTTGTGTAATTTGGGGATGAGGACCAAATATGGATATTTTATTGTTTTAATATCTATTCCTATTCTTTTGTAAAGTGCCTTTATTCTATTTGTCAGTCTCCATGCGTTACTGGGAATTAAAACATATATTTCACTGTCCCTGTAACTTTTGTTTAGTGTATCCACATAGGAATTCTTACATGTGAAGGCATCTTTTGATACAATTTAATCGGTATATGTTAAAACATATTCCTCTATAAATTGTTTGATAGAGGATGGAACTTTAATTTCTCTTTTGTTTTTGCTATGCTGCTGGTAGTAGTGACAAAAAGCTCTGTAAAAATTATATTTCCACTCATTAAATGCTTGCACTGGTAAACTATGTTTTACCGCCAATCTATAAATGAAGATGTCGAGATCATTATAAAATTCTTCATATACATTTTTAAAATTTTGTATACGGTACTTTGTACCGAGTTGAAAAATGTTGTTAAGTCTTTTGTCTTTAACAAAATCCAAATTTCCGGAAATTATATGCTTATGATGAGTGTCACTATGAATATTTTCATGACAATTACAAGAATCTACATTATTTGATGCAACATCTTGACAAATTTTGTTATAGTTATAATATAGTTTTGTTAAATTTTGTTATTTATATATATATATATATATATATATATATATATATATATATATATATATATATATTTATATATATATATATATATATATATATATATATACATATATATATATATATATATATATATATTTATATATATATATATATATATATATATATATATATATATATATATATATATATATATATATATAAATATTACACATGTAGTGCCTTGAACCTTCATGTCACGGGGGTTCATGTTACGGGGTTAATGAGTGTCAACAAAGAAAGAGCGCCCTTTAACGGGCGTTTTACTCCTCCGTTACAATGGACAACTTAGAGATCATGAAGGCAACTCATATAGGGGTCATCAAGAAGGGGGCGTAGACCCCTGACTCGCTTAATAATCGCGAAAAATTGCCAGTTTTCGGGTGGCCCAACAGCGCGCTTTAGCATCAAATAGTGACGTCAGAAGATATAAATACAATTATTAACAAAAAATATTTATTGATTGATATTTTTTAAGTCAACCCTATTTGTACAGAAACACCTTGTGTAAACTTATATAATTAATATGTATTTTATTATGTATATAATTTAGAAATAATATTACCATTAACGTCTTTGCAAAAACTGTACAATGGTCCTCAACAAAATTTGTGTTTTACCAAACACTACATAAACATCTTCAGATTCAAAATCCCCCCCCCCCCCAGTTTATTTCTAGAAACTGCAAAACTTTTCTCCGAAATTAAAACACGTAGCGACTCGAAACCTCCCTGGCTCCTGACCGATAGTGACAATGTATAAAATTGAAATCAAAAGCACTTGAAACTTATTGCACCGTCGACAGGGTTTAGGATAGAGGAGAAATTATGGGTATTCCTTTCTTTCGAATAGTTGCAATAATCTGGATGCTGTGAATATGAAGTAATTCTCAATTCTCAAATAAATTATTATATTTTTCAAAGATTATACAGTGAAATCCAAACACCCACATAAAATTCAGAAGATTAAAAAAATATGTTGTGTACAGCACATGATTTTCCCTACAAATACTGCTAATTTATTTATTTCATGCGATACAATTGTGAACAAGATCTGGAGAACAATGATTTTACCATTGAATTAACACCGCCTAAATTGAAATGTGGCGTTTTTGGCATCTTAATGGACCAGATGAATTACTTCTTCATACGTACGATCAAAATTCTCATTAAATAAGCCTTTAACATTTAACTAGTATCAATTATATCAAGTAAATGACAATTGACAAAATCTAGGTCGCCAAAAGACAAACTGTATATTCTCTAGGGGATGGAACTATTTAGATTCACGAGAATGATGTTGAATAATATTGCATATGGAAAGTGATCATATTTGATAATATTTTCTACTTTTTAAAATGCTGAACTTTTCTTTCAAATCAACTCCAAAATTCTACAATATCTCTAAAACTCTTCATGTTAGTGTTCTAAAATGTATATCAATCGTTCTCTACGTGATAATTACGTGTGACATTATTAATTATGTTGTTTTATTTTTTCTCAAATTTGGGGAGAGGAGGGTTTTATGAACATTTGATTGCGATTAAAATCAATAGACTCATACCCGGGACATTATTCTACTTTTTAAATTGCTGAACTTTTTTTTCAAATCATCTCCAAAATTCCACAATATCTCTAAAACCCTTCGCGTTTGTGTTCTAAAATGTATATCAATCGTTCTCTACGTGATAATTACGTGTGACATTATTAATTATGTTGTTTTATTTTTCCCCAAATTTGGGAAGAGGAGGGTCTTATGAACATTTGATTGCGATTAAAATCAATAGACTCATACCCGTGGCATTATTCTACTTTTTAAAATGCTGAACTTTTTTTTCAAATCAACTCCAAAATTCTACAATATCTCTAAAGCTCTTCATGTTAGTGTTCTAAAATGTATATCAATCGTTATCTACGTGATAATTACGTGTGACATTATTAATTATGTTGTTTTATTTTTTCCCAAATTTGGGGAGAGGAGGGTCTTATGAACATTTGATTGCGATTAAAATCAATAGACTCATGCCCGTGACATTATTCTACTTTTTAAAATGCTGAACTTTTTTTTCAAATCAACTCCAAAATTCTCCAATATCTCTAAAACTCTTCATGTTAGTGTTCTAAAATGTCTATCGATCGTTTTCTACGTGATAATTACGTGTGACAGTATTACTTATGTTGTTTTATTCTTTCCCAAATTTGGGGAGAGGAGGTCTTATGAACATTTGATTGCGATTAAAATCAATAGACTCATACCCATGAAATGCGGGTTTTGTCACATCACATATAATATGCACATGCTAGCTAATAATTGAGGAATGACGACTTTTCGGGGCGGAACGCTGCCCTAGATTTTTAAATATGTATATGTGTGTGCATTTATGTGTGTGAGTGTGTATGTGTGTGAGGTGTCGAAGTGATTATTAAAGAACTAATACCTATGTCACTATTAAATTGTATGTGTAGATATATTATCTTAAAAAAAAAAAGGAGGTAGAATTGCTATTTATTCTTTTGATTCGAAACATAATTATTCAAGTTTATTCAAGTTAGTCATTATTACAAACATTTCATTTAGAATCAAAAATATAATTTATTTTAATCTTGATTTCGAATCTTGTATGAGAGCGACCAATATGCTTCAAGAGACACTAACATCGCGAAGACCTCAAAAAAGAAAATTTGCATTACTACTAAAGTGCACATTTCATCCATGAGGTAAGATATATATTCACATTGTTTGATATAATTTTTTTCTCTATTTCACTGTCTGATACCTGGTGCGCTTACTAATATATCATATTTTTAAAACATATGATGTGAATGACTATTACATCTATAACATTTCAAGCACAGCAATTGTTCATATTGGTTTGCTGTTTGGACATGAATTGGCAAACTATTTCAACATGTGTGAACGGCAGTAATTACGCACTGTTTGCTGTTGAATATACCATTTTACCTGAATCAGGGTATTCAGTTGTTAATTTACTACAGTCACAGTGGACGAAAAGAGCAGTATTGAGACACCACTTATACTGAAGATTGTGACCTACACGAAATGATCAGCTTTAGGGGTTTTACCCTGTTGGTCTATATCCTTCAGAAAATCCGCCATAACTTTGTATAAAAACAGTGCGGTGGATAAACAATATGTCTGCTTTGGAAAATTCTGAATCTGAACATTCATGTGGTTCTTCACAGTCTCCAGATATATACTGTAACATAATTCCTTTGATAGAAATGAAAATCAAAAGGAAACGCATATGTCTCAAGTCTACACTTTTGACATGGACCTCAAACAAAGAAAGACCTAAAGAACTCCAGATTGAAAAGAAACATCGAAAATAAATCATAAATACCAAAAGAGTAAATAATACATTTTTTTTTTAAATAAAGTAGTTGAACTAAAGCAAAAAAGTCATATTCTGTATCGACTTATCTTCCAAATCCGTATTCTGCCTTCATGAAACCAGTAATTATTTCATTTCTATCCTTGATAATAAATCAAAGAGAGAACTTTTTACTCAAACTCTGAATAGGTGTCACACTTGCGGTAACCGCAATAACGAAAGTCTTAGTTTATTTTTTTTACTTAACGTAACTTACGCTAAAAAAATATAGCTACATTGGGATTTTTCAGGATAGTTCCGTATATAATACGGCTTTCTAAACAGTTTAAAAATTATTCCTCAATAAAAATGATTTCATGAGGAAATTGTCAAAACTGATAATAAGTACTTCGGTAGATTATAAAGTCGTGAATAGTGTTCAGACCGATCTTAATAATTCATCTTTATTCTGAAATTATATATATATTTACTCTATCCATTATATATATTTACTCTTATATAGAGGCTATAGAAATATATATATTTACTCTTCCAGAGACTACAGAATTATATATATTTAAACTTATATAGAGGCTATAGAATTATATATATTTACTCTTATATAGAGACTACAGAATTATATATATTTAGTCTAATATTTACCCTAGTTTTAGTAAAACCTTAGTTTATAAATCAATTTTAGTAAATTCCAAAATAGGAGCAAGTGTGTACACCGTCTTTTCTACGGGGTATTTTGCCTTATAGGTTGGTGCAGAGATAGAATGGCCCAAAGTTCATGAGGTATAATCCTGACATTTACAATGTATTTGAATTTTTGAAACCTCTTCTAATTAAAGTTAAAAAGATAAGATATAACTTATTGAAAATTTCAGGACTAAAATATTTACTAATTATCATAAATAATGCATAAGTAAAAACTGCGGATCTTTGTTTTCATATATCAATGCAAAATATATGTTTACACTGTAAATAAGTTTAGATGTACCGAGCTGCAGCGGAGAGTGTTTTCTAATAATAACATTGTTTTATGGCAACAGATATAAAACTTCAGTTTCGGAGGATATGTTTATGGATAGGAGTATAATAAAGGATATTGGTATACTATTCAAATGTCTAAAAATGGAGAATTAATATAAATTAAATTGGATGTATATTTTGCTTCTTTTAAAGAGTTAGCAAATTAGAAGTGAAAAAATGTTCATGATGAATTCTTATCAAGAAAAAAAGAGCATTTTTCTCCCAATAGGACAACTGGATTTCCTCTTACCCTTCAAGAACCAGATGTATGAATAATTGTACGCACATACAATTTTATGAGAAAATATGTCAATACTGTGACACAAGTTCAACATTTAAATATGTGATTATTTTTAAGATTTAGTTATTTTCAAAGACCTAATTAATTTTAGCACACATTGGTACATGATCTTTTTAATCTACTTAAGAATTTTCTTTACTAAACAAACGTAATTTATTTTCTCCTTCGACATCTTTATCTTTCCGAGCAGAAGGGTGAAAGTTGGGCATTTTGTGATGAACGGCTATTCTAAAAATAGAACAAGGTCAAGGTGCTTTTTAATAGAATTTATGCAAATATATTTCCGAAAGAAAAATAAGTAAGTTCTAAGATAAGAACAATATATATAATGCGGAGAAATAATTTAAAGGTGACAGGTAATTTAATATTGATATAAGGTACATATTTTGCTCTGCGAAATTTTTTGCATTCTGTTTTATTTTCTGTAGAATACTTCGTATATACAGAGTTTGTATATACAGAGTATATATGTTTTGTAATATGTAGAAATGGATTTCGTGATTCGAGTCTCGGATTTTATAGATCTACAGCCCTTCAACACGAATTATTCATTTCTTATAATGATATATGCATGTCTCTAACTCTGAACACAATATAAGAAATTGAGGAAATAAGATTACATTATGCACGATTCATTTAATAGGTACACATCATTGGTCAATTCATTTTTACGAAGCTCGGACCCAGGACATGACCTCAGTCTGAACACGATATTAAGCAAATGGTATAACATTTCATTCCATAGATGAACGAAAGAGATAAACTGGTTTTTAGGAAGCTCACTGGCCTGGAAGAGGACCTCAAGTTGAACACGATAAAATATATCGAGCAAATGAGATGCCATTTCGAAAGATTCATACGAAAGTTGGGCATCAGAGTTTTCTTGGTTTCTGGGAAGCTTTAACCCGGAAGAGGACCTCTATCTGAACAAAATATAAGAAACTGAGTAAATGGCATTATGGCTGAACAATTAATCTATATTACGATTTTTGAATTTACTACATGGATGTTCCACAAATCTTTTGAATATCTTTCAGATCTCTACATAAACACATGTTAAAAATATTTTTCAAATAATTTGCAGACCTTACCAAATCTCATTCTATCACTAATATCACAATAAATTGGCAAACCGGACTAAGTGCTAGGTTGCAAAAAATGAGACTAGTCTAAAATAAATGTGTCAGGTGTGTTACTAACTCAGGTAAGTCAGGTAAGTACTTCCTTTAAAATCACTAATATGCATAAACATAAAAATATACAGTAAAACAATACTCAAATGCTTATAATTTCACAAAATAACTGACATTATTCTCAAAATATTGACGAAAATCATTTCACAAAGCAGTCGCTACTATTCTCGAAGCATTGGCGAAAGACACAGTTCAATGTAGTTCGTATCTTGTCAACTGCTCTCAAACTGAGTGATGTCTCTCTGAGTGAAACTCTTTTTTATAGACTCTCCAAAGACAATTCTGGAAATTTCCTATATCACATAGAATATTGGTAATTTCGACGTCTTTCTCGAATCTTCGTAAAGTCACCAAATGTCTCTAAATTGGTGATACATCGCCAAATCAGATAACCTTTATTCAATTTTCGGCCCATGGGAACCCTACATTAACATGATGGAAAAGGATTCAGGTGTTTCCTCTGTGTGGTCTTCAAATCAGACGAAAAGAACGAAGGGGAAAAGATACTTTGGAGCGTTTTCTAAGTTCATAGCATTATTATTATTTCCAATACTTTGCTTAGATAAAGTATCTTGATTGTATGTTATTTAAATACTGTAGCGAATGTATCATTTCAAAATTGATTCGTCTTCTCAAATTTTGGTATTTACTTAATGGTTGTATGTTTAGTTACCTTTTAATTAACTGTTATTTTTTTTTGCTTTGGTGAAGGTAGTTTAACCCTGAAACATCATGTTATTATTATGTTCTTTATATTTCCTTGGATTTTTATCGAAGAATACGTGCCACCAAGGATACCTTGTCCAAACGTTGATGGCAAATCTCTGCTAGTGTTTACGATTGGAAGTTTACGCTGGTGTTACTTATACTTACGTTTCGAAAGAATAACCTTCAAAACCGTTTCAGCAGCTGACCAGCTTTCCATGTTGTGTTTCTTTCCCTACGAGTGGATTGCTATCCTAGGTTCTATGACAAAAACTGTTAGTCTCGCTGTGTATTATCATCATCGCGGACACTTCTCTTTTTGAGTACTAGTTCGCGGATAACCTGTTTAATATAATATAAGGTAATAATTTGAACCGTTTTCTCAGAAAATGATTATAAACAGAAAAATTTCAAGAAATGATTATAGTTATTTAAAAAACATTGTAAATTGGTTCTCAAGTGCCCAATGTTAAAATATTCACAGATGTTCTGTAATTTGAAGAACCTTAGAACCTTATCTATAGTTGGATGGCAATACCAGATCTAGTAGAACAGGAATTCTAAGTTGAAAATCAGAGCTCGTTAATAAGAATTTGGAAGACCATTGCGGATAACAGCATCCACAACAAACGATTTCGCGTCTATTATGCACTTTTGAGTATGAAATATCCAATATCTGCAACGTCAGCAATAAACTTGCTATAAGCCACAATTTTAACACACTTCTGACTGTTACAGTCCTACCCAGACCTACGCCGAAGGACTAAAATTATCAGTTCCCATAGAAGTTCGTAAAATTTGAAGTTTGTATCAAGTTGTTTGCTACATTTGGGGATGTCACCAGCTTTTAAATGCTGAAGCGCGCTTAGCAAGTGCAAAACCGGTCATGGATAATGTTATCAGCAATGGGAGTCTGTTCCACAATGATTTAAGTTCAAATCAAAATTTTGCAGCTATAGAATTCAACTAAAAGGAAATATTATCTAATTCCATCGCTTTTTATATATTTTCTCAAAACTTAATTTCTCCCATCCCGCCCGTTTAAAAGTGGATCACTAATTTCTTATTACTGTTCCTATTCAGTGTTCACCTTCCTATAACCTATATTTGACTCAAGAAATAAATAAGCTATTTGCATGACATGTGCTGAAACTCTTCATTTACTTGCACATGCACTTTAGTATTTGGGGTAAAGTGACTGCTATGCTTACTTTATCTTGATGAGAGAGCCCTGTTTTTGTTTTTTAAACTGTCTATTACTATAAAGTGTTTGATTTATGCTGTTTCACTGATTTCTCGGTTTTATTTCTCGGTGAATTTAGACATAAGATCAAAACTGTTTTTATAAAATTTATAAAGTATAACTATTTATGTTGTACATTACATGTTTCAGATTAAAAAAACATTCCGTAAACATATAATTTTAGGTATGGTTTCCTGTATATTGAAATTCCGAAAGAGCTAATAAAATCCGTTATACTGGAATTCATATATTTTATCTTCCAGTTACGATCTAGGCTAGGTTTTTATTGAATGATATACTATAATCGTAAGACTTTCCTACAATATAAAATTAATATTTTGAAGAAATGTTAAGAAACTAATTTTTTCAAAGATTTTATTATTTTGTAAAAGTGAATCTTATGCATAAAAAGCAAATTGTTTTTTTTTTCAGTTTTTTTTTCAGAGATATTGAGAAGACAGTAGTTCACTCAAAATTAAATCCGTTTGTTCCAACATAAATCACGGTATTAGTTTTAAATTACCAATGAAAATAACAGATGTTGAAGAACTTTTCTTTTTTTCAGGGTGTATACGTGTTTAAATTTGATAATAGAAGGAATTTCCTTTTAATTTCACCGAACAAAATGCTATATTGCATTGAAAAGGATTTTCTTTGTATTTTGTAGAAATAACTTTACTGTTATGGTGAGACATTATCTGAATACATCCGTAGTAGTTCACAGTTACTCTAAGGGGACCGGTAGAAATATATACTCGGATGCATGTTTTGTATATCATTTAATACTGAAAGTTGAAACCTGATGAAAACAGCTATTCAATATACATATTTTGAATAGTTGTATATATTATATATATATATATAAATTATATATATATATATTATATATATATATATATATATATATATATAAAATATATATATATATATAAATATATATATATATATATATATACATATATATATATATATATATACATATATATATATATATATATATATATATATATATATATATATATATATATATATATATATATATAGTCAGAAAATTAATAATTCATATAAACTTAATTCAATTAAAAATGATATTAAAGAAATACAAAATGATTTTGCCATTACATATGTCGATAAAGCATGTGGAAACTACTCAATTATATGTAAATATTACTATAAAAATACCCTTCAGTCACACTTACTTAATAATCAAATCTATAATTTACATAAAACTAACCTTAAAATCTTATACAATAGAATATCAGCCAAATATAAGCAAATCCATCTAAAAAATAGTTGTAATAACATTCCATATATTGTTTTAGTACCCAAGTTTCATAAATCCCCTGTTGCTTTTCGAACCATTACCAGTGGGCATAATTCTTACATTACTAATGCTGGAAAATTATTATTAAAGATATTACATGAAATATCCTTGTCAGATGAAATCTCAAATAATTGTCATATTGTAAAAAACAGTTTTGAATTAGTTAAGAAATTGAAAACTCTTACAAATATTCGTAGTATTTATACCTTTGATTTCAAAGATTTGTTTAATAATATTAATATAGATGATCTGTATAAAGTTATATTAGGAATTTTTGAAAAATATAATATCAACCTAAAATATTCAAATTTTCTATTTAAAAAATTACTTAACTTCACTCTTTATGAGAATTATATTCAACATGGTGGTACTTTTTTTAAACAACAGGTTGGTATCCCACAAGGGGGATGTGCCTCATCATTGTTAGCTAATCTGTATTTATTCTTCTATGAAAAAAACATTAATCCAAGCTTGCATAATATGCACATGTTTAGATATTTAGATGACATTTTATGTGTATCCCCAAATAATAATATCCCTATAGTATTAAACTTTTATCCAAAAAATTTACAATTAAATGCAAGTAATAATGACACAAATGTTGCAAACTTTTTAGATTTACATTTAAATTTACAAAATTGTAATATGGTTATAAACTTGTATGATAAAAGACAGGATTTTAAATTTAATACATCAAAAATTCAACATTTTGACTCTTGTTTGCATATATCTGTATTTAGAAATATTATAATAAACCAGGCTCTTAGAATCAATAAAATTTGTGATGAAGATTATAAATTAGCGCACTTTATGGAATTATTGAGTACAGCGACTAATAATGCATATCCCCCCAAGTTTGTTATTAAAATTATCAACTCAGTGTATCAAATTTCACTGGATAACATCCTAGAAAACATTCCCAATTATAGTGACTAACATACAGTAGGAAAAAAAAAATATATATATATATATATATATATATATATATGTATATATATGTATATATGTATATATATATATATATATATATATGTATGTGTATATATATATATATATATATTATATATAATTATTAATTATATAAATAAAAATGAAAAATAATAAACTAAGTCAAAAAGATTAGAAAAATCAAAAAATAGGAAAATAAGATGCATTAACATTAATGTTTTGAATTTTATTTTCGCAAAAAAATGTAACTTTTGTCAGTATTGAAACTACGTTTTGAGCGCCCTTATAATGGTGTATAGTGGCATTCTCGATTATCCATTTTTCATATGAATTACTTGTTTAGTAGGAATTTTCATCTTTGATTCATATTTATATTCATGTTTGCATATTTGGGAAGTTGTATTCTGAATTGCTTGTCCAGTCTCCAGCTTAGACTCACTGGACGGGTTTGGGAGTAACTCCGTGAACGTTCGTACTGCCTCCCTGGTAGAATTTCGACTTGTTCATTCCGGTGCTTCTAGATTAAGCTCTTGAGGTTGATCGTGTATACACGTGGTAGAAAAATGGTTCATGCCGCATGGTAATACAATTTTCTTAATGTATCCTTTTTTCATTTTTTGTTGACTGTATTCTGAGTTTAAGTATTTATAGTAATGTACTATTGCTTAATCTGAAACAGGCATTTGTTTGGGTTAATTGGAATTAAATACTCAGACCTGACGATGAATTTAATTCTAATTAATCATCGAATTTGGGATGGTGCTGTTCTTTTCTCTTATCGGCATTATGGCTTTGAATTTGCTTCTATGGTGATGTTAATATTACTTGAATTGTATTTTTTTATTTTTACATAATTCTTATTATTACATTTCAAATATAAATATATATATATATATATAATGCTATATGAAAAATACATTTATCTCCATCTGCCTGTCTTTTACACTTTGCGACGAATTCGGAGACACACAAGGTGACATTGCCGTCTTATTTGGCGATATATTTTGCGCAAAACATCCATTTTGCTGAATTTTGTAGGATATCAGCATGTTAACGAGAATTCAATACTCATCGTAAAATTAAATGTTATTTATATGGTTTGTGAAAGTTAGTAACGTAATGTTCTTGTTTAAAAATATAGAGTCGCAGTTTTTGAGTTAGAAACGTGTGGGATAAAAATAGGGTTTACGTAATTAGTTTTCATTTGCAATAAGAATAATAAATTTTAAAGCCTTTTTTATTATAGTATATGTACAGGGATAACATGCGTCACTTGTTTTGCTGTACAATATAAATATATAAAAAGTTTGCTGGTGGTTACACGGCAAGTTAGGAGAAATTCATTTCCGATTCCCAAGAAGACTGGTCATGTGATTGTTTGTTAAGATATTTCTATAGATATGTCTCACTTTGCTGACATGTGTTTTGGATACGTAATGAATACTTCTCCCAGATATATCCAGATGTACTTCTTCCAGATGTTTGGATACTTCTTCCAGATGTATCTTCCAAAGATCTCATCAACAGCATTGCAGTTTCAGTCCACTGTTTCAATAAATTCTTCCAAAGGAGAATATTTCACATTTATTCTCATTTATAACATCCTGTTTTCATCCACTCCATTTGAATCAGCCTCTTAATTTGGTATGATCTTCCTGCTTTATCTTTTCCTGCAGGCGCTTACTTTAAAATATTATGATGAGGGCGTAACTCGTCCATTCTGATGATATAAACAACCCGGGTTTCTTTAGAAACAGCTAAAACTGTGTTGATAGAACTTTATTAATTGCACTATAATGTTCGAAGTTATATATTTTTCTCAAAATTCCAGCTTTGCATATAACATCAAAATTGTTCTGATGTTATTTTTCTTAAAATTACACAGACGTTTTTCTTTTACATTATTCGTTACTGATCAGGTATCAAAATATATGTTATAGCAACGCATATTTTTCTAAACAATATAAAATGTAATGTTGGTTTTACTTGAAAAAAACTATAACTGTAACAGCTCGACGTTCGAATGTAACCTTTAATTCAATAAATTTTAGTTGTAATTTGTATGTATGATAAGCGTATTTTTTATTAATTATTTCATCGACTATGTTGTTACAACTAGTTAAAGTAAGGAAGAGGTATGGCAAACAATTTACTGCATGAAATTACATACTAATATAATTAAATAAATTACCTCATATTACCTCCTATTATTAGGATGTTTGGGTTACCATCATATATATATATATATAATTTATTTCATTTGAAATATATCAATCTATATATTACAAAATATATTTTTACTAAATATATTTTTTGACATTTTGGGTCTGTAAAGAAATTTATTTGTTGGAAAGAAATATTATTTATTTCGTAGTCGCCTTTAAAAAGGGCCATCTGTTGTTTTAAAACATTTATTTATACAAGCGTACTGCTAAAGTTAGTACACTGGCCAAATTTATCAAGATTTCAAACGATTTTCATAAATATCAATACCGTACCTTCAAACATATTGTCACAAAGTTTTCATCTTGACACACTCAAGATTGGAGACTATTCTTTTGAGAGGTCTTTGAACCGAATCTGTTAGCAAATGCTTTCCTATTTTCTTAAATTCATCGAAATTTGCATTTTCAGATTATCTGATACTTACAATTCTAATTAATGCTAAAGAATTGAATAAAAATAACGACATTGAAAGCAACATATATAATAAAATTAAACGTATTGACCGGTTTCGAAAGCGAAAATGAGTCTCCTTCATCAGGAAAAACAACAAGAGAAACCTTCACTCGTCAAATTAAGATCAGCTAATAGTACTGCGATACATAGAGGTTCATAATGGTACTTGTCGTAAGTATTTTTTATTTTTAGACAACCAAAAGCTAGGCCGATATTTAATTCAAGATGATGGCTTTATTCTTATCCCTACAGAAAATATATAAAATAAAAATATTCATCTATTTACGCTGAACATTTTGTCTGTTGAACAGCTTTTATATCATCCAAGTGTATTTCATTCTATTACACAAAGCATTCTCTTTGACCAATCTCCTTAAAAAGGTAAATGGAATTAACATCTAAATAAACAAGCCTGTAGACGCTCTCATGGGCATGCAACAGAAAGAATTACAGCAACACAAGCAGTAAAAATAACTCTAGAGCCAAGCCTTTTCTAAAGTTATCACCAACCTACTAGATTAAATTCGTTGAATAAAACCTAACTGGGAAACTTCACTAAGCCTTGAAGAGCACTGACGTCAAATTATGCTTCACACCGTCGCCAAACTTTTGCCATGTCCTTCCTTCATCTTTTTCTCTCTTATTCCTTGGACCTTCAGAATACGCTTACTTATCCTCCACAATACTTTTACCCTCTACAAACATAATGATCAATGGTTTAATCACCATTACACTCCAAGTACTTATGTACAAAATGTAAAATCTTATGGAATGTCATATTTGAACGTTGTTTGTTCTACACTATGTTTAGTAGTAATTGGACTTCCTAAGCCCTTTTTACAAAGGGTCAGATGTCTGCGCTCATCGAAGCCCCCAGAATGTATACGAAACAACAAAGAAAAATTTGATCTTTAATTGTTAACATTAGTGTAAATATTCTATTCTACAGCTATTGTTGTCCCAGCCGTGCGTTCATCGCCGACGTCCCAAACTCCTATAGTATCATCCGATTTAGATTTATATAGCCGCAAACCCATTCGGTCGGCTCCTAACCTCAGTATAATAAACAAATATATCGAGTAATTAAAGAAAAATTATTTTTCGGCCGGCATTTTCCAAAATGGCAGCCGGAATATTTTGGACGCAGCTTGCGTCTTGGAAGTTTTTATAACTCATATACTTGTTAATAAACTCATACTTGTTGTACCAAATTTTATGCTGGTACCCAGAATAGCAACATTCTTGTGCTATCAGAATACACCATTACTATTCGGTTTAAAGAATATGAAATGCTTAATAAATGAATTTAAGAAACTGTGAACTTTTTTAATATGTGTAGTTCAATTTTAATAAGTATAGTTCATCATTATTTAATATATATTTTTTTTATTAGATATAAGAATTCTCTTTAATATGTACGCAAAAGTAAATAGAAAGAATAATTGGCATATAAATAAATATATTTTAAACACGCTGTGTTTGATAGAACGTTTCTTCTTGTTGCGAGAGGTAATTAGGAGCAGATGCGCCACATGCTCAAAAGAGTTCTTTTAATGTTTACGAAATAGCAGAAAAGATGTCATATATTTTAATTATTTTCTCATTCACTCTGAAATGCATTTATCTAATTAGGGATCAAATGAGATATAAAAACTAAACTGTTTAACTCCAGTAATTTGCATTTTGCAAAATTTATAGCAAAATTAGAGTAATTATGAGTTAATTATAAGAATAAACAAATTAATAAAGAATTAGGAAAATAGTAAATTATGTTTTATTAATTTTACTTTAAGGTGTTTGTGCCGAATATATCAAATAAATCATCAATTTGTTACTTTGATGAGGATACGTTTATAATATTGGAAATAATTCTAAGAACAATTAATAGTGTGAAAATTAATCTAGGAAAGTGATAAAGATGTTAAATAAAAGATCTAAAAAATTAAAAAGTTTTGTGTCGTTAAATTCCTAAAAACATTCCCGGCACAAAAAGCCGGGATTTTAAAAGGCGAAACAGACATTAGAAAGGTATTCAAATGTGTGATATGCCTCAAATGTGTGAAGTGCCTCCATATATTACAAAATGTATGCAACTCAGATGCCAAGCCTTAAAACTAGGAAGTCCAGAAGCGGCGTGCCCTATGAATGATACCACAATAGTTTTCAGAATGTGGTACGGGTACCCCAAGAGGTATGCAAGTCGATATTTAGGAGTATACCGAGGAAATTTAATTTTGTCTTTTATATTTTTTTCAAGTTATTTATTGAAAAATATTGTATTGACAGAAAATAGTATATTTAATTAAAGAATAACAAATAATAATTTGTATGATTAAATTTCAAGAGCATGAACGCAACAATATTATTATATAAATTTTATTTTACTAGAATACCCATTTAAAGAAAAAAATAAATCTCGCATCT
Organism: Amaurobius ferox; assembly: GCA_951213105.1. Taxonomy (NCBI): domain Eukaryota; kingdom Metazoa; phylum Arthropoda; class Arachnida; order Araneae; family Amaurobiidae; genus Amaurobius; species Amaurobius ferox. The sequence continues at coordinate 42,545,240 of OX578134.1, read as the reverse complement.
GTCTTAACTCTAGGGGTACGCGTTGTAAAAAGTATTTCTTAACGGTACGCGATCAGAAAAGTTCGGAAGCTACTACTTTATCCAAGCAAATTGTGCGAGAAGTAGCAATGGTCAAAAGCAGTCTGCAGGCTAGAAGAAGACAGATCTTCACAGTGATCTTCACAGTCAAAAAAGATCAGATTGTCTTGAAAAGCCAATATCGAAGGTTTTCAGCAGAGGAGTGGTTATTGTGAGGTGTATTGTGAGTAATTATGTATGAAAAGATCATGCAAATATGTTAGATAACTGCCCAATATAAAATGAACCAGTAGTTCACGGCTCGAATCTATACCAAGTCACTATGTTCCTGATTAGAGTGCTATCTAAATCGAGCAATCAGCCCACGTCTTGTGTGCTGTTACGAACTTGTATTATCTCCTTCCCTCTAGAGTATGTCTTATCTTTGAAGACCAGACGGAAAAAACTCCCGTATAGGCATTATTTCCCTTAATGTAATTCTATGATTGCCACTTACGAAACTTCGGAAAAGTGTTGCTAGATTTGGAGATTCATCGTCAATTTGGTGACGTTCGGCGACTTCCCGACAGCTTCAGAAACACCCCGAAATAACGATCATTCTACGTAATTTGAGAAATTTCCAGAAGTTTCTATGGAGAGTCTATAAAATAAGTCAACACTCAGTTGGACAGCAGTTGACGTGATACGACTTGCATTAAACTGCGACATTCAATGTTTTGAGGATATTAGCTGATGTTTTGTGAAATGAAATACGTCAAGGTGTCGATCATCAGTATCATTTGTTTTGGGAAATTTGTGGAGCACTTCAGTGCTGTTTTACTGTATATTACACCTGTTTATAAAAAACCTAAAAATTTACATACACCGAAAAATTTACTGTATATTACACCTGCTGTGCTTTTGAATAAACCTATTAGTTACCCATATATTTGGACTCATTCTTGTATCCTGCGTTCACAGCTACGATTTCAGAGGCTACGTCGTAACAATAGGTACCAACTAAAAGTACTGTGTTTATGATATAAATTTTGTTGAGTACGATGTGGAAAGATTTATAGTGATAATAGAGAAATACAATTTTCGTCAGCATCATCACACCGACCGCTCCAGGGGCTTGGTAGCCAAGTGGTTAGCGCGCTGGAATTGTACTCGATAGGCCCGGGTTCGATTCCAGCCACAGCCAAAACTGCCGCCGTGTTCACGCGGAGTACGATCACGTTAAACATGTAGGTCCGTAAGTCCTTCCGAGAGGTTGGTGGTAGGGGAAGGAGGGTACGGTCCCTGTGAATGCCACCCCACTGGGTTCTGGTCTAATTTGGGTGGCACTTCTCGGCCGTCCAAACAGTTACCTTACACCTTTCTGGTAGGAACTTTTCAATCTTTTATATATTCCTACTTAAGCAACAGACAAATTTCTTTTACCGATAATTCTATTACATTTAATAAAACAATATCTATGGGTGCTCCACAGGGTTCGGTTATCTCCCCTACCCTGTGGAGCATTTATTTTAATGACATCCTCAAACTTAATAATAACCTTTTTCATATCCAAGCCTTCGCAGATGATCTTGCGGTGGTTACTTACGGTGTCAATCTGATGACCCTTCGTAACAATACAAATAGCCTGCTAAATCTTGTTTCCTCCTCCCTTTCTAATCTTAAACTTACGATCTCTCCTGATAAATGTAGAGCCATAATCTTTAACAAAAACAGATCTAAAATTCGTAATAGGCCCTCTTTTAAAATTTTGAACTATAAAATTCCTACCTCCCGTTCTCTTATCTTCCTAGGAATAACAATAGATGATAATCTCAAATGGAGTACACATATATTTAACCTAAAGGAGAAATGTTATAAGATCGCCAACACCTTTGGGCGGGTGTCTGGCAATAATTGGGGGGTAGACAAATCCTTTTTAAAAATCTGGTACCTATCGGTAATTGAAAAGTCTTTAATTTTTGGTGCGGGAATCTGGGGTCAAGCATTGACGGGGGATCAGGTCAAAAAACTTCTCTCCCTTCAAAGAATTTTTCTTTTAAAAATTTCTTCTGGTTTTCGGACCACTTCTAACATTTCTCTTTACTCCATTACTGGTATTCCCCTATCCATATAGTAATTAACACCAACTATATAAAATATGCTTTTTGGAAACATCGTTTAAATCTCTTCTCTAATTTGCCCGTCCCGGACCCTTCCCTTTTCGACTCAAACTGCCCGGTTTCTACTATCCCTCCTTCTAATCGTATTGCTAATCTTGTCCCCCTCCCTCCCTCCTATTTTTCTAAATTCAATGTTTATACAGATGGCTCTTCCATAGATGGAAACACTGGTTTTGCTGTCTGTATATTCAATCATGATACGCTTCAAGAAACATTCACTTTTAAACTAGCTAATGGGAACACAGTTTTTCAGGCAGAAATTGCCGCCATTAATTTTGCTATTAATTGGGCCTCAACTAATAATACTAAAATTAATATTTTCACAGATAGTTTTTCTTCTCTTTCGGCTCTAAATTCCATTAAAAATAAATCCTCTTATCTTTCAAAAATTAAACTTAATGCTTTAGCAAACAAAAATCTTATTAATATTCGTTGGGTTAAGGCCCACTCTGATATCTCGGGAAATGAGACTGCGGATAAGTACGCCAAACTTGCTACCTCCTCGGGTTCTCCATTTTCCCTTCCCTTCCCGTTTTCCCTCCTTAAAAAATTTTGTAAACAAAATATTTCTCATCATTGGCAAATCTTTCTTAACTCTTATATTTCCCCCCGGACTCATGATCCGGCCCGGATTTCTTCCTTCCTCCCTCTGGTCAATCCCTCCCTCCAAATTACTAACAAATATTTAATATATTTTTTAACTGGGCATGGCCCATTTCTAGATTATCTCCATTATTTTAAACATAAATCCACCTATTGTTGCACCTGCGGTTCTTTCGGCGATGCCGATCATTTTGTTTTTTCTTGTCCCCATACAAAAAATTTTCATCTTACAAAACCCTCCCCTGCCAATTGCGCAGCCTGGTTCTCGAGAGTCAGTTCAAATAAATCTTCTATAGATAAAATTAAAAACTGTGTTCTCATTGCTAGAGACATCTCTAATCAAATTTTCTGATCAGCTTGTGAGCCTCTCCCTTTTCCCCCTTTTGGTCGGTGGTCCCCTGTTGTCCTTTTCCCTGGAGGTGTTATCCTCTCTTTGTTTGGTTGCTTTGTTTTGTCTGTGTTTTGTTTTTGTCTTTGTTTTGTCTGTGTTTTGCTGTGTTTTGATTGTGCCCCGTTTGTTGCTATTTGTCTTGGTTTAGTTGTTGTTTTTGTCTTCGTTGTTGTTTTTGTTGTATTATTTCTCATTGTGCACCAGTTGAAGTAACAATTGTTCAAGAATTATTGTAATCCGTTTTATTGTGTCTTTCACTGTTTAACCTTTATATTGTTTCAAAATGTGAAACATATGTAAACTCTCCTGTAAATTTTTGATTCTCAAAATAAACGCTGCTGGACAGTCGGACGAAAGCCATGGAAGTTGGGAGTTGGTTTCGGCTAACTCCTTCCCGGCCGTCCAAATGGATGCTCAAGTCCTTGTTGACGAGCCGGACGGCCTGGGTTTTCAACACCTTTCTGGTAGCCGGCCGTCCAAATAGATGCTCAAGTCCTCAGGACGAGCCGGACGGTCTGGGTCTTCAACACATTTCTGGTAGGTCGGACGGTCTGGATCTCAACAACAACAACACCGACCGCTCCCAAATCTTAAATTTAATAATTGTTTTAAATTCATATTTTGAAATTGTATAATTTTAAGTAATGACTAATAATTTTGAAGATGTTTAAAAATAAGTAATATTTTTATGAAAAATAATTTTATTTATTTAAGACTCCAAATAATGTTTAGCCTTTCCGCAAACAAGTTAACAACATTTTGATTCGTTGCCGGGATGACTGCCGACATTATACTAAAACCTTGGTTGGACGATGGTGATGAAAACATATACGATAACAAAAATATATATGTTGTTACGATGAAGACATGCGTTAATTTTGGTGTGTCGGCATTCTCCTGAAATGCGAAATGAAGTGACTCGCGTTCCCGAAATCGCCACAACAGTTCCAATATTTTAAAGGAAATGCTAAACGGGTAAAATATTTCTTAATGCAATTTTAAAATAACGGAAGTAATCTACATAAATAGATATATGCTCGATCTGTTATATTATTTTCATGTGTATATTCTTGTGGTCGGCAAATGTTTCATCTTCAAATCTTCCTGTTACCCGAACTTTAAAGTCTGAATCAACGAAGCGTATAAATAAAAATATAAATTCAAGATCACGCATATCTTACGGGAATAATCAACCGAATATGTTATGATCCTATCCATCCACGATCAGTTCAAGTAACTAAACAACGCAACTCTGATTTCCATGGTTAGATGTCTGTGAGCCAATGGTCATAGATAAAGAAATGGAAGTCAATGTGGAGCTTACAGATTATCCCTTGTAACGGACTGCATATGTCAGGTCAACTTAGATTTAAGTCAGTGCAGTGCAGTTCAATTTGAAAGTTCGTATTCAGTGAATTTCAATTTGAGCGTTTGAATTCAGTTCAGTTTGAATGTACTGTGCAGTATGTAGTCCTTGTTTAAAATACCATTCAGTTGTAGGAAATTGCAAGGTTAAAATTTCAATTCGTCTGTACGATGTATCTGTGCATAATAATGCGCACAAGTAATGTAACCATATTGTTTTATTTTATCGGAGGAACTATCACAAATCTGACTGTAAGTCAGTAATAAAAGTTACCAATGCATCACACACAAAATATTTCAGAACATACTATTTAATTATTAGTAATTGATAATGGGTACATATCGAGTAATATTGGTAAATTTAATGATGCGAATATTGAACATGAATAAAATTTTCAATAAAATTTCAGTTTGAGCAAATTCATGTTTCTTCATTTTGCTAAGTGTGGATAATTACGTTAATTAATTTATGTTCAGATAATACCGGTAAACATAATGTCGAGTTATCGCGACGGCAGTTACTAATGTAAGTTCACGATCACTTTATAAGACCCCAATATAACGATATATATATAATATTTAAATAACGTCACATATTGGATGAATTTTTCCAGTCTAAACAATTTTATCTCCATATTTTAGACTTTTAGACATTTAGACTTTTCATAATAATAATTTTATCACCACAAGAAAATATCTATATAGTAAACAACCTAACGTCTGTTTGTCTTTCAGACCCTTCAGAAGCCTCATGATAGCTAAAAGATTGAATATTTGCACACTTATTGTTTGAGAGCAGGACAGAAGATAAAGAAGATGGATTCTTGACTTTTCACCGGAGAGCGGAGAAAAAGGATGTTTCCCGAAAAATTATGCTAGTTATCCTAAAAGTTACCAGTTGGCCCAGACGCTTGAACATTTGCATAATTATATAATCGGCTATAAGGTAAACTTTAATGGAGCTGGATTTTCAATATCCTCAGGTAACGAAGAATATGGGATAAATAAAAACCTTTTCAGACACACCAGAAGGTCCCTGTTGATCTAAAAGGCTGAGATTGAATATTTTCAGAGAAAATGGGGGATTCAGAAGTATTTACAAATCCTACGGAAATCCCCTGGCATTCGTCATCTGACTAAACCTAATGGAGTTTATTTTTGATTAAGATGATTATTTTCAATTGTTAGGGCCACCCATTATTAAATAAAATAAAAGTTGTTAAACATATTTTAACTTGTTTTTTTTTTTTTTTTTTAAGAATTTTAGTTTCCCTGTCTTTAACTGACTTATATACTAGTTTTAATGTAAAAGTGTATTATCAAGCATTTTTAATGGAAATCTGCATCATCTAAATACGTAAATACTTTATATGGTAAAATACACTAAAATATACGGAATCTCTGTCTGAACAATTAAATTTTAAATTACAAAAACACTTTAAAATAAAAGCCTTTATTTGGTCGTACTAAAAGATGTTAGAATCGCATTAAGAACCTGAGAGCCGTCCGACGTCAAACGTCCACCAGCAGAGGCGATTGGAAAAAATAAGGTACATTATCCTTATAAAATTTACAGAGCAGAAGTAAAATAAAAAATCTGATGTGGGCAGACTTATATTCACGTTCTCTTTATTTTAGTTAAATTTAATTCACTTTTAATTCAATTTTCGTTTTCATTTGATAACTGGCCTTATTTTCAAAGGTGACGTAGAGGAAATACGAGAAAACTACAATACCTCAAGAACGGTTAGTCCTAGTGTAATGGGGTTGGTTTTATTCCTTTCTTCGTTAAAAATTACGTATTAAACAAGCATTTAATGGATATATTTGAGCATACGTAGTTTTTTATTTTAGATTTTTTTATTGGCCATTTTGCAAAAAAAGGCAGATTATTTTTTTCCGAATCGTACCAAAATCTAATCAGCACCAGGGTGTCCCACAAGTGACTTATCTGCTGAATTTTGTGAAATTTGGTTCGTTAGCTCTTTAGCTAGAGTGGATACAAGTTTTTGCCGCCCATTTCTCAAAAAGGGCGAGTTCTTTTATCCCGAATCGTACCCAAAACTAAGGAGCACCAGATTCGCCCACAAGTGACTCACTTACCAAATGTTATGAAATTCGGTCCATTAGTTTTTTAGTTAGAATGGATACAAAATCTGCACAGACAGACAGACTGACAGACAGACACACAGAGAGACGTCACGCTAAAAATAGTGTTTTCGTATTCTAGAGGTCTGGAAACGTGTAGATCCGTCGAAAAACCGAGTTGCGATTTTCGTCATGATTCCAATACTTTCCCTATACATTACCATGTATTGCAGGGAAAGTAAAACATAACATATGTATGCATCTAAAAATTCAGACAAATATTTAACTCACAAGAAGATGTGATAATAATGATAACTTTATCCCGGCTTTTGACAAAACATTTCTCTGAACTAATTGTAATAATCTACGTAATATTTTGCTTATTGGATCCACATTTATTTACACTTATCGGGAATTCATATGTAATTTTGACCCTGTTCAATACCTCAGTTTCATCTGGCGTTTCATTTTTGACTGGTTAAATCTTAATTAACGATTAGCGATAAAAGGTTAATTAAAGATAAATCGTTATTTAACGATTCTTAATTAACAATTTCGACTGGATAAATCTTCATCAATTTTGACTAGTTAAATCATTGAATTTTTTCTGTATTTTACTTCTAATGGGTAAATATTATAGCGTAATTTTTTATATGATAATAATTTGCCTTGTATAATCCATCCATCCAATATATGAAATTTATGTTTGCGGTTTTTGACTGAGAATAAAAAATTCTAATGTATATACTTTTTCAGCATTTGACGCTGACAATAACCGTTTGGCGTTCGAAAGCGCCCTGGTTATGAATGTGATTTTAGCGTATTCCATGATCAAATAGAAGGTTTTATTTTAAAGTGCTTTTATTCCTAAAAACCATATAATTCCTAAAATATATATGGTTTGTCTGAATAACTATGCTTCTCTGCTATTACAAATTACTCCCCTACTTGCCTTTGCTTTACATCTCCTGCTACCCCCGGTCATATTGTTGATTGTTTGGCTGTCTCTATGCGCCAGCTCTTAGAGACCATAGACGCAAGTGGCTGAACGGATAATTCGTAATGGTCTTATGGACTTGGTCTAGGATCCTAGAACATGGGGTTTAGTAACAACACTATACCAAATATCATTTACACTTTACTTAAAAGAGGCAACATTTATTTCTGCTTATTTCTTATTATAAGAAACAAAACTTGTAAAGTAAATACCTGTCATTCTGGATGATTTATTACACAATTTGATAAATAGTAACTTTGAGGGAAATACCTAACAGTTTTTACTTTAAAAAAAAAAGATATATATATATATATATATATAAACGAAACATTTATGGGGTTTACATTTTGCAACTTGAAAATATATAAATTCTTTACTTTCTGTACCTGTCCGGTTTATATGATTTTATGAATCATACATGTTGTTTGATTTCTTTCTTAAATTTGACATTACATAAACGTCTATCAAAATATTTAATCATCTTAGTTCAAACGCATGATAGATCTGAAAAATATTTATTTAAATATATCCAAAAATATATAAGAAGTGAATAAATATTTCAAAGGGGATATTTATTTTCTGTATTTTTTTAATGAACATTTAATTTTAACATATGTTTTTATCTCTCACTTATGTAATCCGCTGTTTAATGTATATATAGAAGTCAAAAATCAATAGATGGTTATAATATCCGTTAACTGAAAAATACTCTGTTAAACATTTATTTAGAGAATATTGAATATTTATGACTATTTCTATATAAGTTATATATTATTATCCTAAACGGATATTACCTACTTATCAGGGTGTAAACAAAATAGTTAGAAATCGATTTTGAGCCAATTCAGGTATGTGATTATTCTAAAGAAAGAGATGGTTTTCCGCTGAAACTGGAATTTGTTTTATTACCAAATTTTTATTTGCAGGTTCCACTGGTACTTATTGCATTTGTAATTATTCAGAGTTGCTTATTTATTCTTACCAATATTACAAACTCAATTTTTATCTTTAAAATTGTGTCTGCTTGGATAAGAAATGGGAAAATATCTTAAAAAGCTGCCACTGTGAAAAATGCATTTAAGATAAAGGAATAGCTTAATTGTTTTTTGTCACACGTTTGGTTAACACATTAATTTTTTGGTTTATAATAATCGTTTATCTGTAATATTAATTATTATATCAGTAAAAACAAACCGGAATCGAATTTATTGACATACATTTTATATATACAAGTATTTCTTAACGGAATTGCTCATTTTTTAATTCAGTGCATATTTCACTGGAAAAAATTGCATGTTAAGTAACAGAATTATAACTATTTGGATCATATTTTAGAAATTTATTTTTCAGATGATTAGGCGAATGATGCAGGCCTGCAATTGTGGAGTTAAACAATAAGAAGTTAATATGGGCAACTCATGGCTTTCCTTGCATGCATACATGACATTTCTTACAATTACCGAAATAATTTGCTTCTTCATAGGGAAAGAATGATTGAAGATCCACGGCACAATTTGTTAACGTTGAATTGAACGTATTTCACCTTTTACGGAATACATCGTGTAAAACATTCTCGAGGTACATCATTAAGATATTTCGCGAACATCTGACTTGACAATTATCAAAGTTGATGGCATCTACAATAAGCATTATAGATCATATATTAAAATATCTTAATCAATACATTAATTTTGGCATCATTTTGTTAATTTGGCGTTATTTCAGCAATTTTGGTGATATATTCATCAAGTTGACACCATTAAAAAATCACCAACTTAGTTATTTTCGCCAAGTTCGCAAAATTTTCTGTAAATATTATTAGTTAGAAAATTCACCACCATTAGCAAAAGGGCGCTTCATTGTCATTAAATGAAATCTAAATAATTTTACATTTAATACATATAAAAAACATTTAATAAAATATGTTCAAAGTATCCACCATTTTTTGCAAGGTGCTGAAAACCGTGTTTTTCTACAATGATGGTTGTACGTCAAGCGGAACATTATGAACATTGTGAGGTTTATATAACCTTTGGTTAATATTTTCCTCAGTTATGTTATACTTTATGTTTGACTTTATTTTAATTTCTAACTGGTCCGTTTATGTAGACCAATCGCTGAGAAAAATAACATTTTGCGCTCCTGAACAGCGGAAAATATGTTTTGGATCATGGGTGAGAGAGTTAGTCTAGTAAGAGTGTGGTAGAAGTCTAGCTGGAGTCCACTGTAGTTCTGTTGGAATTCGATAGGAGTTAAGTCATTAGGTGAGTTCGAAGGAGTTGAAAGGAACGTTCATGTTGCAGATCACTAGTTTTGGTACAACTAGAATCGTGAGGATTTAGAACCACAAGTTGGCGAGGACAAGATTTAAATGCTCAACGAAAGCAGATTGGTAAACATAAATTGTTGAAGTATATTCAACTGATTCCGTAAAGATTGTTATATTACAAGGCCAGTACAATTTTCACTATTGATATGGTTTTGTCAAATGACGGGAATGTTCAATACTGGCTGTTTTCTTATCTATCTAGTCTATTTACTCAGACAGCTGATGTATGAACATATCATAAATCTTTAACGATGGAACAAAACAGGTCTAGCACCTCACAACATGTCAGTTCGCGGTGACTTTGAGTTCTTATAAATATGGAACGCTATCTTAATGTATCGCAAAAAAAAGTTTCAGGACTTGAAATAGAAGTAGCCACTCTACAGAAAATTGTCAATCCATAAGCCCATAATAGTGTTGTCCATAAACTATTGTCTCAGAAAATGTTTAAAACATATTCCGATATGTGGTGGAGGATTATTCGTATGCCTTATATCATTGACATGGGTGGTTTTCTAATAGGTTTTTCATTTTTTGTGCTTAAAGTGCAATTTAGTTATCTGTGCTTAAAGTGCAATTTAGTTATCTGTGCTTAAAGTGCAATTTAGTCAACTGATAGAGAGTTTATGAACTAATTATGCTTATATAATATTTATAATTTTTAAGTTAAGCACGCCTCTCGATATATTTGGATTATCTTTATTAATAAACGGTTCCGGACATAATCCCGACAGCCGAAATCCCGACAAGCCAGAATCCCGACAGCCGAAATCCCGACAAGCCAGAATCCCGACAGGGTCGAAATCCCGACAAGTCAAAATCCCGACAAGGTCGAAATCCCGACAAGCCAAAATCCCGACAAGGTCGAAAACCCGACAAGCCAAAATCCCGACAGCCGAAACCCACTCTTGCACAGACTAATACAACACTAAGGCGGTCATCGCAGTGACGTCACTAGGGTTAGAATTTACTAATCAGCACCCCCCCACCCCCACGCACATGCGCTGGACTCACGCTGGGCCCGCACACATGGCTCTCTACGCCTATATGTATAGCTTGATCAAAGTTATCGGCGTTTTTACATCTCTACATTTTACAAATTAATAGTTTTAATCACTAAATCATAACAATTATGCCATTAGTGAAATAAATTTTGGCAAATTGAAATAACAAAAATTAAAATGATATAACAGGTCGGTATAAGATTTAGGAAATTCATTTTATTAAAAAAGAAAAAAAAGCACTTACACATTCTGCATACGTTCAAATAGCATATTCAAATAGCATATGGCCATTGTCGTAGCAAGCGGATGGAGACAAGAGGGAGCGTGAGTCCAGCGCATGTGCGGGGGGGGGTGTGCTGATTAGTAAATTCTAACCCTTGTGACGTCACTGCGATGACCGCTTTAGTGTTGTATTAGTCTGTGCAAGAGTGGGTTTCGGCTGTCGGGATTTTGGCTTGTCGGGATTTCGACCTTGTCGGGATTTTGGCTTGTCGGGATTTAGACCTTGTCGGGATTTTGACTTGTCGGGATTTCGACCCTGTCGGGATTTTGGCATGTCGGGATTTCGGCTGTCGGGATTCTGGCTTGTCGGGATTTCGGCTGTCGGGATTACGACCCAGACCCATTAATAAAATATATTTTGATAAAGTGATTCAAATTATCATTCCTCCCATGTAATGTATGCTATTATCAATGTTAAGGAAATATCCATCGTTTTAAACGTGAAATAGTGCTATGAAAATTTTAAAATTCAAATAATTGAAATTATAATTATACGAATAATAAAAAAAATGTATATAAATCTAATTTCTATTTATTGTAGCTAAACATAAAAATTATGTAGCGTTAAGTGTAGCCTGTATAGAGTTATCCAGATACACACACACACACACGCACACACACACACACAAACACATATACTTAAGAAGGGCATTTTCCTATATATGTTCGTAATAATGTCATAAAGTATGTTCTTTGTCTAACCTCGAAATGAAAAATGTTCTCATTATTAATTTTTCACGTTTTAGTCTTCAATTTTTAGGTAATTTACGTTTAATGTATTATCTTAGATGAATCAACGCGATAGAACAAGGTGAGCATTTTATTTGAAGGCATTGAACCGTAATTTGCAAAGAAAATGCATAGAAAGGGCAAAAGCATAGTAAAAGCATTGTATATAAATAACATAGAGATGCAACATAATGATGTGAACATTTGACAGATGAAAATGCTTAGCGAGATAACACTGCGTGCCGAGTTTCAGATTTTATACATATCTACAAGTCGATAACAGGATGTTGAACGCAGTTACAAATATAGTCTATGTTGAATTAAATATGGAAATGCGGAGAAAAATATTTATTTTTAGTGAATATATTTACAAAATATAGGACTATATTTTTTGAAGCATTCTCTATTTTTGTCTACTTATTTCCCAACGATCGAAAACATTCGGGTAACGTAAAATGCAGTCTTCGGAGAATTGGATGTTTTCTGTGTGATAGTGCCATCTTATTAAATTGGGTACCAATGTATTTGGAATTTACTATTGTGTAAACAGTATTAAACTAAAACTACTGACACGTATATTTGTAAGATTCAGTGAAGACCTTAGTATAATTTGCTAAATGTAATTCAAATACATTACTTTTTTATCTTTTATACCTTAATACATATTCACCATAGTTCTACTGAAATACTAAACAAGGCTAATGAAGCGACTTTTACGCTATAACAGGGTGTTGAATAAAATAAAACAAACTACTTAAGTGGTCACAACTACTATACATATGTGGACAAGACAATGGTTTCACAAACATTTCTTCTCGTCACCACGGAGCAGTCTCTGAGATGACCACAAAAATAAAGGCACACTAAACAAGAAAGTTCAATCATGCATAAGCATGGATTATAAAAAACTTTCCAACTGAAATGCAATTGCATTTAAAATTTTTCAAAAATGTGATACATTCTGTGGTGATATATTTTATATTATCACAGTACTACAGGAATTTATTATACTTAAATATTTAAAACTCTATCGCAATAAAAGTCATCTGATTCTCAATGCAAAATCAATGAATATTTCATTCATATAACTTGTATTCCAGACTCCAGAGCTAAATAATTTTGTGTTGAAGTGTTGAAAACCCAGACCACACGACAGACCCGAAGGTTTACTGTAGCTAAGTGTATGGCCGGGAACTTTATTTTAGATCCAAAACATTACAAAACAGGTTAAAATTGAATAACAACACAGTTACAACAAGACAAATAAAAGAATGGCTACGACAAAACAAAACATAAAAATAATACAATACAATACATTACAAGAGAGACATAAGAAGGAAAAAAAGAAAAGAGGGGAAAACTCCGAAGGGAAAAAAACCCAAGCACAAAAGTAGTATAACCAACTAAAACAAAACGAAAAGAAGAACAAGAAATACATAAAATACACAGAAATACAAAAAAAAAAATTACATTTAAAATTATATATACAAAAACACATGACAGTTGGGGGATGAAAAACCAAAGTATAAGTTGAGAAACCGAGGATGTAAGGGAATAAAGTCAGGGTGAGAAAATATAATTATAAAAATCCGGGTTAGGGTGTATGCAAAGTATATATATACATAATGGGTGTTTTTGTAAATAATTTTGTGTGAAAAAATTCAGCAATTCTTATGTAACTCACCTTACAATCGCTTGAGATATTTGCATTCTGCATAAGTTAAAATTAGGCTTCGTTGAAGAAATAATAAAAGTTTAGGGATCATTTAAAATCACAACTATTGTTATTGCGTAAGCACGGAATTTAGACATACAGATAATACACAGATACACAGATAATATATGTGTGTGTGTGTGTATTCAAAGTATTGGAATCGTGCCGAATATCGGAATTCGAATTCTCGAAGGATCTACACGTTTTGGGACTTCTAGAACACGAATAAACTATTTTTAGGAAGACGTCTGTGTGTGTAACTGTGTATCTGTGTGTTTGTCTGTGTGTCTGTGTGTCCACTCTAACTGACAAACTAATAAACCGAATTTCATAAAATTTGGTAGGTAAGTTTTTTGTGGGAAACCCTGATGTTCATTAGATTATAGTATGATTCGTAATAAAAGAATCTGCCTTCTTTGCGAAATGTCCGACAGAAATTGTCTTTATCCACTCTAGCTGAAAACTAATGGACCGAATTTAACAAAATTTAGTGTATAATATTGCAATAACCTACAAGTGATTTATATACCAAATTTAACAAAATTTGGTATATAAATCAGTTGTAGGTTATTCTAGTACGTTTCGGGAAAAAGGAACGGGAAAAATTGTTAAATATAAAAATAAGAGCCTACGTGTGCTCAATTATATCAATTAAATTCCTATTTTATACGTGATTTTTGCCAACAAAAAGAATAAGACTAACCCCATTACTCTAGGTCTAGCCGTTCTTGAGATATTTTAGTTTTTTCGCGTTTTCGCTACGCCACCTTTGACAATAAGTCCAGCTATCAAATGAGAACCAAATTTAAGTTTAACGTGCAAATTCAATGTCATTTAAAATACTTATTGCTGTTATTTTGTGCAGATAAACTGAAATTATTATTGAAGAAATAAAGAGAACGTGAATATGAGTCTGTAGGGAAACACATGTGCTGCCCACATCAGAATTTTTAACAACATTGCTGCAATGATTTATAGAAGTGAACGGGGATTATTTGCAGGCTATTTAGAAAAAAATGTAGGATCTATATTTAAAGATCCACCAAATTTTTGTAGAATGAAATGTTCTACAAATTTAGGCTGTGTACCAAATTTTAATTCTGTCGGACGTAGGACAGTTCATTAAAAATGCCATCAAATAATTATATCATGAAGAGTTATACAAAATTAAAAAAAAATTGAAAAATTGTTATCTACCAAATTTATTTTAAAATATGAAGCCTCTCTCATATACAAAATATTTAAGCTCTTGGAAAGATATTTATTACATATTATATCTCTTGTTTCTTTCTGGAGGATATCCCCAAAATCAGAATTTAATTGAATTTGTTTTTCTCCCTTTATTAAATAATTTTTAATTAAAAAACTACTTGACATATTTTACTGATTTTTTTTTATTATATTTTAGGGGACAATGTGAATATTTCCTAAAAATTTCGAACCAATTTGTGAATTTTAAATTAGCTTAAAAAATGTTTGAAAAATTAGGTCCCATATGGTTCAATGTATTTCATTTTTTCAACCCGGGTGCAAAAAAAACTAATTGGGTGATATTATTTATTTATATTCCCATAGGTCCTACAGACCGTATGAAAAACATACTAAAATTTCATTTTGATAAAGTCATTTTTACGGCAGTTATCGTGCTAACGGACATACAGACAGACAGACAGACAGAATGAATAAAGTAATAAACACTTTTCAACTATGTTGTAAAATGTTAATAAAAGATAATGCATTTTTTTTCGGTGAAAGCATCTACTTAGAATCTAGCACCAATTCAAGACAATTTTATTCCCGACCAATGTAGGCACAATTATAAGCTCTCAGTATTACAGTTCATTCCGAAATCTATCATAAATAGTGCGTTATATACATGGTAAATACTTAACTTGTCACTGAACCATGCCGACGTTTCGTCGTCATTGCAGATCTTCAGCATGTGTCAGGTGATTTGTTTACCACAGAGAACTCCTAGAATTAAGGATCCTCTAAAGATTTTAAAAAGGTGACAAAAAAAGAAAACGTTTAGCTTAAAATAAAATGAATAAAAAACAACACGATTTAAAAAATTGAAAGCTATATCTAGACATTGGTGTGATACCAAATTGCTAAGATTTCACTCTAATTCTGGTACTTAATTAACATTTTGTAGTAATGAATTTGCTATGTATGAAATTAAATTGTATAGCATGTGAATTATAACACTTTTCCTTATGAATATATTACAGCGTGTTTCTGATAATGAAAATTATTAGATTTTGTGAGACCAGATTAGCCAAGATTTAGAAGCGACCGTTTTATATGTGTACTTACGATGTCTGAAATGTTGACAGAATCCAAAGACTGAATTGAATAAATACTTGAATAATGAATTGTTCATATCAATAATTGTTGAAGGTCATCAATGCATTTTAGGAATTTTTAATAAACTGGTCTCACATTTGCTCTCTCCGCCGCAATTAATATGAATAATTGTTGTAATTAATTTAATAGGTAACCTATGCTGTTAATAAATGATTTTATTTCAAAGTTAAAATGGTGCAATTAACTATAGTAGTATGTTAGTATTTTCTATTCCAGGAACTCGCACTGAAGATTAATAAGGAGGGTTAACGCGGTATTTCATGTTACAGTATAATATACTTAATTAATTTCAATGAATTTCAATAGTATTTTAAAATGTGCACCACACATTTTATACACGCGGCGTTTGGAGGCCATATTTTCATGTTTTAAATATTTTTTTTTTAAGTCTGCAATATAAAACTTTGAATGTAATTTAATTGTATCAATTCTCCCCCCCCCATGAGACATTTCAGCAAAATATGCTCTACTATCTATTTATTTTTTATTATTGGATATAGAAATTAGCAATTTAAGATAATTATGAAATATAATTACATTATTTTTTTTAAATATGTCCTCCAAGCGCTGAGTGTACAAAATGTAATACTTTTTATTTTGAGAAATACGGTATAATTCTTTCAGAGGGATAATGGTTATATAACCAAAATCTACTCAGCATCATAATATTCCCTAAGTGACTTGATAACCAGATTTTGTTAATTGATTTTTAAGTTGCAGTTAATACATACGTTGTACAGACACACAAGACGTCGCATTAAAAATACGTTTTTCGTATTCTAGAGTGCTCGAAACCTGCATATCAGTCGAAAACCCGAGTTCTGATTTTCGACATGATATCGAATATTTTCGTTTTGCATTACCATGCATTGCAGGGAAAGTTAAACCTATTTAAGCGCTTTTCGTATAATATGACGAATTTATATAATAATAATATACCTATGAATAGAACAACCTATTGTGGAATGTTGGTCACAATCATGGAACTTCTCAATAAATTTCAATTAATAACGTTAAAGCGTATTACGGACAGTATGCCATGTAAATCTTATCATCACAATAGAATTTGCATTAATAGGATTAGGTCAAACATGTGATTGATAAGTAAAGCTTGTCATAAACATTCCTTTGTGTCAACAAAATTAAACTCTGGCATTTGATTCAACATATACATTAAGTGTATATTTACTATTTAGTTTAATGCAAAGGGTGCAGCATTCCTATAATAAAGATATTTATTTAGTATAATTTTATTTTAGAAAATTATTTGCAGGGATATTTGAATTGGTAAATTACAGAATAATTTCCCAAAAGCAATTATTAGAAAGTACAAAATACTTATTAATATACGTACATAACCATTTTGTACTGCATTTTTACCAATTGTCTAATAAAGCCATTTTTTATCTATAAATAAACTACTTTTATTATCACTAAAAGTTGGATCAATGATAACTTTTTAATGTCCGAAAGAACAAATTCAATATCATAATTATTATAGTTTTAGCTAAAATTTTATGTATTTTCATTTGATTTAGTTATATTACACTTAAGATGTTTTAATAGATTTGTTATATAAATGAATTTATTACAAACAATCAACTTGGGCTGTATAGTCATTTTGTCATATTTGAAAAGTTTTATATAAAAATATCAGACAATGATTATCTGTTATAAACATTCCTTGCACAAATATTATTGATCATTCCTTGTTGTACTGGTTTCATAGGGTAAAAATACCTCCTTGGACGCTAGAGGTAAAACTGATGCTATCACATTTGCGTTCTTTTTTTTTTGTAAATTTTGCAAGAAAAAAATTGACATGTCGGTATCGTTGGTCAAAATGGTCACAATTATAACATGTTATCCTTCATTTGTGGGTTTGGAAAAAAAAATTCGATTAATACTAAACAATGAATTTAATCTTATCCCTGCACAAATATTATTGATCATTCCGTGTTGTACTGGTTTCATGGGGTAAAATTACCTCCTTGGACGCTAGAGGTAATACTGATGCTATCATATTTGAGTTTTTTTTTTTTTTTTTAAATTTTGCAGAAAAAAATTGACATGTCGGTATCGTTGGTCAAAATGGTCACAATTATAACATGTTATCCTTCATTTGTGGGTTTGGAAAAAAAAATCGATTAATACTAAACAATGAATTTAATCTTATCCTTGCACAAATATTATTGATCATTCCATGTTGTACTGGTTTCATGGGGTAAAATTACCTCCTTGGACGCTAGAGGTAATACTGATGCTATCATATTTGCGTTTTTTTTTTTTTGCAAATTTTGCAGAAAAAAATTGACATGTCGGTATCGTTGGTCAAAATGGTCACAATTATAACATGTTATCCTTCATTTGTGGGTTTGGAAAAAAAAAATTCGATTAATTCTAAACAATGAATTTAATCTTATCCCTGCACAAATATTATTGATCATTCCATGTTGTACTGGTTTCATGGGGTAAAATTACCTCCTTGGACGCTAGAGGTAATACTGATGCTATCATATTTGCGTTTTTTTTTTTTTTTGTAAATTTTTCAGAAAAAAATTGACATGTCGGTATCGTTGGTCAAAATGGTCACAATTATAACATGTTATCCTTCATTTGTGGGTTTGGAAAAAAAAATTCAATTAATACTAAACAGTGAATTTAATCTTATCCCTGCACAAATATTATTGATCATTCCATGTTGTACTGGTTTCATGGGGTAAAATTACCTCCTTGGACGCTAGAGGTAATACTGATGCTATCATATTTGCGTTTTTTTTTTTTTTTTTGTAAATTTTGCAGGATGAAAATTAACATGTCGGTATCGTTGGTCAAAATGGTCACAATTATAACATGTTATCCTTCATTTGTGGGTTTGGACAAAAACTCGATAAATACTAAACAATGAATTTAATTTTTTTTTTTTTTTTTTTTAATTCAATTAACGTGGCAACAACAGATCGAAATCCAGTTACAGTAGCCACACAAGCCTCCATGCCTTATTCGGGATTCGAACCCGAGCCCTCCACACATCAGCCGAACACGCTATCCACTACACCACCTGGGCGGCAATAATCTTAACTTTTGCATAAGAAATCCCCCTTGATTCTCAGAAATGAACTATTTAAAGTTCCCTTGCTGCCACAATGCAGTTTCATAAATATTAAATAAGTATTTTATATTATAAAATATCAATATCGAGTTTACATGCGCTATCATTTAATTTTCTGCCATATAACCCATTTATTTTACATATTGACTTTTGTTGCTTAATTATATGACAAAGGGACATTTTGCTTTCAATAACACTGAACAGTTTATATAGTCAGAACAATGACTATCGATTACTTCCCCACAAGTATTAATACAGCCCGGAATAGGTAACAGCAAAATCATCACATTTTAGTATAACATTGACTCAAACCCAAAAAATACAAGAATGTTTAGAGTTCAACGTTAGCGTTTTTATTTTGCATCCAGAGCAACGTCGATTACCAATGCTAATTATGGGTGAATGAATTTTATATCCTAAGCCTAAACATATCTTCTATAAAATATGTTTTACACAAGAATAAATCTGATGCGACTTAACACAGACAAAAGCAAAAGCGTTATATTAATGTCTAAAATATATCTCCTTGAATGCAAGCTATTTAATCTTGTGTTATTTATTCTTACCATGTATCTTAAACGTTAATGTTTCATTTTATTTATAGTCTCTAAACAAAGTCTTTAAATACATTCGGACAAAATGTATCTTCATGAGTGTATATGTTGGCATGTTGTAGTTTTGAATTAATTAAAATATATTATTTAAAACATTGTAAAGCGAAACCATGAGATTATAGAATTTAACGATGGCATGATGAAAACCAGACATTATAAACTGATTTTAAATATTTATTAGTTTACGTCATGTTTATTAAAATTTCGTGAATGCTTTTTAAAAATATAGGTGATGAATTTGAAAAGCAGTAAAAAGAAAATATTTTAAAAAATTATGATTAACTATGTTAGCACAGCTATGTTGATATATTGGCATCTCATGACGTTATTTTCAATGAGAAGCTAAGTTTAAAGTTGAAGTGTTTTAACTGTTATGTTAATGTTTTGTTGTATTTAAATTGAAAATAGTTTCTAATAATTGATATAAAGGGGACAATAAAAGTCGTAAGGTGATTGTATTGCATATTAAGTTGTTGTTGTCGTGTCCCTAACTGTTTTACATTTAGGGAAGAATGTGTGCACTGCTTCTGTTTAGTCTAATGACCCGGGGCACCCGAAGGTAGAAGTCTGACTTCTGCCCCAAATAAGACATTACAACATCCATGCCCGCAGGCGGGACTCGAACCCGCAATCTGGCAGCCGAGCCGTCACGAGGAAACGCCTGCCTCTTTGACTGCTCGGCCACCACATCGGAGTAATAAAATCGAATACATTTTGTGATAAAAGTTTTTCAAAGTAAAAGATAGGAAAAAGGTTAGGCTTATTTTACTCTCTAATGAATGTTAGTATGGAATATAAACATGACGTTTAAGATGAAGTAAAATGTTTAAATAATTATTAATGGTATGTAGTAAAACATTAATGATAAATTGTGTATTTATATGCGCAAATACAACCAGTAATCTTTATTTTTCTTACAAATGCTTTAGTTACATCAGCTGTGCATGGATTGGAATGACCCACTGCAGTTATATACACATCTGCTGATTGCATTATATAAAGTACATTGAAAGGTGAAGTGCAATTAATATATATTATACTGAGCTGTTTTTCAAAATTCTGAAATATGAAGAAATGAACATTAATGACACCGTAATGTTGCAAGATTCTGTTTTGAACTACCTAGTTACAGTAAATATACCTTGCACCCAGTCCGTGAAGCATTGTTTTATCCAAACAAGATAATTTATAATTATCTATAGTTGGTAAATCGAAGTAGTTGCGGAGTCGTTTCGTAAAAGCAGTGGAGCGATTTTGTGAGACCCACTTTAAAGACAAGAATTTTAGACATCAGCCCTTTCAATATATAGCTCAACTACCATTAAAGGGAGATCTCATGAGCTTACATAAAAGAAAATTAATTGCTTGGAGAAGATTTACTTTGCTTTGGAACCGGATTTCCAGAAATTCTGAACTTAGCTTCGTGTACCAAGAATTTATGTGTGAATATGCAGAGTTATGGGTGGTTTTCCCGGCCATCCATTTTATTGCTCTATATCCTCGGATGAGTCGGGTGGTCTGGGCTTTCGACATGCAGAAGGTGGATGAAGAATGCGAACCCCAAACGACGTATCCGTCACAGTATTTCTTGTGCGTAAAAAAGCAGAACTAAGTGGAGGGTTGTCTTTAAAATATTTGGTCCATTAAACGGAACTTCTCTTAAGTATTTTCAAGTCAATGGAGGTGTCGATCAAGAAGACCATTATACAATAAATTCGATGTTTTGGAAGCATCGTATTGCCTTTACGGCCGATATACAGAAGGTGGAGAGAATGATATTAACTGACCCATTTCGAAGGTATTTATAAGCACATATAACGAGATACAGTCAAGATGATCCGATCTGATGAAAATATAGAGGTTGTGGGCGGTCAACTAGTGTTCAGTATCCAGTTTCTAGCACTAAGACACATAGGATTTTATGGAAGATGTAAGTGGTCGTTGTCTGCGTATGTTTTACATATAGATTTTTATGTAAGGTTGAGTTACGTTGAGTTGCGAAAACGACTTTTCCTTTGGATGCATAAAGACAGCTCAGTGGTTAACATGCGAGGATTGCACTCGGACAACCCTAGTTTGTTTCCAGATTTGCCCAAATTGTATCAGTCTTCACACGGAGTACGTGCACGTTGTATATGTGGGGTCGCAAGTCCTTCCGAAAGGTTCATGAAAGAGGAAGGAGAGTAAGGTTCTGGTGGAATCACCCCCACTGGGTTCCGATCTAAATTAGGTTGCACTTCTGAGCCGTCCAAATAGGTACCTTACACCTTCTGATAGCTAAGACGGTCTGGATCGAAGAAGAAGAAGAAGAAGAAGAAAATCTGGATGCATAGAAATTCCTTAGTAGTCCCTAATATGTCTGGTGAAGACTGTACCATATTAAGACCAGAAATATTTCTTCGTTAAATCAAAAAAAAAAATTAAAGTTCTTGGGCTTGTTTGAAATACTTTTGGATTTTCGATCGTCGTTGCAAACAGAGTCGTCAAAATAGAAGAATTGACTGGCTCGTACTACTGACAGCATGTCAAGTCAGACGATAATCCTTCCAATCTGGTTTCAAGAGGATATTGCGCTTGAAATATGAGCGTGTAGTTTCTGTTGTTACGTTCCAGAAGATTTCCACCAATAGATTCCTGTATCTAGTAATATGCCATATCCTAATGACGATTAATATGCAAAATAACTTAAAGGAGGTATTGATACGTTTTTGACTCTAACGATAAAGACTGAAATTGAAGATAGTCTCCAGGAATGTCCAAATAACTTTCTAAAACTAATTCAAATTTTTCGTTTCGTCTTCCACTTTTAGTTTCGTTTGTAAGAAATTCCAAGAGCCCCATGACATATGTATGGGACCTCTGAACTCTTACTAAGACATAAGAGGTTGTCATTCGATAGGTCCAGGTAAGATAATTATACAAATAATATCAAGCGTCCAATTAAGGGTATCATTCTACTGTAACAGTAAACTAAAATGTTTAAATCTATTTATAGATGTAAACTTCATGTTAAGTGATGAGGGACGATTAGTTAAGTCTGATATCATTTTCAATAAAAACAACTCATTATTTTGACTAAAGTGAATTTTGAATATATTTGCTAGATAAACCTGCATGTTGGTCTCCAAACACTTTTATATGCTGTTTGACAGTAATTTTTACCAATCGATTACCAAAAACTGGTCAGAAAAGTTTTTAATATGTGTATTAGTTATAATAAATGAAACTAAAAAAATTTCGAATACTTGATGAGTAAATTTACCACTGGAAAGGGTAAATCAAACATTTCTCTTCAATGTCTCAAGTGTCAATATTTGTGAGCCTCATTTTGATAAAAAGTCTGATGTGGACAGCATGTGACTTTCCTTATATAATGCAAGGAATTTACTGGGTTTACAGTAAAATATAATGTATAAGATCCGAGGTACTGTGCTTTTATCGTTGAATTGTACATTTGGCGATTTTCCGGATGACAAAATATAAAACTATTTTAAAATACCCAATTAACTTACAACACAGACGCATACATATACACACACTAATAACACACACGCATATACACACAAACACCGGATTTTCCGGATAAAAAAATGTAAAACTATTTCAAAAAAATTAACTTACAACACACACGGCTACACACACGCACAATAATATCACACACGCATACATTAATAACACACACACATTAATAACATACACACATTAATAACACACACACATTAATAACACAAACACACACTTGCACTCCCACACACTTACGCACACACACACGCACACATAGACATCACCTCGAAAACGTGTGATTCGTGTTCAGGAATGCTCGAAGCGTGTTCTCCTGTCGAAAACTCGAATTCGAATTTTTGAACAAATCGCAATACTTTCCTTATACATTATACTGTGTAGAAAATAAAAATATGATGTAGGCAGCGTATGACTTTCCTTATATAAGTCAATGAATTTTCTATTTTTACAGTAAAAAAATAATGGGAAACATCTACTGTACAGTGTTTTAATCGTTGAATTGTACATTTGGCGATTCCGGATGACAACAGTAAAACTATTTCAAAATAAACAATTAACTTATATTTCGCGCAACTCTACCTAAATAATCATCAATATTGATAACATCCCGAATAAGCGATATAGTCCCTATTTTAAGGGATTTTAATATTTAATTCATCAGTTAGTATTCATTTTCATTAATTTAGCGTCATTTTAGCAATTTTGACGATATTTTTGTCAAATTGGGGTGAAATATTGTCAAATTGGCGATACTAGGTTATTCCACAAATTAGCCAAATGCATCACCAAGTGTTACAGACAAATGGAGAGAAAAGCATTTATTATATACTAGATGGTATGTCCGTCATTTGATGGAAATCAGAATTTGCGAAACATTACTTCCCATTTGGCGTCATTTCTATCAAATTGACGACATCTTTGTCCCTTTGGTTGGTTGGTTGGTTGGTGTCGTGTCCCTAACATATTTATTAAGGAGGAATATGTGCACTGCTTCTGTTAAGTCAAAGACCGGGGATATCCGATGGTAGAAGTCTGACTTCTGCCCCAATAAGACATCACAACATCTATGCCAGTAGGCGGGACTCGAACCCGCAATCTGTCCCTTTGGCAACATTTAAAATAGTCGCCAAGTTGGCTACATTCCAACAAATTATCGCCAAGTGTGTCGGATGGAGACATAAGTTATTCTTATAGCAGATAAATGACTACTGGCGTCCAAAACTAAAGTATTAACAAAAGTACATTTTATCATGAGTGGAACAAGCTAGATAAACGACAATGGTATCACTAAATTTATCGCATGATATCACTTATGACAAGTGAACATATTTCACAATAGTTAATATTTTTTATTTTATATCATTTTTTCATTATTTGTTTCGAAAAATATTTAATAATTCAAGAACGATTCATAGCAGTGTTCTAAAATTTAAATCAATCGTTTTCCAATGAAAAATTACATAAGAAATAAATAACTATTTATGTAACTTTATTAAAGGTTTTGATTTCTTGATGTTTTTTTCAATATTTCACTCTAAAATTTATGGAGGTTCTGCACTTTCGATTGCGTATAAAAACAATAAGCTTCCAGTATTCACGGATTGTAGTTTTGTACCAAGTATCTTTCGAATCTCTCCATTTATTCGTGAGATATCGTCTCTACAGCCTGAGATATCGTCTGAGATATTTTCGTGAGATATCATCAGAGATATCATCTGAGATGTAGTCGTGAGATGTGATATCTCACGACACACTGACACACATACACGCACACACTGACTCCACTGACACACACACACACACACATACACACACACTTACACAATTTATGGAGGTTCTGCACTTTCGATTGCGTATAAAAACAATAATCTTCCAGTATTCACGGATTGTAGTTTTGTACCAAGTTTCTTTCGAATCGCTCCATCCATTCCTGAGATATCGTTTCTACAGTCTGAAATATCGTCTAAGATATAGTCGTGAGATACCATCTCCATTGATACACACACTTAGACACACACTTATATACACACTTACACACACACACTTATATACACACTTACACACACACACTTACACAGACTTACACACACACACACACACACACTTACACACACTTACACACACAATCACACACACACACACACACACACACACACACACACACACACACACACACAGTGCTCTTCAGTCAAAAACTCGATTTCTGATTTTCAACCCAGTCCCAATAATTTCCGCATACATTATACTATGTTTATTAGGAAAGTAATAATCTTATCAACAGCGGGAGAGTATCATTTATGTAAATGTTGCACTTTTATATGATTTGCTATTAAAACCACGAATATAGAATTAGTGTCAGTGCATGCCTTAAAAGGTTCTTCTTCTGGAGAGAAAAGAGTGATGTGATGCAAAGAGTGATGCGAGACAACCCAAACAACTTCGTATGACTAGTGCTGAACTGAAAAGGCTTTATGAACTGGTTAAGAAATCCAATGATCAATTAGGGTTTAATTTGTCATCAGAACAAATATCTTAGAACATTATTCCTCCCGGATCCCCAAACTTTGATGGGTTATGCACTATTTACGATGAAATATTGATAATCACTTAATATATGAGTAATTCTTAACCGTAAGAGAGAGAGAGAGAGTCATATTGACGGAATACTAAATTCGAGAACCATTTTCTATTTGTCCCGAGATATCGATAACTTCCAAGTACTAACCCTAGATAATTTTTATTTGAGTAGCATCAAAATGCAATTTCTGAACTCGAATTGTTAGAAATAAAGGATAGCATGCTGCCGAAGTGGCAACTCGCAATAAAAATTGTTCAGTACATGTGTTCCAGATGGAAACATGCTTATTTAAATATTCTTCAGCAGCATTTCAAATTAATTATCCAAATGACTAATTTACTACGCGATGGTGTAGTTTTAATAAAATAGCATATTCTTCCTATTAAATAGTGTATAGGACGGATTGTAGACACAATTAGCGGCTCTCAGGGAGATACGGTAAAGTCAGAGTGGTCAGAACACCTACTGGAGTAGCAAAAATGTGTTTCCAAAATTTGTTTTTTATCTATGAATATGCAATAATTTTCACTTGTGCTTAATTTGTGTTCTGCATTTTACTTGCTCACGTATGACTTGGTTTGATTGAGTGTGATATGCAAAGACTGTTGGGAACGGACTTAGGATCCTGTTACGAAAACAAAAGTTTTCAATACTGAGATGCAAAATTCGTTTCCGAAGAAAGCTGAGATTGAAAACTTCCAAGCGTTGTTTAAATTTGTTTATGTGCGCAACGCGATAATCACATTGCGGCTGGTGGCTTTATTTTTTGAGGAACATTTTGATCACGGAGTTTTCCAAGAGTTTTACATTTCAGTAGATGGAATGTTTGTATTAACATATCTCAAAGCGTAATGTAAGTTCTACTAATTAGAACTTTAACCCTACAGGGATTGTGCATAAAGTTCGATTTGAAATTTTAATTAAAATTCTGTGCGATCCTTATTTCCGGATGTGTGCTACAATAGTGTTTAAACGCATTGTATAATATTACACAGCACACCTATTCATATTATACATTTTATTCTCTAAATTAAAATATAAAAATGATACAAATTAATCTACCTAAATAAGTCACAAATCTGCCGTACCGGTGATTTTTCAATTAGACTCTACTTGTAATCTAGTAATATACTGTATTAAATAATCGTAGCATATTTTTTAATTTCTTATAGTAATCATTTTAAAAATAATTCTCTCTGAAAGAAAACACAAAAGCTTGCGAAAAGAAAATATATGTAATTTTTTAAAATATTCTTCTTTGTAAATATCATAGTTTACAGCATTTGTACTAAATAGCTTAGATTGATGTTATTCGCGACATGTTGAAGGGAAAACAAACGTAAATTTGCAAGTTCATTTCCCTTGACATTAAAGGTTTTGTTTGTTATTCAACGTGTATTTGTTACCGTAAATATTTACCTTCTATTTAAAAAAAAAAGATGTTATGTATTATTCAGATCCTTGTGTGACATTTTAAAATGAATATTTTTAACAAAATCGCAGATTTGATATGTACTCATACATTACATAGCTTTTATGACTGCAAATTGAGTAAATTTAAAATTTAGATCTAATCTATAAGATTTGTTTATTTTTATGTTTTTTTGTATCGCTATTTTTACATATATTTTTGTAGGATCCATACAAGGAGTTGCGTTTTCATAAGACTTCCATCGATAATAAATGGATAATAAGTGTCAAAAGTTATATCAAAAGTCTTAAAATCAAAAGTCAAAAGTCAAGTCTAAAGTCAAAATCTAAAAAGTCTAAAATCAAAATCTAAAAAGTCTAAAATCAAAATCTAAAAAGTCTAAAAATAGCCGATTTATATGTTAGTATTTAAAATCAAATGTACTAAATTATTGAACTTTAGCAAGCAATGTTAAAGAGAAATTTTCCATATGAAATTTAAAATGGAGAGTACTGTTACAGCGTGCCCTGTGAAATCGGGGGTGTGTGTTCACAAGTACTAAGTAAACAGGAACAATATACAATCAAACAAGACTTAAATACTCCACTAATTTAAAAATACAAACGTTATTTTTCTCAATATATTGACGAAACATATTTCACAAAATAGCAGCTACTATTCTCAAAACACTGTACTCGTATTACAACACACACTCGTATCTGTAGCTCGTTCACTGTAGCTCGTATCTTGTCAACTGAATTCCTGCTGAGTGATGACTCTTTTTATAGGCTCTCTCTGCAGAAACTTCTATAATTATCTAATATCTGATAACTAGTGGTTATTTCGACGTCATTCTAGAAAATTCGGAAAGTCGGCAAACTGGCAATAAATCGCCAAATCTCGTAATCCTAAAGTGACGTCATAGGAAAGAATACACATACTGGTGTTTTCTAGAGAAAACATCCCGGTGGTGTCGTCTGATCTGCGAAGGATCAGACGAAAGACACAAGAAGAAAGGGAATATTACACGTTAACAACAATATAATAAAATAATTAAATATTGTACACTAAGTATTTCCAAAGTTTCGGTAATTCACCTTGGTGTATAGACTACGAAATAATGGATAGGTGAGAGACTTAAGTGAATTTGTTGTAAAGAAATAAGGGTGTCACAACAAAAATTATATAGCATTGAGAAAAGTCTATGTGTTGAATGTGTTGAAGCCGAATAACACTATATAGCTTTATACTTTTTGTGTTTTACTTATTCTTTTATTGAAAAATCAGATAAAACATTTATTCATTTATGCTTATATATCAAATTTATATTTATATGTATGCTTGTTATTTATGCTTTCACATTTAAGCATATTTTTCACAATCAAATAACTCTTGCAGAGAAATAACACTAAAATGCCTAACATACAAATTAAAATTCCATCGCGCTTTATGGAGCTCCATATAATTACACCTATATAAAATATTAGCCTTATAAAATTTGAATGTTACATGTCAACCTTACCCGTACTTGTGAATGAGGTTGACCATCACATGAATGAAAATGTAGAGAATATGGAAAACGATCCACCAATTTCTTAACTAACATTTACTTAAAATACAAATACCGCTCTGTTTATTATTATTTATTCTATAAACATGTACCATTATTTAATTTTTACTAGATGGTTGAAAAGCATAAAACATTATAATCTGAAAATTGCGCCAACTAGCCATTGTCTCGTCTGCTTTAAAATGCCTGATGGCTTAGTTACGAATAGTGCAAAACCATAGTTGTGTAAATTTTGCATCTTATATCCTGAAGTTTCATTATTTAATCTTACAAGTGAGACCCGTGGACATTCTGTTCGTAAGTAATTAAAAAAAGTTTATTCATGGAATATCTAATATATTAAAAGACAACACTTAATTACTGTCTGCATAGCCGCAACACAGGATATATCATAATATCCAGTCCTTAGTGAGTCGTAGAGGAGCATTTTAAGGAGGTGTATCGGTCATATCATATTTTAGCAGTGTCACTTGAGATTTAACTATGCTTTAAAATTCTTTGTGTCGCCTGTAAACTAAATAGCGAAACAGTATCCTAGCGTATAGTAATTAATAATATAGTCTGTGACAGGTACATGGTCCTCACATATTCAGATATTTTAAGAGAAGTGATATTAAAATATTTAAAAGCTTCATTTAAAATTCAGATCTCTGTTTTCAGTGGATGTATAAGCAATTAAGCCAATTTGTTAATCACGAGAATCCAAATGGCGGTATTAAATAGAAAAAAATAGTATATTGTAAATTTTATGCAACAGATTTAACATTAAAAAGTTTATAATTTACGAAAATATTCGATATACAATTTTGTGCAAAACACTTAACAGATGCTAATAATATTTTTGTGAAACAAATGTAATGTTTAAAAAAATGATTAGTTTCTGTATTTTTGTAAATAAATATCTTTATTTCATCATCCCTTTTGAATTTAAGGCGAAATATTTCGTTAAAATAACTCTTTTTACATGTCACAGAATGATAAATGTAAGTTATTAAGTTGATTTCCCAAAACGATATAACTTTGCTTCAACGTTTTCGTTTCTTTGTTTAGCTTTTATTTGACGCGATAAAATTTGGCTTCTGTTTTAATAAAGGAAGGCTTTATTATCAATATAGAGTTAATAAATTAATGTATTGAAAAATGTATATTACGTTATTACTAGTTAGCAGATGTAAAATATTATTTTTTCTAAATATCAAAGACCAAACTCTTGAGTGTGAGTAATGTTACGTTATTATCGTTTGTTGAATAATAACAAGCATATAATGTTTATCAAGGAATATAGTTTCGTGCGTAAGTACACTACGCAAGTTATCAATTGCCGAATGGCAACAACCGTATGCTCATACCATCGTTTTTTTTTTTGCTTTTTTTTTTTTGCTTTTTTCGTTTTTAATACAGAAATTTAAATATAGTAAGAACATTAATTAGTGTTCCTTTAAAATACATTTTTTCAATAAATACACGTTATACACAATATTTCTGTCTTATTTTATAGATTTCAGCTGATTTAAATTTTACCCCAGAATAAAAGTACAATATGTTCAACGAAGATAAGCATACAGTTAGGTTTAACCGACATTTATATCTTCACCATTATTCTAAAATCATTGATAAAAATCATACCAAACCCGATTTAATGAGATAATTCTCAGTATCTTTTTTATTCAGGTAAATATTACTATATAATAATACTATATAATTATACTATATAATAATACTATATAAAACTTATACTAATAATATGTTTGCTATAAGAAAATTAAACTTTGATTTAGATTTTATTTCCTATTTTATTTGAATTAATTAATATTCTCTGTATACGTAGGGAATATAAATATATATGTATTGGGAAAGTATTGTGATTGGGTCGAACATTTGAATTCGAATCTTTGGCGTAGGAGCACATTTTAAGAATTCATGGACTCGAATCGAACGTCTTAAAGGTGATGGTTGTGTGCGTGCGTGTGCGTGTATGGGTGTGTGCACACGAGTGCATGTGTGAGAGTCTTTTGAAGCAATATCTCACGAACGAATGGAGATACTGCCGTTTCTAACAAATTGTGGAACAAATATTACAATCGATGAGTACTGAAAACTTATTGATAATAACCGCAATCGAATGTTTGAAGATCCCAAATATTTTAATGAAATTTTGTAATAATGAAAATAAAAAATCAGAACTCTATTGCAGTGTTACATAAATAATAATTTTTTATGTAATATTTAAATAGAAAGCAAATGACACACACTTTAGAATGCTAAAGCGGACGTTTCTTGAGAAATTGCACATTTATCTAATAAATGTGTCAGAAATATTTGGTAACTAGAGGACTTACGACTCCTGATCGTTATCGCTCACCAACCTCCCCCAAAAGTCTATATTCGCTCATCCCTGGTAACAGAGAGTTGCGGGCCATGCTTGTGGTCTGCGACATTGCTTTAAACTATATGATGGTAGAATGTGGCCTCCAGCAATAACAGTTCATGGTTATCAAAACAGGTTCATTTGTCGGAAGAGTCACGTAAGCAGACCGGGTAACTCTTTGGTTTAGGCACGATGATTGCACTCAGAGGACCTGAGTTCGATTCTTGGCTTTTCACGCGTTTATGTTAAATCGTTACGCGTTATTTTTTCTTGTTACGCGTTCCCGCGTTTATGTTAAATCTGTCAAAAGTCCTTCTAAGAGGTTGATGCCTAGAAAGGAGGGTTCAGTCCATTTGGATATCGCATTTACTGGATTCCGGTCTAATTTGGGTGGCACAACCCAACTGGCCATCGAGACATATATCTATATCTTGGGGACGGTCTAGGTTATCCATGTGAATATATATATATATATATATATATATATATATAAAATCCGAAGATGAACCAATAAAATCCAGTAAAGAATGCAAAAAATGAAAAGTATCAAAATTTGGCCGGGGCGAGTTGTAACCCCCACTCTCCGGTTTAGTATGCTCCACGCCATGGCAATACTTCCAGAAGCCGGTACTTATAAATGAATGGCCCATATACCAAAAAACATACAACCTTTTGAAACATAAAAATACAAATTCATTGGAAAGACAGAAGTAAACGACTAGCACCAATATGCCCTATTATATATATATATATATATATATATATATATATATATATATATATATATATATATATATATATATATATATATATATATATATATATATATATATATATATATATATATATATATATATATATATATATATATATATATTATATATATATATATATATATATATTATATATATATATATATATATATATATATATATATATTTAATATGTAAAGGTTTATTTCTTGACTTAAATAAATTTATTTATAAAATCAGTTATAAATATCAAATCCCTGTAGAAGCCTTTAAACCTTGAAGAGTCTTAATAGAGCAATACTTAAATCATTATATATATAATCAGAAAATTAATAATTCATATAAACTTAATTCAATTAAAAATGATATTAAAGAAATACAAAATGATTTTGTCATTACATATGTCGATAAGGCAAGTGGAAATTACTCAATTATATGTAAATATTATTATAAAAATACCCTTCAGTCACACTTACTTAATAATCATATCTTTAATTTACATAAAACTAACCTTAAAATCATACAATAGAATATCAGCCAAATATAAGCAAATCCATCTAAAAAATAGTTGTAATAACATTCCATATATTGTTTTAGTACCCAAGTTTCATAAATCCCCTGTTGCTTTTCGAACCATTACCAGTGGGCATAATTCTTACATTACTAAAGCTGGAAAATTATTATTAAAGATATTACATGAAGTATCCTCGTCAGATGAAATCTCTAATAATTGTCATATTGTAAAAAACAGTTTTGAAGTAGTTAAGAAATTGAAAACTCTTACTAATATTCGTAGTATTTATACCTTTCATTTCAAAGATTTGTTTAATAATATTAATATAGATGATTTGTATAGAATTATTTTAGGAATTTTTGAAAAATATAATATCAACCTAAAATATTCAAATTTTCTTTTTAAAAAATTACTTAACTTCACTCTTTATGAGAATTATTAGAAATATTATAATAAACCAGGCTCTTAGAATCAATAAAATTTGTGATGAATATTATAAATTAGCGCACTTTATGGAATTATTGAGTACAGCGACTAATAATGCATATCCCCCCAATTTTGTTATTAAAATTATCAACTCAGTGTATCAAATTTCACTCGATAACATCCTAGAAAACATTCCCATTTATAGTGACTAACATACAGGAGAGAGAGAGAGGAAAAAAAAAATATATATATATATATATATATATATATATATATATATATATATATATGTGTGTGTATGTTATATATAATTATTTATTAATTATATAAATAAATAAAAATGAAAAATAATAAACTAAGTCAAAAACATTAGAAAAATCAAAAAATCGGAAAATAGGATGCAACATTAATGTTTTGAACTTTATTTTCGCAAAAAAATGTAACTTTTGTCAGTATTGAAACTACGTTTTGTGCGCCCTTATAATGGTGTATAGTGGCATTCTCGATTATCCAGTTTTCCTATGAATTCTTGTTTAGTAGGAATTTTCATCTATGATTCATATTCATTTTCAGTTCTGCTTGTTTGGGAAGTTGTATTCTGAATTGCTTGTCCAGTCTCCAGCTTAGACTCACTGGACGGGTTTGAGAGTATTTCCGTGAACGTTCGTACTGCCTCCCTGGTAGAATTTCGACTTGTTCATTCCGGTGCTTCTAGATTAAGTTGTTGAGGTTGATCGTGTATACACGTGGTAGAAGAGGAATGATTCATGCCGCATGGTAATACGATTTTCTTAATGTATCCTTTTTTCATTTTTTCATTTTTTGATGCCTGTAGTCTGAGTTTAAGCATTTATAGTAATGTACTATTGCTTAATCTGAAACAGGCATTTGTTTGGGTTAATTAGAATTAAATACTCAGACCTGAAGACGAATTTAATTCTGATTAATCATCGAATTTGGGAAGGTTCTGTTATTTTCTCTTATCGGCATTATGGCCGTGAATTTGCTTCTATGGTGATGTTAATATTACTTGAATTGTATTTTTATTTTTTTATTTTTACATAATTCTTATTATAACATTTCAAATATATATATATATATATATATATATATTGTATATATATATATATATATATATATATATATATATATATATATATATATATATATATATATATATATATATATATATATATATATATATATATATATATATTATATATATAAATATATATATATATAATATAAATGTCTGTATTTTAATATTTTTACTATTATACAGGGAGGAGTCTCAGATATCAAACTTCAAGAGCGCTTCGGGTATGCCAAATACCTATCAATTGGCAACCACAGTCTCCCGACTGCAATATCTGTCACTGATCTTGTCGTTTGAGTCACTGAGGCAGAAGCATGTGTCTTTGAGCATCCTGGTATTCTTGAAAGAGTTCGTCAATCCATGCCCTGGCATTGCCAGGCATGCATATTTAGGCTAAAACTTTGATTGAACTAAAAATTAGAAGGCTAAAACTTTGAACACCTGCAATTATACTATAAAAACTTGTAATTAATATTTGTAATTGCTGTGTTTAATAAACATGCTTAGTATTATCTCTATTTCTTTCTTTTTACTACTTCCTGCATCTGAAGTACCCCATAACGGCATTTACGACCACATATTCCAATGTAAAACAGTCTTGTTTTTGTATGACTGACCCATCCTTTAAAATTTTTAAGACCTTTTGGACCACTCTGATAACATACTACAAAATGTACATAATGTACATTTGTATGTACAACAATGTACATACTACAAAATTTCTTTAAAATCTATGCTTGCAAATTCCATTTTTATATGCTTCAAAAATACATGTTATATCGGTCTGTTTTATTAGTCTCCAGAAACATTTTTCCATTACATTACCTGTATCGGATTTCTTGAGATGTTTCCCCATTATATGTCTTGACATAAAGCTATTTGTCGTATTCTCCCTGAAGTGCAATGGAAATTTGGTTGTAAAATATTTGACTCATTTTATAGATTTTTACAAGTATTTTAGCACGTTACTTTAAGTGAATAATTTGGAAGAATAAACTGATGGGCTTTTCTTTGTTTATTAATTTATGATTTTGAACATAATTTCATTTAACACGGAGTTGCTTGATCATTTGTATCATTAATGCTAATTTTGTTTAACTAAAACCTTTTTGGGATTATTAAATTATTGCTAATCATTAAACAAATATTATATGTAGTATTTTGTTATATTGAACATTTAAATAAGTGTTGGATAACTTGTCATCAGTTTGTCTTCTGGCTCTAATGTTCACGTTCACTTTCGTTTTATTTTGGATGTCTTCGAATCCTTTTATATCAAAACCCTTCAAACAATATGATTAATGAATCTCTTTGACGCAATATGTCACGAAGTTATGTGATAATGATGTGTCATTTTGTTTTTCTGTCTCATTCTTTTCCTGAACCGTAATTTCTGTCGCATGTAATTATATAAAGGCTACCAAAATTCGATGATAATTATTTACTTTGCCATTCAAAAGGTTGAATTGAAACTAATTACTTCTTATGTAATTATTCCGATTAATTAAAGATATTATTTATAGGCGTTGGTACAGTACAGTATACTTCGTACATTGCTTGTGCACGCAAAACGCACCAATTGTGCGTTTAGTACGTCTTCAACCTGTAAATAATATAATTATGATACATAATTATCATAATTCACCACTACGGAATGATGAGACGATTTTTAACTTAACGCTTTACTAAAGTTATCATTATGTATTATTAAAATAATTATTTAAATTTCCATTTACAATTTGCAGATCGTATTTAGGAATTCTTACGTTGGCCCAAGATAATGTTGCAAAGAAAATGCTAATATAGTGTGATGACATGACAGATGGTAATTTAGATTGACTTTAGAGTCAAATAATAATTAGAATAAATGTCTTCAGGATTTTTAAAGGGTTATATTTGATTCAATGATTTCAGTCATCTGCGGGAGTTGTTGCACACAGCAGTGGACATCATTTAAGTCCGTTGGACTCCTACGAAATGTTACACTGAGCACATAATCACTCTGGTGTTTTTCAGACTCCTATAATAGTTTATTCCAAATTATGTTTGCACCTTCGAGCACGATTACCGTATCCGAACCACTGAGCTTTTCCTGCAGTGTATTTATCGTTCATATTTTGTTTTCATTTTATTAGGTTTTCTCGTTTTGTTTACCTTTCGTCACGTTATATTACGCCAACATTTTAAGTCTTTCGTTTATAATTTTGATGTGAAACATCATAGACCACGGAGAAGAGTAACCGTTAAAGAAATGTGACAGGAATAATGCGGGAGTATGTTACGGAAGGGACATCGTATTGTTACGAATACATAACAAAAACTCATTGCTATAATGTGAAAGTCTGAGGAGATTGACATTTGGGACGTATTTGAAAAATATAGACCAACTTAGCCACACTTGGCAAATTCTATAAACTTTATGAGTTTTGTAGATTCGCTAAAATCTGCAAGAGCTACATGTTTTTTCCAGAACATTCAACATTGTGCATAGTATATAAATTTGACATCGTTCAGTTGGGTTGTTAATATGATACGAGTAAAAGCATCGGTCGAACTCAGTACAAAACGCAGTGTATAATATTTTATTATGATTATGTATGTCTTTTCGGTTGTATTATATTACAATGAAAAGTGAAAAAATTATAATTTTAGATTTTCCATAACTGCGCACGAACCCAGCATGTGCTTATCTCTTGCAGCGATTACATTCGTCCGGTGGAGTGACAGCATATATTATATACGCAAGTTTTCTCGTATATAACTTTGTCGTTTGTGGTTTGATTTTCAAATAAACTGCAGTCTAATAATGTATCGATGCTGTATAGTTAAACTATAATAATCAAAATACTTAAAAAAAAATATATATCGAAACAATTTATTTCATACTTTCTACCATCATCACACATAACACACATTGACCTCATTTTTCTTATTCCACATACGCGAAAGAGTGATGATTCCAAATCAATCTATATCGAGTAACAGTGTATTTTATTTACTAGTACGTCGTGGTTTTAACTGCCATGCTCAGTTCTTCTCTATGCTTGATTACAATAAAGAAGAGAATCTAAATATTTTCGAAACGATTGCCTGCTTTATTAATATTTTTTTTCATCTCTGTGTTTGCTTCCCTGTAAATGTGCAAGATCATGCCTATCAGAAAATATGTTTTATTTAGGTACGTTTTCGTGATGTTCAGATAATAATTCTACAAGCCATTCATCGAAACATTAATTGGAATAACATACATAACGGAACTTTTAATTAATAAAACAAAAATAAAGAAGCACAATAAATATTTCCATAATTGAACAGTGGATATCTGTCTAATCCCGAAAGAAAAACGTTGACCGCCTTTCTCAGGTCAATCTTAATCGAAGCTAGAAATCGATAGATAAATCTGTGGTTGATACAAAGAGGCCCTTGACATCATTTGATGGAAAATAAATAAGAATTGATTGCCTCTGCCTTCTATTTTAAAAGAAATATTTCATTCCCATACAATGAAAAAATTTAAAAAAATGAAAATCACTTGAAAGTAAAACTAATATATTTAAAAAAATTTATTTATTCACATTTAATCCCCAGTCTTTCTGTAATTATAATCATTTATATTAATTCTATACTGTTTTAATCTGAGTTATTTATTGTAATATCAATAAGTTTAAGAGATGATTTGTTAATGATCCACATTTAGTTTCCTCAATTTTACTTTGCATTTTTTGTTCTTTTATAGTTAGTGTACGATTATTTATTTTGATCGTTATTTTGAGTATAACAGAAAAACTATTCGATAAATATTTGGCTAGCTGCAATTTTAACATAATTTAAATACCAAACTTTTACTCTATTAATTTTGTATCTATTGATATGATACGGTAATAATTTTTTAATCAATTTGAAAGTTTTTGAATTAGTCAACAATGTGTATATTACCCAAGATTTACTTTACAGTATTGCAAACGATCACTTTCAAATACAAATATATGTAAGCGCATGCATATGATATATTGCAAGTGTTTTGCTTACTTGTGAAAGAAATGTGTTTATAAGAAGATAAAATATAATATCTGCAATTATATTTCTAGGAATTTAATAATATTAATTATTTGCAAGAAATTCAAATAAAATTTACGTATCCTTATCATTGACCAAAATTAAATTATCGATAGGGAATTAATATTAAATGCCGACTATAAATACCCAATATAGATAATAGTACAGAGGAAGGGAATCGTTTTGTATTTAATGCACACATTCAAGTAAAATGGCATCACATAAGGCCGCATTCAAGAATTTTTATTTTATATACTACAAAATGTCAATCTGTCGTAGAAAATGTAATTAATATATAAATATGTTAAAGAAGGAATTCCAACTTTGAAATAAGAAAGTTCAATCACGCATAAAGCATTGAATATGAAACACATTTAAACTGAAATTAAATTTAACTGAAGTGAATGTTCCTGGAGGTTTGAAAATTCTACTACATTTTCCCATATTTTAATGAGGTACTCCATGTGAGAATATAACACATATCGATAGGCGATATTAACACATTAGGCGATATTAAAAAACTAATTTTAGGGTGAGTTCATTCTTCTTAAAATAAGAGAACATAGTAAACATAAGTATATAACATATATGTATCCCTCAAATGATTAATTTGAAAACTAAACTTCATAAATTACCTTCGCTAGTTGGAGAAAGTGCTCTTTAGAAAATTCCATTGGAGCAAGAAAGGTTTTGAAATTAGTAAATGTGTTCTATATGTCTGAATTTTATGTCAAATATAATTTATAGTTTTACTCGCAAATTGCAATGAAATGTTCAAGTCATTTTGCTTTCCATGATATCACTTAAAAATGCAGTATCCCTGGAAATCTCTATCTGATAAATCACAATAATAATTTCATTCAAGAAAAAATTAAATGATTTGATTTCACAAAGAAATAATTTTAACTAGTGTCTACATCTTTGTGATAACCTCTGCACTTTCAAGTAATAGGATAAATCATCATTAATTATTGCAGCATCTATTATAAAAGCTAGACAAAATTGTCGGTGCTACATCTGTTTGAATATGGTGAACAATACCCATAACTTTCTTCTAAGTGTCATTTAAAATAGTTGATTTGTCACAGATATTTTTGTTGAAGCAAAACGCAATGAAAACAAAACATAGACAATTTAATGAGTGGGGTGCAAAGTAGACCTACCTACACGTGGAGCACCCTGGGCAGCGTTTTTAAACGGCAAAATGTCTGCAACTCCGGCAAGATCTTTTCTCGTCCACACCCTCAGCTTCGACGTCTTCGTCCTCGACGTTCTCGTCTTTGCCATACAAGCCGTCGTTTGGTTGGCCTACGTGTTTTGCAATGGAATGCTGGAGGCTTGTCTCAATAAAAAAGATCTGATGTAATCCACACTCTTTCAGAGAACAAACAATATTGATGTTTTTGCCTTCATGGAGGCACACCTTACAGATGACACTGTCAGTTACTATTCTTTCCCAGGTTATACGCTTTACATTTTGCCTAAATATCGAAGAGTTGCAAGTGGAATTCTGGTGGGCGTTAAAAATAACCTGCTGACAAATTTTGAGATTTGTAAAGAAATGGAGGAATCTGAAGACAAAAGTGAAATCGTTAAAATAGATGTTTGGAAGGAGCACTATCATTTTAAGATTTATGCACTTTATATAACCCCCGCAAGTAAACCCGACCTGTCTGTGTTATACATAGATCAGAAGACAATTATTATGTGGGATATGAATGCCCATTCTTTGCGGTTTGGGCATGGTGATAAGAACGCTTCTGGAACGGAATTCGAGGACCTCCTGAATTCCAGCTCTCTCGAGAAAATTTATGATCCCTCTGATCCACCTACTTATTTACATTATTATGGTAACGGAAGCACGCCTGATCTGTTGTGTATCCTCCTATCTGAGCGTTTATTCAAGACACAAGGTTATTGAAGATTCGGGCTCTGGACATAGACAAATTATTGCTTCAGTCCTTTTACCGGCACAGGGACTGCAGTCAAATACCTCTCAAAAGATATCGTGGGATTTTAGAGAAGCTGATTGGGAGAGTTTTAGAAGATTAACCGGGGAAAAAATGCATATGAAGAATTTTGACTTTTGTTCTCACCCTAGCCAAATCATTTCTGAAATAAATAATAATATTTCAATTTGTGCAAAAAGCACTGTTCCAAGAGGAAAACTGAAGACCTATAAGTGCTTTTGGTCGAGGGAACTGAAAGAGACTAAGGCAAAGAGAGATCGTTTAAGAAGAAAGGCTTAACTGCCTAAAAAACCTGGAGATGTAATCCTTTGGTGAAGACAAGTGGCAGTTTTTAGGAAAACTGTCTTGGAGGCTAAGCGTAAAGCTTTTACTGGTTTTATATCAAATATCATTTTTAAACAGGATGGTTTGAGAACGTATAAATTTGTATCTACCCTTCAGAATAAAAGATCCATTACTAAAAGAGAACCAATGTTATTTAATGGAAGAAGTCTATCGTCAAACAAAGATGTGGCAAATACCGTTGGCCAAAGCTATACAAAAACACAGAGAAAGGGCCCTTTAACCCGTAAAATGTCAAGACAAATTAAAAAGGAATATAAAGATGCTGAGTTGAAATTAATCAACTCAGATAGGGTTCCTGATATTTTTACTGCTGCTTTTAAAATTGAGGAACTAAATTCGGCTTTTGGGCGTCTGACAGTAAAGAAATCACCAGGAGATGATAACATACATACGGAATTTTAGAAGCACATGAGTGAAACTGCGAAGGAGACCATTTTGTGTGTATTCTACAGGATTTGAAAGACAGGACTTGTGCCTGCGCAATGGAAGAGAGCTGTAGTCGAACCTATCCTGAAGTAAAATAAAGACCCCCGAGACAACTTTGTAGTTTCCGCCCAATACCCCTCACTAGTATACTTGGAAAGACTACAGAAATATTAATTATAAATAGGTTAAATTGGTATTTGGAAGACCGAGATCTAATAGTCAGAGAACTGGCTGGCTTTCGAAGAAATCGTTCAACAACAGATCAAGTTACTTTCTTCAATCAAATTGTTAAGGATGCTCTGGAGAATCGCAATATCCTAACAGATGTATATATTGATTTTAGGGGTGCATATGATTTGGTATGGAGAGAAAAATTGTATCAAAAACTACATGGTCCTGGAATTTGTGGTAACATGCTTAAGTGAATAAGATCCTTTACTGACCAACGTATTTGTAGGATCTGATATGGGGTGACTACTCTAAATTCTATAATTTGCAAACAGGATTACCGCAGGGTGCGGTTAGTAGTTGCGCATTAGTTAATGTGTATATTAATGACTCGATTCCTGCTTTAAAGACTATGAGTGATGTCCATTTTCTGTTCTTTGCTGATGATCTTGTCATTTGGACTCAAACTCCTAAGCTAAGGGCGAAATCCACTATAGAACATAGACTAAACCATGCACTTGGCAAACTCTCTTTTTGGTGCACCGAAAATAACATGGTTGTAAATTTAGAAAAGACTGATGTCCAGTCCTTTTTGCTTACACATCGAGAACTTTTCCCTGACCTCAAATACAGAAATGATGCGCTTACCAACACCAACAGGTCTAACTACTTAGGAGTGACTTTTGATAACAAGCTAAACTGGAAGTCGCACGTAGATTCTGTTTCAGACCGTCTTTTAAATAGGGTAACTATTTTGAAGCGCTTGGCGGGATCCTTATGAGGAAGTGATAGGGCAGTTTTAATGTTACCTTCAGAACTTTTATACTTCCTTTAATTACGTATTGCTGTGAACCACTTATAACGGCAAGCAGTCAAGTTTTAACGAGGTTGGAAACTCTACAAAATCAGTCACTAAGGCTCATAATCAGAGTTGTTAAATCGACTCCGATTGATGGTATGTTACTGTTGACAAACAATAAATCCATTAAAGCTATTATTGAGGAGAGGGCTTTGCCTCTTTATAAGAAACTAATTAGAATGGACGATCCTTATTGGATGAATTATCCACCCGGGGTTAGAATGTTGAAGACCCAAAACGGCTTTATTCAGTTTGTCCAAAATATCAGGAAGGAATATGAGTTACACGATAATGTCCAGGAAATTTCGGGGCCAATAAACCCGCTGGAGTTGGTACGGTCTGAAATAAATTTGAATCTTGGTGAGATATTATACAAGAAAAACACCTCTCCGGGTGTTTTAAGGTGTTACGCCTTGGAAACAATTGACATGAGATACCCGGATTCTGAGTGGTTGCACGTCTATACGGATGGTTCTGATGACTATATGACCCCAGGGTCAGGAGTTATTTCGAGCCTTTTCTCATTTTATGCTTCTGAGGGAAAATATAGAATTGCCTCCGGTGGAGAGGTGGAAGCCATTCAAATTGCTCTTAAACATGTGTTTGCATTTGAAGATAAATTTAATAGGCTGGTTCTGTTTTCAGACTCCCAGGCTGCAATCCAGGCCATTGGTTCTTCTGGTCCTCCTGCATCGGAAGAAATCCTCCAGTGTCGGGATTATTTGGGGAAGTTGGCTTTGAAGAAAAAGAATATGGCTCTTAGTGAATACCTGGACACTGTGAAGTTACTGGAAACGAACAGGCTGATTTCCTTGCTAAAAAGGGCTCGAGATTGCTCCAGTCTAGATGCTCGGTCCTTTCTTATCATTCTATTAATCTGTATATTAGGCAGACTATGTCTCAAAATTATAAATCGCAGCTACTTCACCGTTTACAGACAAATCGGTGGAAATTTGAGGATCTGCTCACCATTCCCAACGGCCCACGCCTTGAAGCTGTGGCCCAGCTCCGTACTTTGACGGGTCACGAATGTTTGGGAGAACATCTCCATCGCATTGGGATTTTTGACCATCCAAACTACCCTCCTTGTAATAATTCAGAACCAATGAATAGTGCTCACCTCCATAGTTGCTCGGCACTCCATGGCGACTCTGAGACGGCATTGTATTGGCGAGCTAGAGAACTTTTAAGGCAATGACTTCGGTCAACTTTGTTGGACTTTTAGTATTTCTCTGTTATTAGTTCTATATTTATGTCACTTGTTATATTTTTGTACTTTTCTTCTTGTATTGCCTTGCCATTCGAAATAAAAAAAAATAATGAGTTTTAAATATTTGATATATTTAATTGGAGTGATTAAGTTTAACAAAGGCCTAACTGTGTCCTAATATAATATATATGGTAATACGGAAATGCATTATAAAGGGCAAAACGATTTGTTACAAAACTTAAAATTCATTTAGAAGGCAAAACTTAATTACAGCTTTAAAGTCACAGTTTCCCCACTCCGACGTTATTAAAAGAAATATCTGCCCATTTTAAAAATAATGCCATTTATATGCATCAATTTTTTGAATATACGTATTATATATAAAATATTTCCCACTGGGTCATATTGTTTGCACGTAAGACATAGAAAATTATTGCAATTAACTGTAGTGCATAAAATCTCAAATTATAAATGGTTTCATTTATGGCTAGGCATTGTAACACATTATAATCACTGTTTAATCCAGAAGTAAATCCGATTATTGTATACGTGCTGAATAACTTGACGGTAAGTGCCTACTGTGCTTGCAACAAATCATGTCATAATTGTGAATATACTTTTCGTTAAACAAACATGTTAACATCCAATTAATTAAAATAAACTTATGCACAGTATAAGGGATACAAAATCAACGCGACTTACTATTATAGATATATTTAATATATGTTTCTAATAGGTTCGCTCAGGAAAACACAAAATCCTCTCGCGTTTTCTATTTTCTAATTGTCGATGATCCCAATCGGCTCATATATTCTTCTGTTTCTTTCATTTGGATCCGGACGCTTTCCTCTGCACTCGTGACACTTTTTTATCCCTCCTTCTTCGGCTGCTTCCTTTACTGAATCAGCAGGTATTATTAAAGTTATAAACAGATATGAAGCACTGTTCTACGGCTTTATCTTGGGTAAGCTCCATTTCTCCATTGTCGACAAACTCAAATCTGCCAACGGTGCCATAGGCGGACTATATGGTTGGATCAATTTCTTCTAAATCTTATTGTAGGCAGAAAATTCTTCCCATGAACTCATTGATTTTGCTCCGAAGGATTATATTGACGTCGTACTTACTTAGGCTCTCCTTATATCCTCTTAAAATTAAAATCCATACCACACACACTGAATGTCTTACACGCTGAACTCTAAGAGTTTCTCCTTCCATTTAACAGTATTGCTGTTTTCTTCAGGAAATGATTCCCAACCAGTTACGTTCAAACTTCCTTCAATAATAATCAGATAATATGTATCCCCTTCAAAGACCTAAAATTTCAAGACCTAATAAACCTCGTTCCATCAGACACCAGGTAATTCTATCCATTGGCAGCAGCCGCCCTGGGTATAATTATTCCGTGTAACTGGTATAGAAACCACAAAACAATAGCAAACTTCGAAACGTAGACATTTAGTAAACTCTCCCAGCATCCTACCACATGATGTACCCATTCATCTACAATCGATCTCGC
This sequence comes from Amaurobius ferox, assembly GCA_951213105.1. NCBI lineage: Eukaryota > Metazoa > Arthropoda > Arachnida > Araneae > Amaurobiidae > Amaurobius > Amaurobius ferox. The sequence continues at coordinate 42,500,678 of OX578134.1, read as the reverse complement.
ATTTTCTCTTTCAAATTTCCTCTTTTCTGTTTTGTCCCCTTGACGAATTCACCTTTGTACCTGTTTTTTAATCTCAACATTAATATCATCCTGCCAGATTCCCATATCCTCATCTCCACCAAGTAAACAAGATTCAGATGCCTCCTTGTAAACAACCGTATCCTGATTCCACACAAACTGCTGCTGATCTCAACGAAGAATTTCCTTTTCTCAATTCCTACCTCACTAAAATGCTTTTTTCACGCCTTTGCGATAACATTTTGTTCAAAATACGACTTAGAGTGCCCTAGCAGTTTACCATATCTTCTGAGCTAAAAACCTATATTTTTACTCCATATTGAGAAATTTTACCAAGAAATACATCATATGAGACAGATCACGTGGACTTTATAATTTAAACCTCCCCATACCGAAATGGATAGCGTATGGATAGTTGTTAGATGTTAAAAGAAACCATTTGCTCATAATCCTTTCCCACATTCTCGGCTCTGGAGAGAAGTAGATGCGTTTCCCCCTTTGATTCAAAGAAAACCATTAATATTGTTAGCACCTATGAAATGCAGTCTCATCCCAGTCATGACATTTATTGTAATAAGAAACATCAGAAACATCTAGATAGTGTCCCATAAAATGAGTATATACCACATCCCTATCATCTTACATACTTCCCTTAGAAGAAAGATTCCATGTTCTAAACTCAGAAAAATAAGTGTCCTGCGTCTGTTAGTATCCCCAACAAGGCTCTAAAACTCATTACATTAAATTGCTCTTCATTCAGTTAATAAACCATAATATCCCTGTAGATTCTTTTCCGAAGGCATGCTTGGATATCGTACTGGACTGTTATCGGACTTGGGCTGTCGTAATACCCATCCTCCATAATTCTAGGAAAAATATGCATTTCCCTAAGGTTTCCGTCCCTTCGATCTCATTCCTTCTCTTAGCCATGTAAATGAAAGTATAAATCTCACCCTCCTAAGCAACTTCATCACTAACAGAACATCATCATGCCTTAAAAATTGGATTTCATTCATCTTATTGCACATCGCTTCAAATTCAGTTGCTCATGATGAATAACAATGAGAAAATCGGATATCTATGTTGAGATGGTATATAATATGGTTTGGAACCGCGGACTCATGTAGAAATTTATTTATTTTCATGCATAAGGCACATTCGCATGCGTTCTTCCTTTTGCGTCCATACCAGTTTTGTGCTTCTGGTTAATTTATTCTATTATACTGACTAAGGGGACCTAGCATATCCTCGAAACAGCTACATGTCACATTATTTTGTTTTATTTGTTCTTATATACGTTGACCAATTTTTCATGTTCCTTATTTTTATATTATATTAGGAGAACATTTTTATATGGTGCATATTTTTTTTTCATTCGAGAATGTGCGAAAATGCACATGAAAATTAAATGAATATATTTTTATACAAGGTGATTCTTATATAAATTCGGCTTCAAAGTCCTGAGCAACGTTAGGTTAACCAGGAGAGGAAGCAGGCAGCCTCTTCCTCTTTACTACCTCCAGTTAGAGCCCGGGACTAACCCGGAAGAAATCTTTGCTGTGAACTGTTTGCTAGACACAGAAGTGATCGTGGAGCCCTACACAGGCAGGAAAGGCTATGCCTCCCATTGCCATTCGTGCTCGGGTTTTTTCCATTCGAGTGTCGCATGTACACTGCATCTGAGATGCGTGCGTTGTGCAGGGCCCCATACCGCCAAGGATTGTAAGGCAGAATTTGTCCTCTGCTGTAATTGTGGAGGGCAGCACTCTGCAAATTGGCGCGGTTGCCCCAGGAATCCTGGCAACTTGTCTGTGACTAGCAAACGTAGGGATCCCCACTACCACAACACACAGAATGTAGGCACCCATCCAGCATATAGAGCTGCTAATGGACGTCCATACCGAAGATCAAACATGCCAAATAGTTTTAACTACGCGCAAGTGACAACTGGACTGCCCCAGGAGCCGTTAGCCCCCCTTGAAATTGTCAACTTCAGAAATTTTAATAGTAAGGCTGATATGGCCAGCCATGACTTAGCAGATTCGGCCACCACCAAAAGGATTACCATGGCATCCAACCAAAATTCAGTCAAAGGCTTGGCCACTCCCACTGGACCCAGTAAGACTTCTCCCCCTCAAGGAGAGAAGCACATTGACTATGCCTCATTTTTGTCGTCTTTATTGGCGATGAGGCATACTCATAATAAAGACATCTTAATGCAGGCCTTCAGCCAAGCGCTACCTGAACTTCGAAAAGCTGAAACTGAGATAGATATGCTTTTTCATATCTTTCAGCGTTATAACGCTCTCTTAGGATAACCCCCTCCCCCTTGTTGTTCTGGCTTCTTTTTCTCGACCCACTTCCCGTAACTTGCAGTCTCTCAACGTCGGCTTTTGGAATGCCAATGGAGTGCATTCCAGGCTAGACGAGTTACGTGACTATGTTGTGAACAATAACTTTGATGTTTTCATGGTTAGCGAGACTCATCTCGCCTCTCCCTCTTCTCCTGCTATATGCAATTATACTGGTTATTTTCCCTATAGGCCCATTAACCCTGCTGCATATCGTAGACGTATCACCGGCGGCACTGCACTTTACATCAAGAATGACATACCCCACCACCGTCTGAGCGCCCCGGCTTTCACGAAGCTTGAAGCCACGCTCGTAAAGGTCACTATTCCAAATTTGGTCCCGATTACACTTGCTTCGGTGTATAACCCTCCATCAAATTGTAATGCTGCGGCTAATATTAGGGATGTAGAAGCACTTTTGAGACTCAGCAGTAACATGATCATAGCTGGCGACCTAAACGCTCGCCATCGCAGCTGGGACACAGCTTCGAACAGCAATGGCGTTGCTCTAAATCTATTGGCCCAGTGCGCCAACCTCAGGATCCTAGCTTCTCCCACTTCGACCCACTTTCCTATCGCTGGAAGGAGAAACCCAAGTACTATTGATCTGGCCATCTTTCGGAATATTCCTTTTGAATATACGATCAGAACTGATACTGATTTATCATCTGATCACCTTCCAGTGATACTGACCCTTAACTTTGACAATTTATCTTTAGACTACCCGGAGGAGTTAAATACAAATTGAGATGACTTCAGATACATCCTTCAAAATTTCAAAGCACCCCCCCTCTCAAAATTGCCAGCACCGATGACTTAGAAAAATGTGTCATCGATATGAAATATGTACTGCTAGAGGCAGTCGCTGAGGCCTCGAAACCAAAAACTCCACGACCTAATTATCACACTCTTCCAGGTGATATTAGGGACAAAATTAGACAGCGAAATAGGTTACGAAAGGATTGGCAACGCACCAGGTACCCTTATTACAGCGTATGCTTTCGTAAACTTTATCATGAGATCAAGGCTATGATTAAGACACACACCCAGCAACGCTGGAAAACACACCTTGAGGGACTTACACCCACGAATCACAGTCTCTGGCGAACTACTAAACGCATGAGAACAACTAAAACTTTAATTCCGCCCATTAATGGTCCTAATGGACTCGCCCAGACTGCGGAGGAAAAAGCAAATCTGTTCGCAGATAGCTTGGAACTCCAATTTACACCACATATTGACCATAACTTCAGCCACACATACACAGACACTGAACAAGATCTACAGCAGACCAATCACAACGCACTACACACTCAAGCACCCAACTACTTGGAGAGAATCTCTCTGGCTGAAATACTGCATATCGTTGATGGACTGATCACCAAGAAAGCACCCGGCCTTGATAAAATCAGCAATCGCATCATCAAGAACCTGCCTGACTTGTACTTATGTTGGATTACCATGCTGCTGAACCATATGATGGAACTTCGTTTCTTTCCCACAAATTGGAAGACCGCTGTCATCATCCCTATTCCAAAAGCAAATCAAAATCTCTCGCTAGCCGAGAATTTCAGACCAATAAGCCTACTTTCTAGCCTCTCGAAAATCTATGAATTGGTGTTGCTTAAGCGTTTGGATAGCTTCTGCCGTTCGAAGAATATTTTAATACCTGACCAGCATGGATTCCGAACTGAGCATTCAACGCAATCCCAACTTTTGCGTGTTGTCGAAACTATCCACAAGAACGCTACCAACAAACAGTATACTACCATAGTATTTTTCGACGTGGCTAAGGCCTTTGATAAAACTTATCTGCCTGGGCTTATTTCCAAGCTGGTGCGACTTGGCATTTCGACTCAACTTTTGACCATCATCAACTCGTACCTCACTAATCGTTCTTTCCACGTACGAGTTGATAAAACTCTCTCCTCGATTAGACCAATCAAGGCCGGAGTTCCTCAGGGAGGAAACCTCAGCCCTCTGCTCTTCAACATATACATCAACGATATTCCAAGCACACCTCATGTTAAGCTGGCCATCTTTGCAGATGACACAGCGTTGATTGCTAGTAGCCAAGCACCACAACACTCGATTAACACACTGCAGACCTATATTAAGAATAGCCTTGAGCACTGGCTCATGACCTGGAGAATCAAAATTAACGCGACCAAAAGTGCAGTTGTCATTTTCAAACCTAACCACCGAGGAGTCAGCGGAAATTTCATGCTCAACATCTTCAATGAACCCATCCCTTTTGCACATTCAGCCAAGTACCTGGGCGTCACCCTGGACGCCCACTTAACCTACAAAGAGCATATCACTAAAAAGATTGAATCAACTGGCAAAACGTACAGAGCTCTCCTGCCCCTCCTCGGTAGGAATTCCCATCTCTCCCTTGAAAACAAGTTGATTGTTTACAAACAGATCATCGTACCGAGCCTTTTGTATGCCTGTCCAGTATGGGGGTCGGCAGCAAAAGGCCACATAGGGAAATTGCAAGTGTTCCAAAATAAAGTCTTGCGATGCATTGTTAATGCTCCTAGATATGTCCAGAATGAAGTGATACATCATGACCTTAAAATCTCTGGCATTACAGAGTATATTGGGCTATCCACTCAAAATTTTTACAAGAAAAACTCCAGAAAACTCTGTATGAGAGACGTCGATCAGGTCTATGACCCGATCGCGCCTTCCTATCTTAGGAAGCGCAGGCCTCGACACATTCTGTTTGGCTCTAACGAGACCAAATGGAAAAAGTGTCGTTACCTAGTCCCTCAAACGGGTGTTTCCTAGTTTTTCAGCTACTCTCGCGGATCGAAGATAGATGGCGCCACTCCGATTCAAGGACTTGGCGTTTTTTCGACTCTTCTTTCACGGCCTAGTCACGGGCCAATAGTATGGCTTGCATTTGCCTCTCGCGTTGCATGTTAGCGACACCTTGTCCACGTTCCATTATCCTATAGAGATTTAATACCTTAGAGCATTTTAAATTTGCTTTTTAGATTGAAATTAATTTGTATTTATAGCACCTCAAAAGATGCTAGCGTCTGCACTCCAACACGCAGACCTTTTTGTGTCCCCTGAAAAGGGTCTCTTTTTTCCACAACAAGCAAGGGAATTTAAATCTGTAAATTGTAAAATTGTAAAAGTTATTTAGTTATTTATTTATCTACTTATTTATCATATCCATTTATCAAAAGTTTTATTTTAATGTGTAATCTGTAATTTTGTAACTTAAACTTAACTTGTAAACTCGTCGAACTTTTTGATTGGCTCTAGCCCTGCCCCGCCCCCTTTCCTTTCCAGTACCTACTTACGAGTTCAGCCTCCCAGGACAAGAATTTCCATCGTCATTCAACATCCAGTCAACTACAGCACAGCACCCTCTTCTGAGATGAGTGCAAACACTGATCGCTATTGCTATCTTCGCTATAACGAATGGACATTTTATATTTGAGATGTGGGGTTACGCGTCTGAGACGCAGGCACCCCGAAAGCAAAACGTCTTGGCTATATAAATTCAGTGAAAAATATTCATAAACTATATTACTTAATGTGTTGTAACTCAATTTACATAAAATTTTGTAAGATTATTGCACATCTGTATATATTATATGACATAACATAGAATGATTTATGATTATAGCAGAAAACCATTAGATTTCGCAAATAAGCCGTGCAGCATAGCATTAATCATCCGACTTACTACATACGTATAGCTGTATATTCATCGGATTACTTGTGCCTAAGAGGTTTTATATCCTTTGTAGCTTTGAAGTGGTTTATTAGAATGCATCATGACATCATACAAATGAGATTACCTGCGTTCCAATGTCAACTCCGACTGTATTACGTCCATTATAGTAATTCGAAATGTTATGTACTTATAGGTTTGATTAGATGCACGTTCTCAATTTTTATATAAATGCATATTTACAAAAATGATGCTGCATTCCCTGACTACCTTTACAGTTCTTTAATAACCTTTTATTAATGGTATGAAATATACATGAAAGGTTTTATGTCTTTCACAGCAATCATACATATTTTGACCTTCGTGGACATCATTGTATTTCTAAATGATATTTTTAGACATTTAATTCGATATAACTTGCAATTTATCAAATTTCAGTATGTGAAGTTATTGAGTTTTCTTATGTTTTCATAGTATGAACAATATTGTTTGGAACATGCAAACCATGGTATTTGTATCATACTGCTAAACAAATAGCCTCACATGAGGAAAATCAATTCTATTTAAAAATGTTCTTTATATTTTATATTTAAAAGTACCATTATAAATATAATATAAGACGAAGTTTTCATTAAAGGTTGGGCATTTTCAAAAACACAATCCAAAATACTCTGTAAAATATTATTGTACCAACGCTGAGGATTTACTCAAAAATGATTGTATTGCCGATAAAGTGGCATATCATATTATAACGGATATTTAACAGTGTTGAGGCAATTTTATTTCTGCTACTATTTTACCAGCTTTACTTTTTGTCCACTTTACATTCTACTTTACTGGCTACATTCTCTGGGTTGCTTTTTCAATGCATTTTCAAAATCAAATATATGCTTTTAAGTCTGCCATCATTTTAAGTAGTAGGTTGGGAACTTTGTTAAACTCACTAATTTGTTGTTTACATTACTCCCCCCCCCCTGCTGCTCTACAGTTAGCCTTTAGAAGAATTTATGGATTATTGATATCGAGCTTTTTTTTATTTAAAGTGACATTTGATATAAATGAGGAAAATTTGCATATCAGATACAGTTTTATCAAATTCGATTGGATAATTAATATTACCTTTTATATTATATATATGTAGGAATTGATGTTGCTAGTCCCGAGCCAGGACCGAACTCAGGACCTCGTGCTTACAAGACCGACATTATAAGATTAGAGCAAAAGCTAGCTTCGACTCCGAACTCATAATTCGTGTATCCTAGCATCTTCGATCGATGTTTTTGGCAGGAGCAGAGTCGTCTGCTGCCATATATATATATATATATATGATTATATATATATATATATATATATATATATATATATGATATATATATTATATATATATTATATATATATTATTTATATATATATATTATTTTCTATTATCTGTAAAAAAATATTTGGTGTGAATGAGGTTCTTCTTCTCCGTTGACTTATATAGTCCTAGTTAATTTCGGTGTGAATATCTACAATAGAATACGATTTCAACCCAATCCAATCCTCGACTTCAATTTCTTCTCTGAAATTTAATATTGTTTGCGGCGATACCAATAGAAATAATCCTACACACAAAGGTTGGATTTTTGAAGAAGGATTTCGAAGAAAAGATATGGAAGGTATTTTATGTACCAACCTCATACTAGGCAATTTTACATTTCAATTGTAGAAAGAAATTGGGAAAAGACCCGCATCTGAAAGGAAATTCAGTATTCATGTATTTTTTTCGACCTGACTCCATCAAATTTTGTCCCTTACAACTTTGAAATGGAAAAAAAAAATATGGTATCGATAAATATATTTTACAAAAGTTTTTTCTACTGCTTGTTTTTTACTCGATATGGAAGTATGCAATGGAATATTTTGGTTATTGTGTACAGATATACACCACAGTCCAATATTTCATTTGAACTAAGTATTCTTAAACTAAAAATAGTTCAATAATATTCCATGCAGTTTACATTATTTCTCCTTGTAAAAAGTATATTTAGAAAATGTTGAAAATTATATGAATTATGTGAAATCAAAATTTATTGATATTTCTTAATTTTAAACATTAATTTGTTTCATAATATTCTACTTTAATTAATTTTTTTCTAGTAGAAATAAAAATGGAATACAAATTACATTCTAAAATAATTCAAATCGCTAAAGAATAGCTAGATTTTTATTACAGAATGTCAAAAAACATTAAAAAAAATCATATTATAAACACAATATTTTGTTGCATATGGATTTGACACTCTTAAATTACCTTATGACAAACTTCAAATGCTAATATACGATTCCTTAACAAGTATAAATTAATAAAATAATAATTTAAATTATTAACTAGACATCTTACTGAAAATTTTTGTTACTTTCTGTTGATATTTATCTTTCGCAGTTTAGAAGGTATATCAAGTAAAGTAAGTAAAGTGAAATATGAATATACAAAAATTCTCTCGAACAAAAACATTTCTTTTAAGTTCAAAATAATAAAATAATAAAGCTATTTTTGTATATTCATAAATGGTACTATATTTAAAAAAATAAAATTGTTTACGTTTTTAATTATTAGGTTTTGAAATAATGTGCATACATTCTTGATAACCTTCGGATTTAAGCCAAATATACCTTAACTATAGATGATTTTAGCATTATAAATAGTAACAGCTACCGCACATCAAGTATTTAATTAAATTGTAAAACAATGATTTTATGGCATAATTACAATGAATTTACACAATTCTTTTACATATCATCATGTCGCAATATACTGAAAATAAAACCAAAAGCATTGAACACCTCTTTATCGTTTATTATTCCTAAATATTCACCTTAATCATTTATATTCTAAATTCCGTTAGTATTATATTACTATAATGTCTCCATTTTTTTAATTGTGCATTTACGTTCATAGTATGTATTAAATAGCGTACCTTAATATTTAGTACGCACCGAATAAGAATATGCTTAAAAGTAAATTTTAAACTTATATAAACGGTGTATATTTACTTTGAAATAATTTTAAAGTAACATAAATCTATCTGTAAAATAGAAAATAAATTAAAAGTGCATTTTGTTAATACTTCAACGACTACTGATATCATCCGACAAAAAATTAATTCCTTGATAGTTTTCTGATTAATTTTTAATATATTACATTCCTTATATACATAATGTATAAGGGCATTATTGTAACGGGGTCGAAAATTCGAATTCGAGTTTTCGACGGGAGAGCACGTTTCAAGTATCTCTGATCACGAATCGAACATTTTTGAGGTGATGTCTGTGTGTGTGTGTGTGTGGTTGTGTGTGTGAAAGTGTGTGGTTGTGTGTGAGTGTGTGTGCGTGTGTGTGTGTGTGTGTGTGCGTGTGTGAGTCTGTGGAGACTATATCTGACGAACAAATGGAGCAACAAAATTTGGTACAAAAATCACACTACGTGAATACTGGAAGCCTATTGTTTTTAAACGCAATTGAATGTTCAGAACCCCCTACATTTTCGAGTGAAATTTTGAAAAATTATCAAAAAATCAAAACCTTTATAAAGTTACGCAAAAAGACATTTCATATATAATTTTTCCTTAGAAAATATTTGACGTAAACTTTAGAACGCTAGCATGAACCGTTCACGAAATATTGCACATTTTTCAAATAAATTTATTAAAAAACTCCTTAAATAAAAAAAAATGTGTTAACTGTTGAGAAACATGTTCACTTTTCATATGTAATATCATGAGATAATTTTTAATAACACTTATTTTTCAGTCCATAACGCTTGGCGATATTTTGGCGACGAATTTGGCGGAATGACGCCAACTTGTCGACTTTTTTAAATGTTGCCAAATTAACGAAAATCTCGCCAAATGGATAAAAATGACGCTAAAGCAATGAAAATGACGACTAATTGACGAAAATTCAAAATCTTGGAAAAAATATATGTATCTACTATAAGAACAACCTATTTTTTTTTTGCTATAAAAGTAGTAAATCCATTGCATTATATAAGGAAAGTCATGTGCTGCCCACATCAGATTTTTTTTAAATAGTTGCATTGATAATGGAAAGCATTATAATTTTGAAGAAATCTACTAGCATTTTAAACTCTCAGTTAAGACTAATGAGTGAGATACTGCGCATTCAACACAAAATAATATAGAAGCATGAAAAAATACAAACAATGTTTTCTTTTCACATAGTACTACCACAAATTATAGTATATTTCCTATTTTGAAATCTTTGGAGTAATTACTGCTTCCCTCGTAATTCCTTAATCCCAATGGAATTTTGTTTCTTGTCGATTTCTTACTTTTCGATTTAAAATAATCATAGTGCTATGTGATTTAATTCAGCCTTCTTGTTTTTAAATACTCCAGGGACAATAAATTGTTTGTGTATTAAATGAAATACTTCAAGCAGTGTATAGTTCACTTTGATTAGAGACGAAAATAGCTTTATCTGAGTAGCTCAATGAACAATGCATCCTCTAGTTTAGCGAAATGCATTTACTACTATTGAATTGGATTAGTTTAAACTAGTGAGGACATTAGTTAAAATAATTTTCAAATTTCCTGTACCTAAAATTGCGTTGTGTATAGGCGCCTGATAAAACAAGCCAATTGACTCTGTGTTATTGACAAAATGTGCTTTAAGAAATACTGAAATTATTTGCTCTAAAATTATCATGAATTACACAAAAAGAAGAAAAATAATCTGATGGGAGCAACACATGACTTTCCTTATATAATGCAATAAATTTACTACTTTTACAGTTAAAAAATGTTATTCTTATAGTAGATACTTATATTTTTTCCAAGATATTGAATTTTCTTCAATTAGTCGTCATTTTCATTGATTTAGCGACTGTCTTATCTATTTGGCGAAATTTTCGTTAATTTGGCAACATTAAAAAGTCGCCAATTTGACGACATTCCGCCTAAATTGTCGCCAAAATCTCGCCAAGCGTTATGGATAGAGAAATAAAATATTCTTATACCAGATAAATGACTATTGGCATTCAAATACAAAATTATTACTTAAAGTATATTTTCTCATGAATGGAACGAGCTAGATCCACAAGAACGATGTCACCCAATTTATCACAGAATATCACATATGAAAAGTGAACATGTTTCGTAACAGTTAATATATTTTTTTAAATTATGGGATTTTTTAATAAATAAATTTGGAAAATGTGCAATATCTGGAGAACGGATCATGATAGCGTTCTAAAGTTTATGTCAATCGTTTTCTAAGGAAAAATTACATAAGAAATGTCTATTTGCGTAACTTTATTAAATGTTTTGATTTTTTGATGATTTTTACGAAATTTCACTGGAAAATTTAGGGGGGTTCTGAACATTCGATTGCGTTTAAAAACAATAGGCTTCCAGTATTCACGGATTGTGATTTTGTACCAAATTTCATTCGAATCACTCCATTCGTTCATGAGATATCGTCTCCACAGACTCACTGACACCTACACCCACACACATACTTTCACACACACACACACACGGACACGGACATCACCTCAAAAGTGTTTGATTTGTGATCAGGGATGCTTGAAACGTGCTCTCCCGTCGAAAACTCTAATTCGAATTTTCGACCCCGTCACAATACTTTCCTTATTCATTATATAAGGGAAGTAAACATGATTTATTTTTACTTCCCTTATATAATGAATAAGGAAATTTAACCTTATTTATTTTAATAAACAATTATTGGCTGCGTTTGTATCAAAAACTAATTACAATCATATTTACAGATGCAATTATTTTCTATTAGCCGATGACAACACATTTTAATTGCATTCTGTCCCAAATTGTGCAAATAAACCGACCACCGCGCGTCAATTTCACAAATACCAGTATATATAAGGCAGAATGCTATTATATACTCTTAGCCGCCAAAACTAGACAGCATCACTTTAGAAACGTCTTTGTTGTTCGTACTCATAGTTGACAACTATCTATGTGAGTCTATTTCTTCACAGCGATGCCCATCCTTCTTGAAACTTCGCCCATACCTTGAAGCTTAATAAGAGTCATTTGTTTCTGGAAATGCATCAACTTGTCGCGCGTTCCCATTTACTGATGAATAGGTCTGTACTATTTCTTCGAGCAGAAATGTCTATATTATTTTTGGGTTGGATGCGTTCTCATGTGATGTAGTCCAAATAAATCTTGACACTATCTAGCGTCACATCTATAGACTTATCGTCGCAAGCCATTGTTGAATATTTTCTTCATGTTTTTATCTGTAGTTCATCCATGTGATAATACATTTCAGATTTCTATTAGATAATTCACTTTAAATTGTTTCTTAATGTTTTTATTTAAAAACAAATACAATCGCGCCATCACAACAGACCAGATAGAGGTCTAGCCTGTTGTTGTTGTTGTTGAGACCCAGACCGTCCGACCTACCAGAAAGGTGTAAGGTAACGGTGTAAGGTCTAGCCTGTTGTGTCATACACTTATTTACAATAGCCATACTCTTCCTTACATACCGCCGTACACTTCCTTACAGTACTGTTTCAATGCATGTATCAGTTTTAATAATTAACTACACTTAAAGCAATCTTTTTAGAATCAAGTTCATTCGCCAATAGTTAGCATTAAACACAGAATCGCTATTAGTAGCAAATAACTTAACCTACAGACTAATATTTGTTTCTCCAATTCGTTGAATAAACACCCCCTCCCCTAAAGCTAAAGTTTTTGCATTATATAGTACTTTTAGTGCTGCATTGATAACAGACGTATAAAACTAGGTGACTAAAATTGTTCCAAGGGCGTTATGGGCTCTCATCATCGCGCAAGAAGAAGCCGTACATAATTGTCGGGAGACAAAGTACAACTCTGAAGTTTACATCAAAGATTAAATAATAGAAACAAGAGAACCCATGAAGCCGTATCTGTGAATAGAATCAAAACTAAGGGCATAAATATTTCAACTCGGGATGACAAAAAGATCTCACGTTGTGACCATATAACACACCACGTGAATGAAGTAGGGCCAACAGGGTCAATAAAAATTAAAATAAACAGAACATTCATTATAATAAGAAGGATTGTAAAATCGATAAATTACTAAAAATGTTCGAAATTAGAGAGAGGAAGAAAAAATATATATTTTGTAAACATCTCTTTCATAACTTTTAGTAAGTTATTGTTTCAGAACTACCCCTATGAATAATTATGTGCTATAAAAAAGTAAAAATTAAAGAAAAAATTATAGCTACCTATGTCTTAATTTTTTAATTTCCTGCTTTAAAGAACATATTTTTGAATATTTCATTTTATTTCAGTACAATATTTTATTATTAATGCATGGAAAAATGCTATAAACGGCTATAAATGATCCATTTACTTCAATGGTTTATCGTTGAACTCTTACGAGATTTATTGCAAATATATACCAATAATGAAGCCACATATATTCCTCGTTGTTTATATTCTAATAACATACAAAACGACTGAAGTATGCTATAAAGTATTTCTAATATTTTATGTTGCATACGTAAGGAGGATAAAATTGAGATATCGTTTATTAGCTATGCACGGTACTTAAATTAAACTCATAAATTATCTTTACGAGACGTAAATTACATATTATATGATTAGCAATATTTATAAGAAAAAAATGTTATATTAAAATCGCATATTATATTTTACGTTATTTTTAAAGGAACACAAACGCATAAATTCATCCTACAGGAATTATCCATGCTCTAATATTAGATACATATTTTCAAGAGTAACATATGATAAGCTTCATAAGCAAATGGCACAAAAGATACACGCGGTTAGTACGAATGTAGTTAACGTAATTTATTGTTTTTCCCCCTCTGAGATGGGGCAGTTAGAAATATGGAAGTTTTTTTTATAAGAAGACATTATATGCTTGAAGTAAAAGTTCTGTGAGTACTTTTCTATAACTTTGTGGTTTTGAATAATTTCGAATTCAGACGGATATATAGAATCTTTGAATGTTGTTTAGTCTAGAACTTGTAATAGCAATTCAGTTTTGTCACGCTGCTTCTGTTGGAAAAAAAAAACATGGTATCCACAAATAACGTAACAAGAAATATTATCAAACAATTTTCAGAAACAACTAAAATAGTGCAAGAATATAAAACAGGTGTCACAAAAAAAATCTAAAAAAATGTGCAAAAATATCAAACAATTTTCAGAAATACTACAAATTTGTGCAAGAATTCATCAGAAATGTAAAGAGAATTATGCTGATACTAGAAAAAATTTCAAAACTTGAAATAACTTTTCCGTGAGGATTTTTTATCAACATATCTGCCATATCAAGTATAAATTTTCATTTTACTTTATTTATAACCGAAGGGTCATTGGTCATCTTTTAACGGCAATCATCTAGTCAGTCATCCATTAAGCTTTAAATAGATAACAGTTATTGTCCCACAAATCATGATATAGTTAAAATTATAAAATGAAATATTTATGACAACCATTAATATGTATCGATAATATTTCAATGATGTTTTCTATATATAAAATATTTTCGGACAACCTAGAATAATAATGCTACCTCTATACTTCAAGAACACTGTACTATATAGAGTGCAATTAGTTAAAATATGTAGAAGAATACCTGAATAATGTAAATTTTCGAATAATTCGCGTTTCTCATTTATTCGGCAACTCGAATATTTTGGTGTGTAGAACCCCTAAAGAAGAAAACATTGGAAAATTTAAATTAAGCACTTATTCCTTTAGAATTATCTACCCGAACACCAAATTAAAGTCTCTATTTAACCCAAAGCATGCTAATTTATCAATTCCCCTTTCGAATGTTTTTCTGTGGAGCAGACCCATAAATAAACATTTCCGAAAATCTCTGTTCATCTTGAGTTTTTTATCTGATGATTGGCTTATATACCAAATATCAAGCCTGTATCACATTTAAAATGAAGAGTGTCTCATAATTCGGAAAATCGAACATATTGGTGTGCGGCACATCCTAAAGTAGCAAATATTGGAAATCTGAAAATGCACACTTTCTTCCTTTTTAACTACTATCTCCCCGTACACCAAATTTGAAGTCTCTATCTTATCGCGAAGCATGTTTTTCTATCACTTCATCTTTTGAACGTTTTTCTGTGTTGCACCCTCTTAAATGAACATTTTTGAAAAACCGTATTCATCATGGGTTTGTTTTTCAAATGATGCGCCCATATACTAAATTTCAAACCTCTATCACATTGTAAAGGAGGCGTTTTCAGTTCGTTCGACAAATCGAATATTTTAGAGAACGGCACCCCCTACAATAACAAATGTTGGAAAACTGAAATTACACACGTTCTACCTTTCCAACTATTTACCCCTACACCATATTTGAAGTCTCTATCTCATTGCAAAGCATGCTTTTTCTATCAATTCAACTTTCAAATGTTTTTGTGTGCTGTACCCACCCCCTTAAATATGCATTTTTGAAAAAATCCATTTTCATTCGGTTTACTATCACACTATTCGCCCATTTACCAAATTCCAAGCGTCTATCAAATTTTAAAGCAGCCGTTTCTCATTTATTCGGTAAATCGAACATTTTGGTGTGCAGCACCCCCTTAAGTAGAAAATATTCAAAATCTGAAATTGTACACTTTCTTCCTTTCAAACAGTTTACCCATACACCAAATTTAAAGTATCTATCTTATTGCAAAGCATATATATAATGTTAATAATAATTCGCGTTTCACATTTATTCGACAAATCGAATATTTTGGTGTGCAGAACCCCGCAAAAAGAAAATATTGGGAAACTAAATTTCCGCATTTCTTCCTTTCGAATTATTTGCCCGTACACCACATTAAAGTCTATCTCATCCCGAGGCACCCCTATATTAGTATTTCTCCTTTGGAAGTTTTTCTATGAAGCACACCCATAAATGAACATTTTTGAAAAACTATCTTTGTCTTGGGCTTTTTATCAGATGATTGGCCCATATACCTAATATCAAACCTCTATCACATTTAAACAGAAGCTTGCCTCATTTATTCGAAAAATCGAACATATTAGTGTGCGGCGCCCCTTAATGTAGCAAATATTGGAAATCAGAAATTTCACGCTTCCTTCCTTTCAAACTATCTACCAGTACACCAAATATGAAGTCTCTATCCTATCGAGAAGCATGTTTTTTTGATCACTTCACCTTTCGAACGTTTTTCTGTGTAGCACCCCGTTAATGAACATTTTTGTCAAACTGTATTCATGTTTTTTTTTTTTGTCAAATGGTTAGCCCATATACTAAATTTCAAGCTTCTATCCCATTGTAAAGGAGGCGGTTTTCATTTGTTCGACAAATCGAACATTTTAGTGATCGGCACCCCCTATAATAACAAATGTTGGAAGACTGAAATTGCACACTTTCTTCCTTTCCAACGTTTTACCCGTACACCAAATTTGAAGTCTCTATCTCATCTTAAAGCATGCTTCTCTACCATTTCATCTTTCGAATGCTTTTGTGTGGAGTACCTACCCCCTTAACTATACATTTTTTAAAAACTCTATTCTTTTTGTGATTTCTATGAGATGATTCACCCATATACCAAATATAATGCCTCTATCACCTTTTTAAAGGAGCGTTTCTCCTTTATTCCGAAAATCGAACATTTTGGTGTGCGGCACCCCCTGAAGTAGAAAATATTGGTAAACTGAAATTGTACACTCTCTTCCTTTCAAACTATGTACCCTTACACCAAATTTGATATCTCTATCTCATTCCAAAGCATGTTTTTTTTTATCAATTGACTTTTCGAACGTTTTACTCTGGAGCATCCCCTTAATCGAACATTTTTGAAAAACTGTATTCGTCTTGGGTGTTTTCGTCACATTATTAGCCCATATACCAAATTTTAAGCCTCTATCAAATTTTAAAGGCGCCTTTTCTCATTTATTCGGTAAATCGAAAGTTTTGGTGTGCGACACCCCCTTAAGTAGAAAATATTGGAAATCTGAAATTGCACACTTTCTTCCTTTCGAACGATTTAACCATACACCGAATTTGAAGTCTCTATCTCATCGCAAAGCATGCTTTCCTATCATTAAACTTTTCGAACGTTTTGGTCTGCGGCATCACCTTAAGTAGAAAAAAATTGGAAATCTGAAATTGCACGTTTTCTTCCATTCGAATGGTTTACCCATACACCGAATTTGAAGTCTCTATCTCATCGCAAAGCATGCTTTCCTATCATTTCACTTTTCAAACGTTTTGTTGTGCGGCACCCCCTTAAGTACAAAATATTGGAAATCGGAAATTGCACACTTTCTTCCTTTCAAAGGATTTACCTATTCACCAAATTTGAAGTCTCAATCTCATCGCAAAATATGCTTTCCCATCTTTTCATTTTTCGAACGTTTTGGTGTGGGGCACCCCCTCTATAGAACGTTTTCGGTAAATTCGATTTTTCCAGGAGGTTTTATCGAACGACCGAGCCGTGTACCAAATTGCAAATCTCTATTTATTCGGGAAGTGCCTGAAAAAAGCGTGACAGGCAGACAGACAGACGGACACTTGGCAATTAGTATATATAGATAGATAGATTTTACAGATAAAATAACAAATGACAAACTCAATTTTTCTGGATTTCCTATAGTAGAAGGAAGTACTTACATAGTATCATAACGAATACATTTTACTTACTAGAATAGTACATAATAGTATAGTGTATACACAATAGTATAGTGTATTCCACCGATAGACTATATCCACGAGTGTAAGTTAAATAAAAAGTAATCTTCGGAAATACAGTTCTAGTTAAGATAATTCTAAAGTAGTGAATTGTGTATAATTAAATTAGTTTGAGTGATTTATAGTACAAGCAGCCAGAGAAAAGTTTTATTTTATTTTATTTATAAATTATTAATTAAGAATTTAACCGACAACCTCTTTTACCACAATACCAAATACAAATTTTACCATAATACAAATTTTTATTATAGATATATTTCAACTAAAATTTATAGTATAAATTAAAAAAATTAAAATATACCTGTTTATTTGTATATTTGTGTGTTTATTCGGTTCTCTCATCATTACGAAAAAACGATTGCACAGAATTTCATGTATAGCCTGGGAATAGCCCCAATTAATATGTAGTCCATTTTCTGTATTTCTAAGACCAAAATTTGTCTAGATGTTAATAAAAAAATCTGATGTGGGCAGCACATGACTTTCCTTATATAATGCAATAAATTTACTACTTTTACAGTTAAAAAAAATGTTATTCTTATTGTAGATACTTATATTATTTTCAAGATATTGAATTTTCTTCAATTAGTCGTCATTTTCATTGATTTAGCGCCATTTTTACCCATTTGGAGAGATTTTTGTTAATTTGGCAACAATTATAAATGTCGCCAAGTTAGCGACATTCCGCCAAATTCGTCGCCAAAATCGCGCCAAGCGTTATGGACGGAGAAATAAGTTATTCTTACAGCAGATAAATGACTATTGGTGTTCAAATGCAAAAGTATTACACAAAGTATCTTTTCTCATGATGGAACGAGTTAGTTCCACGAGAATGATATCACCTAATTTATCGTATGGAAATACATATGAAAAGTGAACATGTTTCTCAATAGGAAATATTTATTTTTATTTTATATGACTTTTTGATAATTTTTTTTGAAAAATGTGCAATATCCCGAGACCGGTTTATGTTAGCGTTCTAAAAGTTATGTCAATCGTTTTCTAATGAAAAATTACATAATAAATGTCTATTTGCGTAACTTTATTAGCGGTTTTAATTTTTTGACGATTTTTCAAAATTTCACTCAAAAATTTAGGGGGTTCTGAACGTTCGATTGCGTATAAAAACAATAGACTTCCAGTGTTTACGGATTGTGATTTTTGTACCAAATTTCGTTCGAATCGGTCCATTCGTTCGTCAGTTATCGTCTCCACAGTCTCATTCACACACACACACACACACACACACACACAGCCATCACTTCAAAAATGTTTGATTCGTGATCAAGGATGCATGAAACGTGCTCTCCCGTCGAAAACTCGAAATCAAATTTTCGAACCCGTCTCAATACCTTCTTTATACATTATGTATATATATATATATATATATATATATAATATGAAAATACCGTGAAATATAATATTACAAATTGGTATATTGTTTCCATCCATACCTCTTTTCTTTTTGAATATATATATATATATATATATATATATATATATATATATATATATATATATATATATATATATATATATATATATATATATATATATATAAGGAGCGTAAAAACAAACAATTATGCCTTTCATAGAAGTAGAATTATGCAGCTTATATTGTTACTGCAAATTCTATTTGACGAAAATGATTTTAAAATGTTGCCAAACAACGGAATTAAACTCAATAAGAATATGCAATAGACGATTTTTATTAGATCCCATCCCATTTATATAATTAAATTTTATTGGAATTGATTTTTTATATCAATCGGATTTCGGTTTGAATGATTACGAGAATTATTGCTATTTTCAGTTTCTGAAGTCATCTGTTTTATTTTGGAAAATATATTTCAAACCCATTACTGTTTAGCCAGTTGTTAAAATATACTAAAGCTGGTGTGGGTATATCTTATAATGCCATGTTAGCGCTTTCATTTTTGCATATATTAATCCAATTTTATAGCGCATTTATTTTGGCATATATTGATCCAATTTCACATATTTTTTTAATTTGTTTACAAACAGGACCAGGAACCTGTGAAGATAATTTTATATAAGGATAACAGATATTCTTATTATTAGGATTAAATATAGTATTTTAATTTAATGTTTTGAATAACAATGTCATTTAGAATACTATTGGTATTTGAACATAAATGTGAATTTTAAGGTTCTTTGTAATATATATTTCGTACAAAGAACAGATATTCTGTTAGGCAACAATGTAATTAGAAACTTTTTTCAAGCAATTCATTTTTGCATCTCTGACCAGTATGATTTAAACTTAGATCGTCTATTATTAATTAAAAAGAACGAGTAAGTTTTAAGCAGAAATGGCATATCTTTATCACAATGTTTATACAAAATATTTATTGAAACTTTTTATATAACGATATACACATTTTCCATTCATTATACGGTGTATTCCCCATTGCTATTACGGTATTTAAATTACATACTAGCATTGGACAGACTCTCGATTTGAAGCATGCAAGCTGTGAAAGATTTTAACTTTAAACTTAATTTAACCATTACTTACTGTGGGAACACATTAGAAAATATTATTATTTAAATGCAAAGCGCATTTCGACATGGTCATGAATTGCTCGTATAGTGGTACTTATTATTATTGTACATTGCTTTATTGTGCCGCTATATAAAACCCTCTAATTATTTACTTTTCGTGCGAGTTCTGTAAAGGAGTTATTAATTAATATAATACTAAATGGATCACACAATTTTAACTTTAACAATAAAACATGTATTACAAACATAAATACTTTATTATTCAATTACAACAATTAATCATATTATTTCGGCGGCGGGAACATGTCAGACCATTTAAATTGCCTAAAATATGTTTAGACCTCGATATCTTTTTGACGAACACATACCTACAAGTCTGTCTTGGACTTTGTTAGCAGCACGCACTTGAGGTCGTCCTTATTACTAGCATTAACTCGTGGTGTGATGCATCGACACGTAAATTCGGCGATCATATTGTACTGCTGACTCAACACTCGCGCTTATTTCATTCTCTTAGGCTGTTCTCTCTACATATCTAGTCGTCGTGCTATATTTTCTAAGTCATAGTTCTTATTGTAACGTCGAACTCGAACTCGTATATCTAAGTCAACATATCGAAATCGTGTTCTAGTATCGTCGTTCTCTCATAATGTCGCTCCCGAATCTATTTGAACAAGTGTCGTTCTTAAATCACATGTTGTGGCTCTTTTTCCTCAGGGGTGTTACTCCCCCTCATCTCTGATTTGCAGCATTCAGATAATGCAACAGGCACCTTCACCATGGGTTAACCTTTTATCCAATGCCGTTATTTCCATTTTCGTAAAGGCTCGCTCGGCCCCATCAGTTTAACACTCCTGGTTAATGGTTCTCTGACCTCTCCCAACTAGCACACTTCCGTTTTTAATTCGTTGAAAAATCGGAACCCAGTTTCGTTTTTATTTCGTTGAATATGTAACGAAATAAAAACGAAAAGATGTCTCGGCGCTTCCACTATTTTGCAACCAATTTTTAAAACGTTACTTTTTCGTTTTTCACACATTACTTTTGCATGGAGATTTATATGATAACGATATGTATCGCAAAAGAAACGAAAATGTAACGGAGCGGACGGAAAAAAAACGAAAATATAACGAAAGTTAACGCAAATAGAGCGAATATGTAACGAAATATAGAAACAGAAATATAACGAAACGGACGCAAAACAAACGAAAATGTATCGAAATGGACGCAAAACAAACGAAAATGTATCGAAAGTTTACGCAAAAAAAAACGAGTATGTAACGAATGCTAACGAAAGTAAAGCGAATATGTAACGAAATATAACTCAAAAGAAACGATTATGAATCGTAACATAGAGAATGCATTAAAAGGATATATTTCCTTCAATCTTTTGTTTCAGTTTTTCAATGCTAGAATATGGGGGGGGGGGATTAAACCTCGGGCTATGTCAGTTTTGGGGATTTTTCGCTGCTATTATTTGCAAGGACAGATGTTGAGAAATTCGATAGAGTAACTAGATGTATTTCTAATATTTCTGAGCAGCATTAATTTTACAAAAATTTTAGAAACACTTCTCTAATTATTTTATCAATGTTTTAATAAAGCACAAATTTTCCTCTTTTTAGAATTTATGCCTTGCAAAAAACAACAGGACATATCCTAAAAACTAAATGATATTTAGTACTATATTACATATGTTACCATGGAAAAACTGAAACCAACAGTTGAAAGGAAACTATCCTCTTAATGTACGAGTAGCATGCTAAACTGAGTAATGTAACGAATAAGCAAATATTTTTATGCAAAACAAACCATTTTAAATAACTTTTATGCTCTGTTAAATAGCATTTCAAATTTTAGAAGAAAAATCCACTAAAAATTACATTTTAAATGTTATTCACGAAACACATCTTGTGTTTTTTCGTTGGAAAATATTTACATATTCTATTACATATTTGTTACTGAATTCTGCACATTATTTTTCAGTTTCGTTGATTTGCTCCCTGGTGATTTCAAGCTTTACCTTGTAGGAGCATATGTTCCAAGTTTCAAATTAGAACATTATTCACATGCAATTTAATTAATATACTAGTGTTAACACTGTTGACTTTTTCATATAAAGAAAAATTAACATATCTTTTTTTTCCAAATTTAAGATTTTAAAAGTGTATACCTTTAGGAGTGTGGACCTTCCAATCTTATTAGTTTGCATTTACCTAAATAAAATCACTTCAGGTAAAATTGAAAACTTTAAAAGTTAAATAATCATTCCTCTTTGTTGTCTACATTTTTCTTAAGCACAGGTGTAAAGACTTGAGCCCCCCCCCCCTCCACAAAAAAAAAAAACTGCAACAGTATATAAATGTTTTTCTTCTTTCTCTAGTTCCATTTTAAAATCTACTTCTGAACTAGATAGATTGAGGCGAGATGTTTTAGCTATCAATGCTATTGAAAATTTATTTCAATGTTTGATCTGTATTTAGCCATGTGATCAGACATAGATTTTATAATCCTGACAACAGAAGGCTAAATAAAAAAATATCAGTTTCATTTTAACTTTGTAAATAAGATAATTTTAAGTTGTATTTCATAAAATTTTGAGTAATTAACAAATAAAGACATTATAACAGCTTTTTAAAAAGAAATGAGAGTAGTAGTTTTAAAAATATTTTACAAATTATATATATATTCTTTATTTACATGTAACTGAAATTTTTGATAACTGTTAATTGTCTATTTTAAACAATACAGTATATTTAGATTTGTCCACTAACAAGACTCAACTAAGAATCCTGTTATCGCACATACACTTTATACACCATTTAAATGGCCCGAACTACCATTCTGCTGCTCATGACTTCAGACGAGTCGATAGTTCTGGGCTTTCGACACCATTTAAATGGAACAAGTTTTATCAGAAATTAATTTACTTTAATTTTTCAGTTTATAATAGAGTAACATAAAATCAAATCTCTTGTTATATTTACTTTGAATATAAAATGAGAAAAAACAATATACTCTGAAATAAAATTAAACATTCGTTCTCTGCTTAAAGTGCGTACTTGTGGAAAGTTTATTCAAAATGACATAAGGTGATAATTGCATAAAACCAATTTTGGATTTGGGGATTTATTTTCCTTATATAAATTGTATTTTGGAATGATGCCATTTTTGTTGAGCGTGTTAGCTCAATGGAGCTTTTGGAGAAGTCAACATCATAAGATATTCATTCCCAACTTTTTTTTATTCAAACACCTTAACTGTACTGCTACCATTTTGGGAACCATAAATTGTTAGGCTCATATTTTTGTGATATTTTGTAAGAACATATTATTCTCAATAATTAAAGAACAATGTTTGTATATGAGACATAGATATATTAAAAGACTACCCTAATTTAAGAAGCAATTTATGTATTCTATTTCCATCATGAAACAGCTTCAACAAAAACAAATAATGTTTCTTGGAATAAACAAAATTAAAATTTTTATTAAAGTAATTCTTCAGACATTAATGACTGTAATTTTTCACTCTTGTATACATGCAGTGTACATGAAAATTATAGCAAGATTTAAGGTTTAAGTTAAAAATAATAATAAGGTTTCGAACTCCACACAAGACTCTGAAACAGATATTTTATTTAAAAATATCACAAAACTTTATACTAAAATTGAAAAACATCTAAAATATGCTTAAAAAAGAGAAATAACTTTTATTCAAAAATATACTTTAAGATGAATAGCAAACCATATATTTTTTATTTTTAAAGCATGATCAATGAGTTTCTGTTTGGAATCTGTAAGTTGATATCGGTTAAAGATATTTAGAAGTAATTTCCATAGATTTTAAGACAATTGTTTTATTGACGAGCAAGGTTGGAGACGTCATTGCGGTAGAAATTTGCTGTATTCAAAAATCCAATACAGCATGCTTCATATCATTATTCAACTAGAAGCAATGTCCTTTTCATGTCTTTTTCAATAGACTGAAGAAGTAAAAATTGCAAGGAGAGAGTTCTGAAGAGAGATCTACGGTTGCTTCAGTCTCAGTTTTAAAGGCTTGCAATCTGTTCTGCACAAGAAGTGGGTGTTCAACACATGTTCTTTACAACACCATTGTGGTCAAACTGCCACCATATTGAATATATGCTATCATAGCCTATTGAATTTCTTTGGACATGGAGAGGTCAAATGCTGTCATTGCATGATTTGTAACCATGCTATGGATTTGTAACCATACTATGCACCAGATTTCATCACCAGCTACAATGAACGCCAAGACTGTGTTGCTTTCCATGTTGAAACTCAGCAAGTGTTGCAGATAAACTGCTATACAGTAGGGCCTCTGATTACTACTGACAGCTCACAGGATCCACCATCAGCGCACTTTGCTGTATCCTAGGCTCCATATGATAATTCTATCAGTTCCATAGCTCCACCATCATCCTTTTTATGTTACTTTCACGGTGTTTCTAAGAAAACAAGAGACATAAATATCTTTAAAAATGAAGCAATTATATTTGTTAAAGATTATTAAACAATTAATTTATGTTACAGATAGGTTTGAGTATTGTTTGTTTAAACATCAAGGATTTTTCTCAAGACATATGTAGAGCTTAAAAAAAATAACGCAGTTGTCAGACAAAGTATTTTAGCTTGAAAATAAGTTCAAATTTTGTTTGGTAGAATAGAAAAACAATTTTAATTCTTTCTTAGACAGTTGAAGTAAGACATATATAGAAATTATTACATGTTTACTTTAAAAAAAATTTCTGCTTATATTTTTATTTTCTTTGTGTAGTATTACATTTATAATAACATTTATTTCTTTTAATATCCTCAGTAAAGATGCACACATTTATACAATTTTTTTTTAAAAAGTTAAATTTACTAAAGAAAAAAAAATTAAGCTTTAATTACAAAAATGTCTTATGAAATAAATTATATTCTTAAAAGCTTTACTACTGAGTACTTTCTAATAAGGTATTTGACTATTTCTTAGACTGAATACTTTTGTTCAGTATAAACATATGTTAAAAACAAATTAAAATTTATTAATGCTGGGCTTTTAAAAGTAATTAATACATATTTTAATGGGACATGCAAAAGAAATGCATATGATTTGCTGATTATGGTTCTCTTTCAGATAATAAATTCAGTATTTGGCAAATAGCTATTTGTTGTATCCCAAGTAACTACTGTATATTTCTGAATATAATCCAATCAGTATATAAGCCAAGTCGAATATGTAATTGTAATGTAAGAAATTTGATTAAAACTGTAAACTTGTATATAAGTCGAATAATAATAATAAAAAAAGAATAAGAAGCATCGGCAAATGTGTGAACGACGAACTATCACAGCCAACCAAATCACATAGTTATGAGGGCATTGTTGATAATGAAAGATAATGACATAGTCTGCTCAGGTTGCTGTGTGAGATCGTCCAGTAGGTTGTGTCAGTAGATGTTCTGGTATATGATTGCCTCTGATTTACTTGTGAAAATAGCACCCACAAAACAATGGTTTCATTGTGCTGTAGTAAGTATGAGATAATATTTTTATTAAATTGTTCTTCGCTTTTGAAATTACCAGTTCCAAAATTTTCAGCTTTTCAACTTCTGATATTTTTGCAACGCAATCCAACAATATAATGGCTCGCCTAGTTTTTACCGAGTTTGTTATTTGGAAATCGAAATTCAAAATTTATGTAAAAAAAAGATTATATAAAATTCATTAAAAAGAGACAACAGAATATGATGAATAAGAAAAATAACATATCGAGCTGTAACATGTATTCCACAAACTTATTTGGAAAAGAACGCTCAAGTTAGGCCTCCATCCTCCAGAAACATCCAACCACATGCTAGCATTGAATGATGAATGTGATGTCACAATTTCAACATGTGCAGCTTAAAGGTTATAAATTATGCCTAACTATGTAAGAGTGAATGCTTATTACTTTATTATTGCATAAACAAATACACTTTGTTGCAAAAAATATATGCACCCATAATAAATTGAGCTACAGCCGTGAAACTCGGCATGAAGGTATTATTTGAGGAGATATGTAAGTGATTAGAATTTGGCGTAACCCTCTAAGTTCAGGTTCCCTTGTTTCAACAAACAAAGAATCTAACGTTTCAACTAGTTGTTCATATCGTGACGAGATTCTTTCACAAGTCCGTCCATGTGAAAGCCAGCGAGAGGTGGACACTTTAATCATTTTCAGCATGTTTAAATTGTATCCGTTTCCTTGAATTTCTTTAAAAATTTCACCCTTCTTTGGGCTATAATGGAACATTTTCCACAAAACTAAAAGTCAGTCAACTGATTGAAGATTGATTGTCATATTTCTTTAATAAGTGAACGAATACTAAAGCTAATCTGTGGTTTCTACAATTTACGTAGATACAATGAAGTAAATGTTGTTTCTTGTTGGAAAATTTAAAAATTTGAAGATGAACAGCAAAGTACGCACTGGCATAGAGTCAATAAGTGTTGGCTGGGTCATAAAAGTACACAGATCCAGTTTCAAAGAAAAACATTGTTCTCTTTATTTCGTGAGAAACATAACTAGGCAAATTACACATTCCAGGTAATTTTCCATGCCACAAAACTTCAAAATATACTATGTACAAAAAGTTTGCAGTTGTAAATAATCAGACAGAGATTCCTTGAAGCATTGGTAGTAAGTAACTATACTACCTCTATCACTTGTGTGTATTTCCAGCCACCATCGAAGGTATCACACTTGGCAAAGGAAAACCAAAGGATAAGACACCAGAAAAATATTTAAAGTGACTTCGGAACGTTTGTAAGTAAATTTAACGTTCAATACATGCTGGTCTAAACTGACCACATCTGCATCCGTTTCGACTAAAAACCGTCGTCAAACGATATCCCGCAGTGCTTCTGCCTAAAGCATTTCAGTCTGCCTGCATCAGACTATCAGCATATGTGTCTAATCGATCGTCGTGATCGGATTAAGTCTTCTGATTGAGTCGTCTGAAGTCGTCTGATTGCTTCAAGAAACCTCTGTCCTATATATCTGAGAATGGACACTTCCGGAAACGCCCCCGGATATGCAAATCAGATGCGTACGCATTGATAACTGATTTGCATGAAACCTCATGTTGAAAAACGTCACGGTTCACGCCGGTGAACGGAAAGAGTTGTTCATATTAAATTTGCATAAACGCCCGTTCACGGGAATGTGAATTGCGATATATTGATTTTTTCCAACAGTTTAATTCGACGTTGAACACATGAAAGCTCTCCGCTCATTACATTGGTTCCCTCTAAAACTATAAATAAACAATTGAACAGCTTAACATTTTTTGCTACAGTTGTTTTCTCAATAGCACTCATAATTTCTTCAGCATTGATAGTAGTTAAGTTGTTGTTGTTGAGACCCAGACCGTCCGACCTACCAGAAAGGTGTAAGGTGACTGTTTGGACGGCCGGGAAGTGCCACCCAATTTAGACCGGAACCCAGTGGGGAGGCATCCACAGGGACTGTACCCTCCTTCCCTACCACCAACCACTCGGAAGGACTTACGGACCCACATGTTTAACGTGATCGTACTCCGCATGAACACGGAGGCAGTTGTGGCAGCATGCAAACCACCAGGCTACAGTGCCCGAAATGTGCCAACAGCACAAGGTGTTCCCAGGTGGTCACCCACCCAAGTACTAACCGCGCCCGATGCTATTTGACATCGGTGATCTAACGAGAACCGGTGTTTTCTGCACGGTAGGGCCATTGTGGTAGTAGTTAAGTGTACAAGTCCAAGGTACTTTTCTTTAACATTCTCATCACCCTACATTTGGTAACGTACTATTATACCTAGCTGATCACGTTGAGATTCATCAATCGACTCGTCAGCCAAAATTGCATAAAATTCTGAACATGATAATTCAGTTAAGGTTTTTTGTTCAATGTAAGTAGAAATGGAATATAAGATATTGTCAACAGATATGCTTAATAAATGAGTTGCATTTTACCCATATGTATTTAAATACTGTGCAATTTCTTTATCCTCTAAATTTTCACCTAAAAATCTTACAACTGACCCAAAGTTTTCAAATACCGCCCACTGTTTTTTAACCATGAAGTATAAGATTTCGACACATTTGCTTAATAAATAACCTTCTATTGAAATTTGTTTTTGCTTGTTTCACAGCCTCTGTGCCTTCAGTATTTTTTTTAGCAATTTCTTGTTTGTCGGCATCCTTTGGAAAGGCAATAGATTGTTTATGTCTATTATTATTTTCAAGCTTCTTTATAGTTCTGGTAGGATGACCTCCCTTAAAGCTCACACCAACACTTGTTCAAGGCTTATTACCACTGTACCCAATGGAACATATTTTACGTAAAAAGCCTGAAGCTGCTAGACTAGTAAAACCAGTTATACTGTCTTTCATAATATGTTTTTATGAAATAAGCTTTTCTTTTTTTACTGTTTTCTGTAGTTAACAACATATCATCTATATTTTCTTCATCAGAAATATATAGATATTTTCTTCATCACCTCATTATCAGAACCTCATCATCACCTTTTCATCAGAAAATTCAAGTCCAATGTCAATATTTTCTTTTATATCGTTTTTATTTTAAGTATTCTTTTCTACATCATTTTCAGCATTCTTTTTACATCGTTTTCAATTTCAGCATTCTTTTTCAAATTCACTGCATTTTCTCCTATAGAAAAATTCAACCTCATCTTCATTCGATAATTCAGTTGCACCGTTTTCTGCATTCCTCTTTACATAATATTTGGCATCACTTTTCTGAATGAAATTTGTCGTTTCAGATGCGCTCTCTACTACTTTATCAGCATTCCGATTTGTAGAAAATTTGGTTGTAATTGTGGAAGTATTACTTTTCTAATCTGCTTGGAACTTGCTTTATGGAAAAAAAAATGTAGGATGCTCTCACAACCACTGCTATCAGCAGAACTGATTTTTTTTTACATAATAATCTGAATTTTTTTAGAAGCCCCAGGTTGGAGGACGTCTACTCTTCATAATATTTGGAGTATCACTAACTTTATCCGAAAATAATTATTGTTAATTTAAAATAAAAACTAACTAAACTAATTAAATAGAACTGAAACTATGACGATGATGCTTCACCCTCACCCAATGGTCAGCGAAGTAAAGGCAATCTGCCATTAGGGGGTTTGTATGCCTAACTGAAACTAAATGCAAGACCAAACAGCAAGCAGTGTTGCCATATTACTTCCCAGACTGTCCAACCTACCAGAAAGGTGTAAGGTAACCGCGAATTGGCTGTGTGTCATTCCGCAAGAAACAGTTGATGTTTGTGTATATTTTTATTCTGCACAGAAATCGAAACATTTGAAAATAAAATGTACATGCAAAACACGCTTATGCTAACACAAGACATATTACTTTTGAATTTTCATCCATATTAACAATAATTAAATGCATGACACAGTTGAGGGATAATAAATATAGGCATCAAAAATGAACAAAATTGTGTTTTTCACTTTCCTTAACTATTGTAAAGTGGTAAAATTTTAAACAAAATTATTTGTGATATTATTCTAGAATTTAATGTGGCTGCTGTCACAATCGAGTGGAAGAAAAAGATTATTCTTCGAACATTGTCGCCCATTCTTGGGGACAAGAATGTGCAATTTCACAAAAAATTATAGTTAAAAGTTTTAAACGAAATTACAGTAGGTTTCCCCAGCAGGAAAATATGTTTCAAGATCCCTAGTGGATGCTTGAAACCATGGATAGTACCACCCAATATTATACTATATTTTTTCCTTCACATATGAGAAAGTTTAATATGAGAAACCGTTCTATTTTCTATGAGAAAGTTAAATTTATAAATTAGACACTGTATAAGATAAACAACAATAACTAATAATAAAAAAGAACAAGTATAATAATATACTGTAATAAAAGTTGTGAATGTGATCTCCCCCTCCCAATATAGCTTATTGTACAGTTTTAGACTAATCCTTGTTCTGGTGATAATGATACAATGCATATTTGATGGAATGAGAAAAATAATGTAGGCATTGTGATGCAAGGTTAGACTATTATTGAGAATCATTTGCTTTGGGAGATCCTGAATTATCAAGACATGACAATGTTGGTGATTGGATGTAAGGAACAGACCTTGTCAATGGTTGAGGATTCTCGATAGTTGATTTTAGTGATGTCGACACTGCTAGTTATGCTTCAATTTCTTTACCTTCATAGACAGGATACTTTTGACTTAAGTTCTTTCAATTCTGCATTTGTTACCACATCTTGATGGTCTTCAATATATTCTTTCACTTCTTAATCAAGAATGTTAGAAAAACCTTTTCTACCAACTTGTGACTACATAAATGATTTTCTCAACTTTTCCACTGATCCCTGGGAAACCTTTAAAATCATAAGGTCTTCCTGCAGGCATTTAATGTTACTAGTTTTAATTCATTCACTGCAGTTTTAGTAAATGTTATTGTGTCAACAATACTGATGATTTCCAATCACTGGTGTGTAATTTACATTTTATGAATTGCTTATTTCCGAAATTTTCCATTTATGATTTTTTGATTGTGATTGACTGAAACCATAGAAAAGGGGTAACTATGGTATATCAATATTGAATTACTTAAATTTTTTTATTTAGTGTGAGTATAGCTTTTACAATTTAAATTGAATTTAGAGTAGCCTACCTTTAAGCCATTGCCATTTGAATTAAGTCAATAACGAGTAATAAAAATATGGAGTATAAAACATGACTTCCTATCCAGTCCAGAATTAGGGTTTTAAATTAATGTACCTATTCATATGTATAACTAACATGGTCGGATGAGTTTTAATTAAAAATATTTTATTGTTTTATCGTTTCTAAGACAAAGGACATCAGCTAGGAAAGCTGATATTTCAAGAACTCCCAACAGCTTATTTTTGATACGATAAGGAACAGACTTACCTCATAGACTGTCAAAAGTGAAATAATTCAAGACTTGTTAATTGACACGGTACAATGTACTTGGTAGATTAATGCAGGAAGACAAAATTGACTCCAAAAGTGGGGTTCAACCCCACAATGGTTCCAGTATTTTCCTAGAATGATGAAGAAAACAATGTATTGAGACGTTTGAGCTAGGAAATATAAATATTCTACTCAAGATCTTTAAATTTATATGCAAAAATAATTTCCTATGGTTTTTCATAAACTTGTATCAATTACCGTTGTAAATAAAAATTTCTGCCATTCTGCCAAACTAAAATTGTCGGCTCTTGATATGTTTTCACATTGCATTTTAAACATTTGTTCTACAATGGATTTGCTCAATCTTAGTATCTAAATGCTCTTACTATTAAAACAGTTTCTCTCCTACAATTGTTGTTCAAGTTAATCAAAATTTTTCTAAATCTTTATATGAACATGTTTCTGAAAAATATTTTACTATCATTTTTCAAGTTGAGCTGGCAGATTACTAAAATCCACAGAAAATTTAATTGCAGCAATATTGTGCTTATACCCAGCGATATAGTTCAGAAGACCCCCCCCCCCCCTCCGCACTAAAAAAATAATGTAGGTTCTTTATATATATATATTTTTAAGCCACTTCTTGAAAGAACAGGCTTTTTTCAATTAATATATTTTTAAATGTATTGTGAGATGTATACATATCTCAAAAATATATTGATCAATTATAAATGCATTTTATTTTTAAAAATGTGCTATGTTTTCATCCAGAAATTGTGGATCTTCCACACAAATTTTTTTTCTTCTTACATGTCTGTTAGTAAACACAAGCATTTTTTCCATCTAGTATGCCCAAGTTTTTCAATCTAAATAATCCTACAGATATTTTAAATAGTTAGAGTATTTGCAGGCGTGGTAGCCCATTGGTTAGCGCACGGGAATTGCATTCGGTAGACCCGGGTTCGATTCCTTCCGCTGCTAAAAAAACTGCTGCTGTGTTCATGTGGAGTACGATCATGTTAAACATGTGGGTCCATAAGTCCACAGGGGTGCGGAACTAAACCTGTAAACCGAGAGGTAGGCTAGGTCCGCACTGCTGTCTCCAAGTTAGAGTATTTGCAGTATTTCTTCCAAGAATGACCTTTGATATATATTGACAAAACTAAATATGCTCTTAACTTATGTATTAAGGAATATGAAAACTATATCATAAAATGGGAAAATAAATCCCTGACTGCTCAACATTGTAGAAATTCTGTCTATCGTTTTAAGTTTTCTTCCACTAGTATTATACAAAAATGTTTGTTAATTTATAATCTTGACTTTTCTATACCTTTCATATTCAGAAATAGTTAAGTATTTTAGCTAATGATTTGTTCAGTAACTTTTCCTTTTACTGTCTTGTTAGATGCCTTGTAATTGTACCATTTTTCTTTATATTTGTTTTATACCTTAAGGAACTCTTCAATGACATTTGGAATTGTTTTCACCAGGTTGTGTCTTGTCTCATCTTGTTGCCCAACACATTTTTGTAATGTCTTTGAACAATCCAGCTTGTGTGTTAGTTCTATGTTGCTTGACTGACTTTCTAGTATCCAGAATCCTTCTTTAGTTTTCTGTTTTATAATTGTGAACGCATCTTTTAATTATAGGATACCTCTCTGGCTCTTCTATTTCTGTCAATTTGATCTTTGATCTTTTTGACTTTAGATTTGCTGGCACTGATGAAGAAGATCCAACATTTCCTCGAAACAGCTTTATGCTTCACGTTCTATTATCATATTTTGCTTGATTCAGAGTCAGTAAAAATATACAGAATGCTAAATAAAACTATTTAAAAATAATTTTATATTGGAATATTTAATTTTTTAATAGTTTTTTGGAAATAAATTTAAGAAAAAGACACCAATAAAAAATCTATTAATATAAAACATTAAATATTAATTGCTATTTATATTGGTATCATACTTGACATTAGAATACAAGAGTCAGAGTCGAAGGTTTGAAGTACTGACTCCACAACCCTGCTTGATACTGTGCTCTGTTATGTGACATCTTCCTGATCTTGTAATCTTACGTTCCACATAATTATTCTATATGTTCTATCCCTTTCCTGTAGTCCATCCGATTTCTTTCCTATTCATGTAATTTGTATGAAGTAATCAACTTCCACCTATTTTATATAAACTTAATGCTCTTGTTTTACTCATTTTAAAAGCATACCTATAATTTATACTATATTTTCTCATGGATACAATATTAATAATACTTTCGTACATTACAAACTTATGTGCATCGTAATAAAGTTTTAGAATTGTGTAAATGTTGTAAAATATAAATAAAATTAATGAATGAATTATTAGTGTAAAATGTGAAATTATGGTGGCGACCTGTACTTGGCATATGATGGAGTTTGTTTTTGTGCTCAGATAAAACTGGTAAGTTAAAATTTATCAACTGAAAAGCATTTTAAAATGTTAAAATAAATATATTGTATTTTAATAAAAAAAAATTTTCAATGGGAATGTGATCATTAAAATTGGATCGTTTTTGATCCACTTCTGCAAACTACATATCAAATTACTTTTCTGGGAACAAAAGGTACGATAGCAGATAGTGACCGAATTATTTTGTATATATGTAAATTATTATTATTAGTTTTGTGCTCAATGTTCAAATATTTAAACAGAGGAAAATAAAAATGAAAAGTATCTGCAAACATATATGTTGACTTAAAATTTGAAGCAAATTTCGGAAACTAATCATTTTTTGTACATAAGGATCCATGCAACAAATTAAGCATACCAGGGATCTATTTAAAGGAGAGGGTTGAGGTTCATTGCCCCCCCCCCCAAAAAAAAAAAAAAAAATTAAATAAATAAAAAGTTCCTTTGTATAATCATATATTAATTTTAAATTATAACAGTTTGCTCAAATAAATTTTCATTAAGTATTTGTTATCGGAAAGAAACCGGTGAAATTGGATTTTAATTTATTATTAAAATTCATTTAATTTTGATAATTTAGAAACATTCAGAATCTACTTAATTGAAATTAAAACCACAGGAGAAATTGAAAATAAAATATCATTATTAAATTCTAAAGTAAACAGTACCCATTGAATTTCAAATTTTCACAATCAATCAAGCAATCATAGTGCAAAAATAATTCAACTTTTTTGCAATAAATTTAAAAATAACAAATTGCAACTCGCACTTGATCAATGATAACTGAATGATCATTTCCTCAAAAATAAATTTAAAATGTATTCTTCTCTATTAAATTCACAGATCACATGATGTTCAATTTCTTCTGTCTGAAATATGACATCTGGTACATGGGCGTCGTATATTTATCTTGCTGCAATCCAGGCGAAAATACATTTTTTGTTCTGTTACTGTAACAACTTGAATGTTGTGAAGAACAATGTTTTATTTGAACTTTGAAATGTCGTCAAATAAATAAGCCTTAAATTTCTTATCTGGAATTATAATTATTTTTGTATCCGATTCTAATTTACCCATATGCATTCTTCATAGAACAAACTGTTATTACTTAGTACGGGGCAAGGATATTTTTATCCACTAATTGAGGATTTTGTTTTATGTGTAATTTCAAATGCACATTGAAACGTCTTATAATTTTAATAGCACTAGCACTACTTAATTTACTTTATCTACAATGCATGGAATATAAAAAACAATAAAATCAACAATACAACAATCAGTTTTAAAATGTAAAAACAATTTACTTACCCTGACTCCTAACTAGACAAAAGAAGACAACAAACACGAGGTGTCTCAACAGTTCCACGCCAAGTTGCCAAACACTTTTGCGCCAATGTTGGTGTGAGCACGTGTCACAAGCTAGGAAACGCTGCTGTAGAGAGTTACCATACATTAAAGGAAAAAGGATACTTATCGCTGATTTGGCACAAATTTCGTGTAGTCTAGCGAGGAAATATTCTGTCTAATAAACTTCCACATTTTCTAGAAATCTATTCAGTCAATTTTATTGCTTGAAATATTAATAATATTGTAATATTAATATAAATTTATAATATTAATAATAATTTTTAAATATATACCTTAAATAACGTGATTAAATTAAATAATTCAATAATTCTATAAAAGTTTATAGGGGGGGGGGGGGGGGCTAGAGAATGTATTGAAATTGAAGTTATCCATATATTGCTATAAGGTGAAATAATTTGTTTAATGGAATTTGCTGATGACGTGGTTAGGTTAGCAAATGAAAAAACGAAGAAACGCCCTCCCCCCCCTCCGTTAAAGCAGGGTGCAGTTGTGTGGAATGGGGCTTAGAAGCAGTATTTCTTTCAGGACTTTTCGGCTGGTGTGTATGTGTCTGTGTGTGTGTGTGGGGGGGGGGGAGGCAAGTTTTCTATTTTCTCGACAGAAAATATCTAAACGCTATGCCACATAAATAGAAACTAGGTAATATAAAATGTCTCCGGGGGGGCGATACTCATCTCTGAGGGGGAGGGGGGCGCATCGGCCCCAGAGGTATGCCTGAAAGAATTACTGATTGGAAGCACCTCCCTTCCTTGTCTGAACCATTAGTTATACATAAAGTCAATATTTGGAAAGGAAATTCAGGATTGCTACCTTTCCTATTAGGTTGTCAAAATTCTGGCTACGCCTATGCGTGGGTGACGCAACTTACCCTTACCCTGTTAATGCCAGAATGCTCTAAATATATACTAGTTCTTTATATGGTCTATACCGAATAACTAAATTCAACACATTCGATCGTCAACCCCCTTCCATTTTCCCAAAATCCTGGCTACGCCTATGTCTAAACATGAATATTGATTGTTAAATTTAGATCAGATAAATATGTTAAAATCCAGGAGAAAAGTAACTTGACTAATTGCACAAGGAAATATCGAATGTATGCTTAAAGTTTATGTACAGATAAATTTTCGGTCATTAAATTTATTTTGAATATTCTTTTCGTGTACTATACAAAAGTATAAGCAAGAGTACCAATTCCTCCATCTCAACACTCATGCACTGATTCAAGGTCATTTACTCTCCATTAGTTAAACATATTTAGTCACTATCGATAAAATCTGACCGTCAACCTCCTCCCTCACTCACGACATTTCGGCTACGCCGATGTTAACTAGTCCAAAGTTCTATATTTATATATTTCATAGTAATTTTACTTATGAGCGTTGTGCAGGATAGGATAAATTGGTATCCTTCTCCCCCCCCCACACACACCACCATCATCACACACATACACACACTCCCTGAGACCATTTTTAGCAGAATTCATGCAATTTTTATTCAATCATAAAAAAACTAAAATAAGAATAAACAACTATTTCCTTTTAATGCCTACAAATATCAATGGTTTAAATAAATTTTTAAATTTTATCAACTGTCGAAAATTTAAAATTTACAATTTTAACAAATTTAAACAAAATAGAAATAACAAAATATGCAAAAAAATAGAAATTTAATATTAAAAATACCCATTAAAAATCATAAATTCTAATAGCACATTGGGTCTTTACGCTAATGAGTTAAATTTACGTATTAAGAAATTTAGCATCCGATTATTTTTTGGAGGAAAATAGTTGATTGAGGAGGAGATATGAAAATATTTATCATGAATAAGTGTAAAAATTTTAGAAAAATGCAACAAAAGTAAAATGATTTAAAAACGAAATATATAATCCATTTTGCAACGTAACACATAATTCGTTTTAAAATAATTTTTAAATCGCAATATTTGCAACCAAACGAAAAACCAACGATAGCAACAAGTTTGCAACGTTTTTAATCCAGATCGTGCTACTTGGGCTGGGTTCACATGTCGTAAATCTTAGCGTCATTCAGACTGGAGGCATTGTCCGAAGTTTCAGATTAATAAATAATTGGCATAAAACTGTCTCACTAACGTATGAGATCTATTTCTGGTCTCACACTTACTAAATTATAAATATAAAAAATTAATCTGATAATCTTAATCCGAAAGAACATTAATATACAGGAACACGTTTAAATCACAATGCATGCATGCACACACTTTGATTAACACTGCTTAAAATTTGTTGTTTACTTGTTATTTGTAGAAAACGTAGTAAGAACGCACAATGGAGTTTCGCCCTGCTGCAGTTTGTTTTAATAATCAAAATGGTAATTCTGCAAATCTGCATGAAATTTCACGTATTTAAATAAAATAAAACTTTATCTTCCAACCTATTGTAGTTTTTGAGTAAAACGGATAACAAAATTCTGGCAAATGCTGATTCTGCTTCGTTAAAAATGGAGAATAACTTCGTTCAGCTCGTCTATATGATATAAATTTCTAACACTTTAATGGTATACCTCTAAGATGTATCATTGAACATACCTTTTACCGTCATTGTGTGGCATTTTTAATAAAAGAAACTCTCAATAAGATTCCCCCAAAAAAGCTATAGCTCTGCAGATGCAATTTTCTCCCTGATCGAATCACAGAGCGCTTCATTTTCACTTTATTGTTCCCGACTCCTATTCCCAACTCCTCAAGTTTGTTGGAAGAAAAAAAAATTCCCAACGACTCCACTGGGAATTCTTTTGTTATAAAATGAAGACAAAAACTGGAAGAAATCCCCTTAGCCAGGATAATAATATTTAACCATGAAGTTCAGTGATTCTGAGAAATAATATACTGTTATGGCATTTTACAGTCCAATAAATTAATAGTTTGGCAGATGTAGCTATTGCACTTAAACATCCCATTTTTGAAACTATTATTTAAATTACATTTATGTATCTACTTTACATTGTGATTTTGTACCATAATATTTGAATTGATTACCCTTGCATTGTAATTAAAATTACCCGATGTTTGTTACAATAATTCTTAAATAATATAAACGCTGTAAAAATCATAAATGATTTAGTAAGAAAATTGCATCGTGTAAGCTTGACAAACCAAATTAATTAGTCAAAACATTTTTTAATTAACAGTAAGCGGACACTGGAAACCAGCACGATAGATATTATAGCTCCTCTTGTTCCTTGGGGAGGTATAATAGGATAAAACGTATGTTAAATCTACTTATATAAAATGCCAATATGTATGAAAATAGAAATCAAATGTTACAACTGGCAAAATAAATTAAAGTTTATTTTCAAATTATAGGCCTTTCAAATTATAAAATACAAGTATACAGATGTTGCCTGAGCGCTTTCGGCCGTATAAACTTATAAACATTATCAAGTGATATAAGTGCTAGGCATCATTTCACCTGACAAAATTTATAATTATTATATATTGGTAGTCCAAAATATTCTGTTGGTATTAGATTAATCTAGCATGCCCGTGATAGTAATACATACGGACACACATTAACATCATACACGCATACACACACACACTAATATTTTAGCATACACACACCAATAATCAGGCATGCACACACACATCTACACAGACCTTATATATAAAACGTTCGATTCAAGTTCAGGGATGATATAAGCTTGCTTTTCTCTACTCCATGACAATAATTACCCTATACATTATGTTATATATCTAAGGAAAATAAAAACTAGTAAAAACCATCACGTAGATCAGGATATATTTAAGTGTGAAGTGTCCATCCATTGTAATTATCAGATGCAGAATAATTTTAACAAAATATGAAAAGTAGTTTATTTATGCAAACTCGCATCATGAAAATTCTACAAATAATATGGTAGGTATAATTCGCTTTAGCATGTTGTGAATAAAATTATTGCGATAGTCGTAAAAAGACATATAAAGAAGATTCTGAAAAATACATGAGTTCTCACAGAACAAATGTCAATTTAAAAGTGCTGAATACATTTTTCAAGACACATTCTTTTTAAACGGCTTGATTATTTTGAAACATAAATTATTTTTATGTAGACAAAGGTATCTTTTCATCATCGAACAGATATTTTCCTTTTGACTTGCATCCAGAAAAAAAATAGTTTATTCTTCAGAACAAGTAAAATTGAATATGGCTTCTAATTATCAAATGCTAATTGTCTATTTATAACAGCCAATTTACTTCTTAATTAAAAACAACATTTTTTGTTTCTTAGATTATTGGTATATAGTTCTTAGTTCATTAAAAGTGTTATTATTTTTCATATAATGGATATTTTGAAGGAAATGAGAAGTGATTTAAATATTTGAAATGATAAAACCAAATTTAAGAATTATTTTGTGGCTCATAAAAATATTATAATTTATATAACTCCACTTGCTAAAGGATATAACCGCAATAACGCACCAATTTATTTTCTGCGTTGTCCGGTGATACCCAAAACTCAAATTGATTAAAAAACAAAAGTATCTTTACTTATACAATGAGCATAAATAAACTTGCTCAAACTAAATTATATTAATATTATTAGTCATACTAAATTTTATCACTGATTAACTTCACCATCATTTATATTTACAACTTATTAGTTATTAGTACATTACAGCCTATCTTGCTTAATTGAGTCGGTTGTGATACAGTTGACAAAACTGTTACTGATTTCTAGTCAGGTTAACTTCCCTTCATATATTAACATAAAAAGTTTATTTTTTTCCCTTTTGCCCACATCATTCCAATGGACTTCCTCATGCAGCTTTCAACATAAACTGCTGCCTTAAATTGCAGTGCACTCAAAATATTTGAACCTCTTTTGTCCACTAAGAATCCTAGACATATTAAGGAAAAAATCTGATGTGGGCACTACATGACTTTCCTTATATAATGCAATGAATTTACTACTTTTACAGTAAAAACAATAGATTATTATTATAGTAGATACTTATATTCTTTTCAGGATAATGAATTTTCGTCAATGAGTTGTCATTTTCATTGATTTAGCGTCATTTTTATCCATTTGCCGAGTTTTTCGTTAATTTAGCAACATTGAAGAAAGTCGCCAAATTGGTGACATCCCACCAAATTCGTCGCCAAAATCTCGCCAAGCGTTATGAATGGAAAAATAAGTTATTCATACAACAGATAAATGATTATTGGCGTTCAAATACAAAAGTATTACTCAAAGTATATTTTTTCATGAATGGAACGAGCTAGATCCGCGAGAATGATGTCATAAATTTATCGCACGGTATTCCATATGAAAAGTGAACATGTTTCTCAATAGGAAATATTTTATTCTATTTTATATGATTTTTTGATAATGTTTTTGCAAAATGTGCAATATCTCGAGAACGGCTCATGTCAGCGTCCTAAAATTTATGTCAATTGTTTTCTAAGCAAAAATTACATAAGAAATGTCTATTTGCGTAGCTTTATTAGAGGTTTTGATTTTTGACGATTTTTTCAAAATTTCACTCGAAAATTTAGGGAGGTTCTGAACACTCGATTTCGTATAAAACAATAAGCTTCCAGTGTTTATTGATCGTAAATTTTTGTACCAAATTTCATTCGAATCGGTCCATTCGTTCGTCAGTTATCGTCTCCACAAACTCACTGACACAGACACACACACACACGCTCACACACACACACGCTCACACACACACACGCTCACACACACACACACACACACACACACACACACACACACACACACACATCACTTCAAAAATGCTCGATTCGTGATCAGGGATGCTTGAAACGTGCTCTCCCGTCGAAAACTCGCATTCGAATTTTCGACCCCGTCACAGTACTTCTTTCCTTATGCATTATTGTATATAAGGGAAGTAATTCATAGGCATATTCAACGATATTGAAGAGAAGGCAAGAAGCACATTTTGACGTGCATCAACGACGACATTCAAGAGAAATGTGGAAGCAAATTTTATACGTGCTTAATCAGGCGTCTTAATACCATCTAGTGGCGGAGTCATTTCTATATGTAAAAGTTTGAGCCACTGTATCATATCTTTATTTTATGGTTTGAAGTTTTAAATAAACATAAATTTAAGAACCTTTTTTTTTCATTGTGCTTTTCCCATACACTCCTTATTAACTTTTCTTTATCTCTTTTTATCCCGTTGTTCAACCTCTTTGACCGGATCCGAAATCCTCAATGGAATTTGGACCAGAGACCAAACCGTGTTAGGCCATCATCGTGTTGAACTAAAAACGCCTTTAGATTAAGGCAATTATACCTTACGTGCGTTATCAGCGTCTTATGAGCGTTTGCTACATTTGCGTGGATGCGATATCGTGTTTTATATTATGATATCGTAATATCAGGAATTATATTTATACATTAAACTGTTTTATTAATATCTCACTACAAAACTACATTATTTTAAAGCATTATCAAAATATCGTATTTAACATGAATGCATTAACATCACATTTTTATTTCTGGTTTCTAAATAAGTATATATTTATATATAGCAATATAAGTAATAAGTAATTTTATCAAACATTATTTTGCTCCGAATAAATGCAATTATTCAACATTTTAATAAAAATCTTTACCATCCAAATTTGCGAAAAAATGTACTCCAGATTAAAAATTAACATACGCAAATCCAATTAGTGTTTAATAACTATTTTTCAACAGCATTTTAATGACATTACATGTGGTGTTGAATATATGAAGAAAAAATAATGAAACATAACATTAGTTGGTATCAAGAAAAAATAATGAAACATAATATCAACACTCCTTTAAAAATTAATGTTGAAGTACTTTGAAATTAATGTTGAAATACTAAAAATATCAAAATTATTTGATACTTTCACAGCAGAAAGAAATATCAAGTCAATAAGAAAAATGTGCACAAAAATCTACGACTAATTGATAAAACGTTACAATTATTTTGAATAACTTTAATGCTTAAAATAAGCTTTAAAATATACAAACAAATGCTTTGAAATATGAAATATAAAAATATATTTACAAATCAGTATTATAATATAAATAAAATCTAAAGATGAAATAATATCTTATCCTTTACTAAATGTAAAATATCAAGGTAAAAATAATCTAAGATTTTTAAATATTCGCAAGTTTAGGGTGCATGTATTGTTTCATCTGCGATTACCGTGCATATATGTAAGCACATTTCCATTATACAAACAAAAAAATTATAAATTCCATATAAATAAATATTGTACTTAATAATAAAAAAAATGATCTGAAAAAAACTTAGTTAACAGCACTCACTGTTACCTAAAAGCAATAACATGTTTTGAAAACAATAATTAGCTTCCTTCTTCCCGTTATAAAGATATCGTATTCATGACAACAGTGAATTTTAATTAACATTAAAATCTTAAAATTCTTTTGATTAAGTAATATTTTTGTCCTCGTTGTTACAATTTACTCATATCCAATTTCTTTAAAACAGCCAATTAATTATTTTTCCCAACAGAATAAATTTTGAACTTTCATTATGGAACCAGTTTATTTTTATAAATACATACTAGAACAAATTGCCCACTGTTGCCAGAGTTATAAATAAGCGCCCATTTTTATAAATATTCGCATAAAAATAGACTTAAATAATACATTTGAACATAATTCGATGTGAAAAATGAACCAATCAAATCGCACGCGATTTCCGCAAAACCAAAAATAATAAGAATCGCAATTGACCGTATATTCAACAAACTGCTCATGAACTAGGCGACCAGGCAATTCAGTGAAAATCCTCATGCACCCCCTCAGCCCATCCCAAAATATCAACTCCCCTACGACAAAATGGGTGGTTCCTTATCCGTAAGTTTCGAGTTCGAAATATTGTCCGAGAATTTACAACAACCTTCAAGATTCGTTCGAAAAATCAAGGGCATAAATGTGATAAAAAAATATTTAATCAACGGATGGGTTTATGGCATTTTTCTGGAGTGGTCTGTGACATTTTAAGCGGTTGCTGAAAAAATGAAGGCTGAATGGCATGTCAATTTGTGTATTCTAGTTTAAAATGACGATGCCTCTCTCTCTC
Source organism: Amaurobius ferox (assembly GCA_951213105.1). Lineage (NCBI taxonomy): Eukaryota > Metazoa > Arthropoda > Arachnida > Araneae > Amaurobiidae > Amaurobius > Amaurobius ferox. Next base: position 42,457,454 of record OX578134.1, on the reverse strand, counting down.
TCTCTCTCTGTGTGTGTGTTAACAGTCTGTTACGAGAAATCAAAGCTTCGCACGATCATGAAAAATTTGGTACACAGGTACTTCAGGTTCCAAATAGGTGCACTTCGGCTAATATTTTTAAATTTCGTATCAGTAAGTTATTTTATGTTTTTTAAGTTATATATTACACCGATTTAGAACGCTTTTGGGTTATATACATACACATCAATTCCTTATAGCGACCTAAAATATCATCACAAAGTTTCCATCTTGACACCATCGGAAACATCGAAAATTATATTTCAAACAAACTTTAAACATAGTCCATCTTTGAATAGAAGACATTTTAAGATTTTTTAAATGCATGTACATGTTCTGCTTTTTTAAACCTCTTCAATTGTTATATTATGATTTATTGAAATTGAAACACTATTCAAAGTTACTATTTTTGTCAAAATCTGTTAAAAATGTTACAGAATACTTCAGAAAATAAAAACATATGCCCGTCCGTTGATCAATTATAATTTTTTTTAATCAAGGATGTCTTCAATTTTCATAATCTTCGTAGCAGGCTGATACTGATTTCTGGACCCTTACACTTGATCAAAAGTGCGTTACCCGGGTTGTTCAAACTTTGAGAATTTAACAGATTTTGTCCTAATATTTGGTGTTTCATTATCATTATGAGTATTGTTCTAATATTTTGCTGAAACTGGATGAAAATTCACTGAGATAGAGCTGAATTTCGGGTTTATAGGAATATTTTTTAGATTTCAAGTGTATATTTTCCTAATATGAGTCGTGAGGATGATTCCGTCGGAAAATATTAAGAGGGAACTTCCCCGCCTCAAGTTAACCTGAGAAGCTCATGTTAATGAATGGGGTAATGAAAATAGCTAAATATAGCATTGGATTGAGATTTTTTCCTGGAATTTTTTTGCAAAACGTAGAATTGGACTATAAGCAATTGGAACGGTTTTAAAAATATTTTTAAATTGATTAGACGTATTTTTGAAATTAACGCAAAGTGCAAAATTAAGTGCAAAAAATTGTTTTCCAACTTCGTTCATCCATAGAAAACGTTTGAATCAAGTTAAAAGAAATTTCAAAAACTCCGTAGAAAGATTGAAGATTTTCCTTTTTTAGACAAAAAGAAAATCTGAGCTATGTTGAACCTAAATTTTATAATTGGTCGAGCATTGAATAGAGGCAAAATAAAAATATCCAATCTCTGCATGATAGCACCATCTCAAAATTTGACATTTATAGATAGGTAACAGGTTGTCTCGGGAGTTTAGCTCCTCCTTTATGGGGATTCGTTTGTGTCATCTTTCCCGCCGCAGCGGGGACGGACCACAATTTCTTGGATCTCGAGCTTTTGTTTTGAAAGCAGGTATCCCAGTGAAAAACTTGGCTGCCGAAATGAATGGTCGGACATTTTAAATTACCCTACAATGAATAATATATGTAAAGGGAAAGTATGATGAGTCAAAAATCCAATCTTTAAATTTTGATGGATCTGAATAAACATTTTGAGCATTCTTGAAACAAATCAACTTTTTTTTAATGATATCTGTGGGTATGGTAACTCTCAAACAAGTTATGAAAATTAAAAGAAATTTTCTATGATTATTTCAGTCAATGAATGTAATAGACATATTTATTTTCGCTGAGGACGGACAAAGCGAAAGCCTTCAAATTTTCTAACATTTTTTTTTTCAAAAATAAAATAAAACATTATATACGTAGAATGTAAAGTTACCTCTAGTGACGGATTTCGGTTTTGTGATTTGGAGTGGGTGGAAGTTTGACTCTCAGAGCGCTGATGTACAAAGATATTTATTTTGTTATTTTGTATAACTATCCTGGTTTGGAACTGCAGGTATATATTCTGGTATCATAATATAAAATTCTTAAAAGTTTAACACGCACGAAAAGTATATATATATATATATATATATATATTTTAAATATCATAAAAATTGTCTAATAATCGTATGGAATTCACTCACAGTTTGTTTAAAAGAAAATGTTTCGATCTTTCCGGTGATGTCAAGATGGAAATAATATATTTATTTATTTTAGGTCATTAAGAAATTGATTTGCGTGAATATCGCCCAACATCGTTGTAAATTGGCCCAAAACATAAAAATAACTAAACAATTAATTCAAAATTAAAACACTGTAATGCCGAGGTACACCTATTCGGGTCCTGAAGTGCATGTTTATCAAATTCCATGATCGTGCGAAATCATGATCGTACCAAATTTCATGATCATTACTGTTTGCTGTTAACATTGATTTCACATACTGAAGATATTATAGTTTGCATTTCTTGTAAATTTTGAGACAATTACAGTATATAAAAGAATGATTCTGCACTACAACCAATGAAATATTTCCGACATGAAATTTAATGTTTAACTATCAGTAAAATTTTGCTTTTAATAATTTGATTTAGTAACTATATATAATTATCTAATGCGTTTAACAAGTTTTTATCTTTTGGACATCTCCCTGAAGCTCCCGCTGATTTAGAAGGATGAAAATTTGAACATTTATAGAATCAAATATGGTACAGATCATAAGAAACACTGATTTATGATTTACCTTAACCCCCGGAGGCTGGGAAAATATAGGCTTTTGAAAAATATTTCCAAATCCTCCAGAAGTTCCTCCGTTGACTTAAAGACTTTGTACACTAGTTTCAAGTTGAGAAGTCTCAAGTTGAGAATTGTTGTAGTTTCAAGTTTATTGCTTTATTCGATAAAGAGTCAGCTATCTAAATTTAAACGCATGATTTTTGTTGTCCATTCGTCGAATATTCTTCTAGCACGTTTAACCGCACTCACTCCTTATGCACTTTTTCGATAAGTTTTTTCCTATAATTGTCCTGACTCAAGTTGGGAGGATATTAACCTCTGTCCAACTCTCTGAGGTTTAGTCAGAGTATATTTGCATTGCAATAGATCAGCCTCCTTGGCTACTGATAACATCTGAAAAGATTACGCCTTTTCGCTGAAGGTCAGGGATGGATATACGACGTCCATCGTTGCAGCCTCTATTGCTTACCATAAATTTGGTAATAGAGTCATTTATTTCTTAAATAAAATAATGTCATTATTCCAGTCTGGTTGTCTGCATCGTTTATCCCTACAGTATTTTCCATTTCCCCCCATTTATGTCGAGAGTTCGTAATTAGAAAGTTGGAAATTTTAATATCACAACATATATAATAGTTTATTAATTTGAATTCATTATAGACTCTACAAATATAGAAACAAATGTGTTAAGGATTGATAATGTTGCGCGTTTATAGTCTCAAGTTGAGAATTGTTGTATCCTCAAGTTGATTGCTTTGTTCAATAAAGATTCAGCTATCTAAATTTAAACGCATGGTTTTTCTTGTTCAATTGTCAAATATTGTTCCAGCATGTCTAACCGCACGCAATCCTTATGCACTTTTTCGATAAGTTTTTTTTTATAATAGTCCTGGCCGAAGTTGTGTGTGAGATTAACTTCTGGCCACCACTCTGAAGTTTAGTCAGAGTATATTTGCATTGCCATTGGTCATCCTCCTTGGCTACTGATTGGATCTGAAAATATTGCATCTTTTCGCTGAAGGTCAGGGCTGGGTATACGGCGTCGATCGTTGGAGGCCTTAGTGTTTACCATAAATATGGTAATAAAGTCATTTATTTCTTAGATAAAATTATGCCATTATTTCAGTCTGGCTGGCTACATCGTTTACCCCCACTATATTTTCCCAACATTTATTTCGAGAGTAGGTAATTTAAAAGTTGGCAATTTTAATATCACAACATATATAATAGTTTATTAAAGTGAATTCATTATAGACTCTTCAAATATAGAAACGGATGTGTTAAGGATTAGTAATGTTAAGCGTTGAGAGTCTTAAGTTGAGAATTGTTGTAGTTTCAAGTTGATTGCTCTGTTCAATAAAGATTCAGCTATCTGAATTTAATCGCATGGCTTTTTGTGTCCATTAGTCAAATATTGTTCTAGCACGCTGAACCGCATGCAATCCTTATGCACTGAGTAAACTGCGTTGCAGAGGGATTTCGAAACTAGTAACAAGATGGACCACACTGACTGATAGAAAAATGTATTAGTCCTACATAGTAAAATCAGAAGAATGAAACAGACGTCCATCGGTCAACTGCAATCGCTATACGGTAATGCGTCTTGTAGTATTCAGAGAGAAATAATACTGCCTAACAGGGGCAGCAAATAGGGGGCGCGAGGGGGCGCGGTCGCGCCCCCAAAATTTCCCTCGTTGTCTATCGGCTTCTCCCTTTTTTTATCAACTGTCCACTGGTCAGTTTTCTCATGCCATGGGGCTTCAAAAGCGCCAACCTCCACAGTGAAGTTCCCAATTCCTGCTGGAACGAATCCTTTTCAACTTGAAAAGATTGGGATGATGTTATCCTTTTCACTTGAAAATTCCAAGTGCTCGATTAAATTTATGCATAGTTAGACCATGCTCATCCATTCCTTCTGCTAGAAATGCATTTCAGCAGCTCAATGCATTATATTCTTTCAGAGAAACATCATATAAAAGACATGCTATTTTTGAAGAGATTCGCTTATCAACTAATACTTTTTCTGGAGGTTCTTCAACTCTACAATCACTAAGTGATACGAGGTGGCCTTCCAGAGTTAAAACCATAAAAGCACTACTTGATAATTTTGTAGCGGTGATTTTAACACTCGAAGAATTATCTGAAAGCGATTCTCTCAATGGTGGAAGAGCCGAAGCCTTTTTAACATGCATGACATCGTTCGAATTTTTGTTCACTTTGTGTGTATTGCGCAATATTTTTGATCAATGCAGTACTCTCTCAAAGCATCTTCAGTCATCTGATCTTAATTTTCAGACTGTGCAAGCTTTGGCTAAAGCTACTACTGAAACTGTTAGTTCTTTTCGTACTGATGCATATTTCAATAAAGTGTGGAGTTTTGTGACAGAACTTCGCGAAAAAAAATTCTTATTCTGGACCAAAATTGAACAAGCTTAAAAAAATTGCAAGCGAATTCGGAGGAGGTCAAAAAAATTCCCTATGGTGATGTTAAATCATATCACAGAATATTCAAAATGAAATTATACATTCAGTATCTAATGAAATTGAGACAAGATTTAATGAGAACAATATATCTGTTTTGTTTGCCCTTAGTTCAGTATTATCCGGAGCAGATGTCGGAAAATAAAAAGAAAAAGTTTCAACCATATGCAATGTGTATGATTTCCAGAAAGAGGATATGTTGTGTGAATTGCGACTGCTTTATTCAATGGTAAAAAATGGAAACACAGACCATCCCAATTTTAAAAGTCATCTGGATTATTTTAAAGAGCGGAATTTAAAAAAAGTGTTTCCTGTCAAAACATTATTAGTTAAATTGTTTTTGACTGTGCCAATCAGCTCAGCCACTTGTGAAAGGTCATTTTACTGTATTGGGAGGCTGAAAAATTATTTTCGCAGTACAATGGGACAAGAAAGACTTTCATCTTTAGCTGTTTTAGCTATCGAACAAGATATACCACTGGATTATGATGATATTGTAATAAAATTTTCACTTCTTCCAGACTCTAAGAACCGCCGTTTAAAACTTCAATAAAAGATAAATAAGTATAGATATTTGTATTTAGAAAAATTATGTTAACAACAATTATGTCAACACAATTATGTACAAAAATTATGTTAACAACAATAATTTTTCTCAACATCAATTCAATTTTGTGATCCCTATCCCCCCCCCCTATTAACAAACATTTTATTTATTCCATTTTGTGGATTTTCATACATACAAATCTCGCACCCCCAAATGGAATACTGAAATGCCGCCCCTGCTGCCTAATGAAAATGACTTTAACCGAAGGAAAAATGTTACTTGTATTAGTTATACATAACAGATACACATTTAAAAAAAGTTGCTGTAAGTTTACTTTATCAGTTAAAGTGTCGCATGATAATAAAATATTCTACATAAACTTATGCCAATGCTTTCATCATTGAAACTTCGTGATATGATACTTAAGATTTATTTCTGAAGTATTTTGATTGAAGAATTCTTCTTTAATGATGAAGACATTTTGCTTTTAAGAAGAATATTAACTGCTAAGTGCGGGGTTCAATAATCGGAGGTACATGTATACTACAAAGTTTTTGTTTAGTTTAATATTATAGATTACACTTAATGTCCAAACAACATTCAGCTAGCATCGGGGATGTACGTATACGCCAGTTTGGAAAATGTCTCAATTGACTTACAGATTAGTCCCCATTTACAACACATATATATCAGATATTTTGTGCATCCTTGAAAGCTGAAATAAATAAATAGATGCACACAAGTTGTGATGACGGAAGTTCGTTGTATATTGCATTTTGAATTGCTGCAGTCTATAAGGCTACAGTCTATATACAAAACAACAAGTACAAGAAGGTGATAGGAAACTTTGTAAACTTCAAGCAGTGGACTCAGTCAAGCGGCCACCAGTAATTGACTTCAAATAATGATAATTCAAATAAATTTTTTCGGGGACAATAAATAATCTCTACACACATCAAATAGTTGCGTGGTCCTTAGTGACCTGATAATCTTAGACTGTCCCGCCCAGTGTATCTTTAACCAGTGACAATTTTCTCGCACCAATTCGTCACGCAATAGAAACCGAGCTTTGAGGATACATGGGGTGCCACCAGCCAAAGCGTCAAAGTTATATAAGGGAGAGAAATGAAGAAGGAGCCAGCAGAGTGTTCAAGATCTTGATACAAAAAATCAATTGAAGAACTTGCCGGATAATAGATGAGGTCGTCGGTGTGTCAAGAGTTGATGGTGATCGTCGAAGGGACACAGCGAAAAATAAATGGACGATATAAACGTTTTAAAGTAAAAGTCAGTATAGACAAGATACGAAGTACTGCCGTCCCAAAAATGACCCCTGGTCACCATGACATCCTTAAATGAGCCTTCAACCTATACAGTAACCTCAAAAGGCTCTCTCTTTTTTTCGCATTAACCTTTTAACTCGCATGAAGAATTAGTGTTTATAATAATCAATTTATTATAAAAATACCACGCCGTCATCACGCTTGCCTCCAATTTAAATTGAAACACAATGAATAAATGATGTAAAATTATAATTGAACGTGCTTAATGAAAATTATATGTTTTAATAAATAATTCGCTAAAGAAAAACAAATGGTTATCATCTAGTAGTTTTTGCACTTTAATATTTTAGCTTTTAGGAATTGCGCTTATTTATAGGTTGATATCGGACTCTGCAAAAAGGCGGGTTATATGTCGACACATACGTTTACGTATAATACTGTACGAGTCCAAATTGAGTTTAATGTGTTGAACTTTAACTTTCAATGATCACTTACCCAAATGTAAATCATAATTATTTTAATTAAATCCAAAGCCTCCATTATGTTATGGCACAAATATTTAAAGAGCCTTATGAGCTTTCATCATCAGATCGAATATAATGCCTTTAATTAGAAATATCAAATAGAACTGCGATTAAATACGCCAATAGCAAATAATCAGATTAAGACAGTCCAAATTGGCGAATATACTATCGAAATAGAAACAATGGTTGTAAAATTTTCATCACAAGTCGAAAAATGTTAAATTTACTTACAGTGTATTTTATTCTTCGATCGATATACTTTACTTCCAACTTGATATTGAAGGACCATAATACACCAGTGAAATGTCTATATTAGTCTAATTTTCATGTGCGTAACAAATAGAAATAAAATTGCTGCTCTCACAAGCAACAATTTCATTGAATGTACATCAGTCCTAAAATTGTCAAGTTACATCCATGTTCAAAATTCCTATCAATAAAGTATATCTATCAATATATCTATCAATATTTGATACAAGACTTTATATAAATATAATTATACACACATCAATATTTGATAACGAACTTTATATACACACTTGCTTTTATATATACATAACATGACATGAAGAAAGCAGTAAAATGCATTAGAAATGAATAAATCATATTTACACATTTATATTTATAAAAAAAAATGTCAGATATCGAGTATCTATTACCGCTGGGCATTTTTGAAATTCTATATTTCATTGCTGCAAGCATTTGAGAAAAGTTTTAACTTTAAGAGCAAATTTCATATTCAAAAATCTCTCTTCTACTCAGTTCCATTTCAAACTGACGATATGAATTGAAAATCATCAAAGAACGATCTTTTCTGCAAACTTCATATTTTCCATACTTTGAAAACTGAAAGTATGTTCGTTAAAGTCAATGGAATAGTAAATATTTTTGTTTTAAATCCAGTGATAGCATACATGTATTGAAAATGACAATAAGTTTGAAATAAATATATACTCATGTTTGTAAAAATTGCAACAAAATGAAGAAATCATCAGAATTGAATGAAATTTATTCCAAAAACGACCTGTATAGATAGAAATAAACGATTAAATTTACAAAGCAAAAAATCAATATTACATGCCGAAAATCAGTATTTAGTGAAGCCACCATGCGCTGTAATAAGTGCTACTATACGACGTGGCATCGAATCAGATATATTTTGAATGTGTACTTGAGAAAGAGCATTCAAGGTTGCTTCTATCCGAACCAAAAGTTCAGCCGTATTAGCTAAGGAACGAGGGTCACGCGCAAGAGGTCGACAGACGGAATCCCGGACATGTTCAATAGGTGAAATATCCAGCGAATAGACAGGCCAAGGAAGAATATGTATCTGACGTGCTGAAAAAAGTCTTGGACATTCCTAGCAATATGTACACGTTCATTTTTCTGTTTAAATACAGCTCCAGGAATCCGTTGAATGAAGGGATTCCAGAACATATCTGATGTACTGGTTGCTATTGAGATTACACACAACTCTTAGCAGCTCAGATCGTCCAAGATACCTAAATGGGGCTCCAGCCTATGACGCTTGGCGTTCGTCCAGTATGACGTTGGATAACTCACTCTATAAGGTTGCGTTCACAGCTATAGTGTCTAACGTGGATGCTGCCATCACTGTATCCCAAATTGAAGCAGAAATAATCTGCAAATACGACTTGCTGCCAATTGCCACACCAGTGTTAATATTGATGAGCCCACTGTAGCTGCAAGCTCAGATAATTTTGTATCAGGCGATTCCAGTACAAAGAAAGTCTTCCACGTAGTCTATGTTGATTGCCGATGAATTATTGCTGCAGTCAATGACACACCTGCAGCAGTGCTCTAACGTTCTGCCAAATGTCGAAATGAAGCTGTATGGTCCATCAATGCCATGAGGATTATGTGCCTATTATACCGTGCTGACTTAACATTTCGCCATCCACAGCCAGATTTGAGACTTGTCCTGTTCTCTTCAATCCACTGTTTCCACACTCGCATCACTGTCCTGGCATTGCGCTCCATACGAAAAGATATAAAAATATAACAAGAAAGATCAATCATGCATAAAGCATTGGTTATGAAACACTTTCCAACTTCAATGCAATTTTACATAAACATTTCTAAAATGCGATACATTCCACGATAATATTTTAAAAATTATCACAATACTATATTGATTTATTATATTTGAAAACTTCATCAAAGAAAATGAACTTCATTCAAATGACGGCATTGAAATATAAATTGCCTGCTTTCAACATCTCTAAAATACGATACATTCCTCGGTAATATTTTTAAAATCATCATAATACTACAATAATTTATTATATTTGAAAACCTCATCGAAAACAAATGAACTTTATTCAAATGACGTCATCGAAATATAAATCGCCTCTATCTGAAAGCAGCGTTTCATTCATCACAACACTATAATAATTTATTTTATTTAAAAACTTCATCGAAGAAAATGAACTTCATGAAAATGATAGCATTGAAATATAAATTGCCTGGTTTAAACATCTCTAAAATGCGTTACATTCCTCGGTAATATTTTTATAATTATCATAATACTACAATAATTTATTATATTTAAAATCGTCATCGTAAACAAATGAACTTTATTCAAATGATGTCATTGAAATATAAATCGTCTCTATATGAAAGCAGCGTTTCATTCATCACAATTCTATAATAATTTATTTTATTTAAATATTTGAAAAATTGTTATCTACTATATTTATTTTATATATAATAATATTTATTATATAATATGTCCCTTTTTTCTTTCTGGAGGATATAGCAAGAGTTAGAATTTAATTGAATTTGTTTTTCTCCCTGTATTAAATAATTTTTATTTAAAGAACTAACTAACATATTTTACTGAATTTCTTTTATATATTTTATGGGATAATTTGAATATTTCATAAAATTTTCAAAGCAATTTGTGAATTTTAAATTAACTTAAAAAATGTTTGAAAAATTAGGTCCCATAGGGTTTAATGTATTTCATTTTTCAACCCGGGTTCAATCCAAAACTAATTGGGCGATATTATTCATTTATATTCCCATAGGTCCCACAGACCGCCTGAAAAACATACTAAAATTTCATTTTGATAAAGTCATTTTTACGACAGTTATCGTAATAACGGGCAGACAGACAGACAGGCAGAATGAACAAAGTCATAAACACTTTTCAACTATGTTGTAAAGTGTTAAAAATTATAAGACATTTAATTCATCAGATGTACCTGCCAAAATAACTTTTATAACGCATTATTACATCTTCGAGGATTAAATTAAATATTTAAATATTTTGATAGAATGTTTTTGATAACAATGTCATTTATTACAGGCATTTGCACATAACTTCGAATTTTAATTTTACTTGTATCATATATTCCTTACACTGAACGTTTACACTGCTAGTCTATAGAAATAAAATAGAAAATATGTCTATTTATATGTATGTATGTGTGTTTGCCTAATCATTACAAAAGAATAGCTGTACTAAATTTTATGAGTAGCAGCGAAATAACACCACTTAAAAGCAGTCCTTGTTTCAATATTCCAGGGATTTTCGAGATATTGTTATAAAACAAACCGTCTATAAATATATTATTATGCAGACGATATTGTTTCAGTAAATTTATTTGAAGAATATATTTTAAATAATTCATTATATAAATAATAATTTACTAGCCGAATACCAGTTGAAAATTAACGGTCTCGCAATAAGCAACCGCTAAATAATGTTAAATGTTTTAATAATTCGCATTTCACATTTATTGGACAAATCGAATATTTTGGTGTGCAGAACCCCCTAAAGAAGAAAATATATGGAAAATAAATTTGCGCATTCCTTCATTTCGAATTATCTACCCATACACCACATTAAAGTCTATCTCATCCCGAGGTACCCCTATTTTATTATATCACTTTTGGAACTGTTTTCTGTGAAGCACACCCATAAATGAACATTTTTGAAAAACTTTGTTTGTCTTGGGTTTTTTATAAGATGATTGGCTCATATACCAAATATCAAGCATCTATCACATTTAAAAGCAATCGTGCCTCATTTATTCCGAAAATCGAACATATTAGTGTGCGGCACCCCTTAAAGTAGCAAATATTGGAAATCTGAAATTTCACACTTTCTACCTTTCAAACTATCTACCCTTATACCAAATTGGATATCTCTATCTCATTTCGAAGCATGGTTTTTTATCAATTCACTTTTCGAACGTTTCACTCTGGAGCACCCTCTTAAACGAACATTTTTAAAAAACTATATTCTTCTTGCGTGTTTCCCTCAAATGATTAGCCCATATACCAAATTTCAAGCCTCTACCAAATTTTAAAGGAGCGTTTTCTCATTTATTCTGTAAATCGAACATTTCGTTGTGCGGCACCCCCTTAAGTAGAAAATTTTGGAAATCTGAAATTGCAGACTTTCTTCCTTTTGAACGATTTACACATACATCATATTTGAAGTCTCTACCTCATCGCAAAGCATGATTTCCTATCATTTTACTTTTCGAACGTTTTAGTTTGGGCATCCCCTTAAGTAGAAAATATTGGAAATCTGAAATTGTACACTTTCTTCCTTTCGAATGATTTTCCTATACACCAAATTTGAAGTCTTTATGTCATCGCAAAGCATGCTTTCCCATCATTTCACTTTTCGGACGTTTTGGTGTGAGGCACCCTCTCTAAAGAACGTTTTCGAAAAACTCGATTTTTCCAGGGGGTTTTATCGAACAACCGAGCCGTGTATCAAATTGCAATTTTCTATCTATTTGGTAAGTGCCTAAAAAAGCGTGACAGACAGACAGACGGACGGACACTTGGCAATTAATATATATAGACTAGCCGAATACCCGTTGAAAAGCAACGGTCTTACAATAAGCAACCACTGTATATTGTCATTTTTTTAACAATTCGCGTTTCACATTTATTCTACAAATCGAATATTTTAGTGTGCGGAATCCTCTATTGAAGAAAATATTCTAAATTTTAAATTGCTCACGCCTTTCTTTCGAACTATCTACCAGTACACCAAATTAAAGTCTCAATTTCATCCCGAAGCATACTATTTTATCATCTCCGTCGAATGTTTTTCTGTGGAGCACACCCATAAATGAGCATTTTTGAAAAACTTTGTTCGCCTTGGGTTTCTTATCAGATGATTGGCCCATATACCAAATACCAAGCCTCTATCACATTTAAAGGAAGTGTGTCTCATTTATTCCGAAAATCGTACATTTTGGTGTTCGGCACCCCCTAAAGATACAAATATGGAAAATCTGTAATTGCACTATTTCTTCCTTTCAAAATATCTACCAGTACACCAAATTTGATTTCTTTATCCTATCATGAAGCATGCATTTCTATCACTTCATATTTCGAACGTTTTCCTGTGTTGCACCCCCTTAAATGATCATTTTTGAAAAACCGTAATAATCGTAAGTTTTTTTTATCAAATGATTACCCCATATACTAAATTCCAAGCCTCTATCACATTGTAAAGTAGGCGTTTTCATTTGTTCGTCAAATCGAACATTTTAGTTTCCGACACCCCCTACAATAGCAAATGTTGAAAAACTGAAATTGCACACTTGCTTCTTTTCTAACTATCTACATGTATACCAAATTCAAAGTCCCTATCTCAACGCGAAGAATGCTATTTTATCATCCCACCTTTCGAATGTTTTTCTGTGGAGTACCTACTCCCCTTAAATATACATTCTTGATAAACTCCATTCTTCTTGGGTTCTCCATTAAATGATTCGCACATACACCAAATATCAAGCCTCTATCACATTCTAAAAGGAGTGTTTCTACTTCATTAGGAAAATCGAACATTTTTGTGTGCGACACCCCTTGAAGTAGAAAATATTGGAAAATTGAAATTATACACTTCCTTTCTTCCAAACTATCTTCCCGTACACCAAGTTTCAAATCTCTATCTCATCCCGAAGTATGTTTTCTTATCAATTCACCGTTCGAACGTTTTCCTCTGGAACACTCCCTTAAACGAACGTTTTTAAAACACTATAATCGTATTGGGTGTTTTTATCAAATACTTCTTCGCTATACCAAAATCCAAGCCTCCATCAAATTTTAAAGGAGCCGTTTCTCATTTAGTCGGTAAATCGAACATTTTGGTATGCGGCACCCCTTTAAGTAGAAAATATTGGAAATCTGAAATTGCACGCTTTCTTCCTTTCGAACGATTTACCTATACACCAAATCTGAATCTCTATTTTATGGCAAAGCATGTTTTTCTATTATTTCACTTTTCGCACGTATTGGTGTGGAGCACCCCCTCTAGAGAACGTTTTCGAAAAATTCGATTTTTCCAGGGGGTTTTATCGAACGATCGAGCCGTGTACCAAATTGCAAGTCTATCTATTCGGGAAGTGCCTTAAGAAGCGTGACTGAGAGACAGACAGACATACAGACGGAGACTTGGCAATTAGTATATATAGATAGATATAAATAAATTATGCTGCATAGCAACGAAATTAAATTCAATGTGCCGTACTTAAATAATACAAAATTATATATAAAATAAATGTTATCGAAATTGTATTATTTACTGGATTACATCATTTACGGCCTGCAGGTTCGGAGTTTAGGGGATTACTGATATTTTCAATTTATTACGACATCTGTTTTACTTTGGCAAATATTTTGAAACTCATATATTGTAGTACGAGTAATCTTCTATTAATACACGGATGTATTTTTTAATATTTGAGAATATAATTAGTACGAGTATCTTCTTATACAGTTTTAGCCCCATAAAATTACGGCATTCGCATTTACTGATTTCAGGAATTATCGGTATTTTAAATTTCTTACGACATCTGTGTCATTTTATGAAATATTTCAAACTCATATATTTTAAGTTTCGTATATATTAATGCTTGGGTATATCATCTAATCTAGGGGAATATATGTAGTACGGATATATTTACTAATACAAGTTTAGTGCTTTCACTTGTCTTCAAATATCCCTCTGAATATAATTTTGTATAGTTAGAACATGTTACCTTATACATCGTTTTACGATAATTAAGTTATTTATTTTATAGAATATCTTGAATAGCAATATAATTCAGAATACGATATAAATTTGCACATAATAACACAGTGTGAATTTGAAGTTTATCTATCATATCTCGTTTATCTCGTACATTCTGTGCGAATATTCTAAATCACGTAATTAATTTTGTATAGTGAGAATAGAATGTTTTATAATTCTTTTTAGAATAATTAAATAAAATGCTTTAAAATAAAGGTTCGAATGGCAATCTAACTTAGAATACTAAAGGGAATTTTACATAACTGTGAATTTTCTGTTTATTTATATTGTATATTTCGTACAAGGAATAGGTATTCTGCTATTAATAAATAATCAGAACAAAACTTCTGACAATTGAAAATAAATAAGTTTCAAACATATATTTATCGTTAAATTTTAACGACTTATATTTTATTCGTAAGTTTTGCAACTTAAAGTGAACTATTTGTTATAAATATAATGTCTGCCACAATTTATTTTGCTTTCCCTAACATACGTAGTATAATGTATAAATGTGTTGCAACAGGGCCAAAAAATTTAAATTCTGGTTTTCGACGGTAGAGGGTGTTTTAGGCATGTCTGAGCTCGAATCAAACATTTTCTACATCACAAGCCCGTGATTTACAGGCTGAGTTTGATGGTGAATGTTTTCGTTAAAATTACGTGGGTTTTACCCGCTTTATCAATGTTTAATGGCCGGTGATACTTCCTCAAAAATTAATCCGATTATTTATTAATTCGGTTATATGTTGTAATTACTTTTTTCATAGATCGAGTTAGCTATTAAATACAGCAGGATATAAGTCGAGCATGTTATACCACCTTTGCGTATGTGGATTATGGTGAGCCAGTAATTGTCGCACTATTTTGTCAATAAATATGCAAATTCCAGGATACAGAGGGGGGCAATTTTAAATCGCAGAATATTTTATTCTATTCAATGAAAATTATTTTTAACTAATTGAAATATCCCTTGCTTCATTATGAATCATACGAATATTCCGGAGTTTCACTTTTCCACATAGAGCTTCCTCGATATCCCTTGAAATCATAAAAATATTTATATGAAACATGTTGTGTAAACCTCGATCTTTACCAATCAATATCAGTTTCATGTGATATTGTTTTATAAGAAATAGCTTATCTGTTTCATTATTTCACTAGAATATTAAAATGGTTTAATTTGAGTGGAACCTTCGTAACTTCCAGAATAATGTGCTCACACATTTTTAAAACTTTCTCTTACAATACGTTTATTTCAACAGAACTATTAGGTATTTTCTTAAATCCCACCTTCTAACTTTATCCCTGTTTATTTCTCAACGTTCGAAACTTTTCAGATAAACGTGAAATGCTCAGTCTCAGGAGAATTCTATTGCTTCCGAGTGATTTTTAGCATTACATTAAATTGAAATCAAAAGTGGGAACTACTTTTAGAGTAAACAGGTATTAAGTTATCTACAAAAGAAGTTTAGAGTAAGTGGTTTTTTAAGTATACGTAATAGCCTGAATCGAATCAATAAATATGTTGTGAAGAGGAATTGAAAACACAATTTAAAATATTGTCAAATAGTATTCTTACTAAATGTTCGTATATTTTTCTCGTATTTCATTAGTATTATTAATGCAAGATTTATATTAAATAATTTTTCGTGCGATGTAAGTAACTTATTGATTTTATTTATGAACGTGATATTTTGAAGTCAATTATATTCCTAAAATGTGTCTTTTAATGTAAAATATTTTAGATTTTATTTTAAGCTCTTTGGAATATAAATTAATTAAAATAGTTGGACACGGTAAAATATTTGCATATTGCGCGTTCGGAAATAATGACAAGTAAGTATATTTCCCTGAATAATTATCATGGAGACATTCTGCCAGTTACAAAGTTCCTTAAAATAAGGTGGAGAACTCAAAGAATATAGTTTCAATTCTGTCTGCAGCATGTCTTAAATATATACATCTAACATTTCACGCGGAATTCGTAGAAAATAGTTACAAATATTTTAATGTATTTCACATCTATATTTTAAAAATAAACTGTTACATCTTTTTATACTAAATATACACGGAAAACTATATAAAATGTTTCATCAAAAATAAATGTGACATCGGCAAACTGAATTCTTGTACAAATTAGAAAATGTGTAATATATATATATATATATATATATATATATATATATATATATATATAATAGTAGTTTGAAAATCCAATGAACGAAAAGTAAGAAGATGCAACACGATAAACCTAACTTTCTAAAACACCCACAGAATAAAAAATAATACAGCAAATCATCAATCAAATGGGAAAATATACAAAACACAAGCTATCAAGTTACAGAAAATCAACAAAATTCAAAGGTATGGAAACGAAAAAAGAAAAACTTAATAAAACAAGCTATATCACTATACACGTGGAAAAAGGGCTAAGCCTAAACAAATGGATATGTTCACTTCGTAAAATTCGTTCTCAAGTCCAAGTATTTTACGAAGCAGGCACAAAACATGCATGTTTCTGAAGAAATAGATAGATTATATCTATAAACTATTTCTACTTGGACGACATACATAATATATATATATATATATATATATATATATATATATATATATATATATAAAATATAAATATATAGAAATTGAAAAATCGGAAATAAAAATGTTTTAGTAACTTTTGCGCAAGGCAGCATGAGGGTACCAAACACTATATATATAGAAAAATTGAAATATAAAAAGTGAAAAAAACATGTAAAAAACATGTAAAAAAGGAAGGATGGCTCGGCAAAAAGCTTACATTATGGCGGTAAGGGGTTGTGACCTTACTCCCCAGTTCAACGAACTCGTCAAAATCGCCGCGGCATTTTCACTCCTGGTCGCCAGCCCTGGCCCAAGCCAAACTCCGGAGTGACTTTGAAATCATCACGAGACCTGGATAGAGATGTGTACGAGAGCCATATCACCACAAATAAAGTCAACTGAATTGCCGACTCAAATGAAATGTAGTTCCAGCCGCGGTCCTGTGATCACAGTGCGGTCCTGTCATATGGAGGGTTCGATGATTTTGTCTCTAATTGAACTCAAAAAATACTTAAGTCTTACACCATATGCAAAATTGTTTCTGTATAAATTATCAATATTTTTAATCATAAAGGAAATAGGATATTTATTAAAAAATGCTTGTTTTAAAAATTCTTGATCAAAATTGATACGTAAATGTTCCTCTTTGATAGTTCTTTTTATTCTGATTAAACCTCCCAATAATATATATATATATATATATATATATATATATATATATATATATATATACTCTTGTGGAAAGAAAATGAAGCACCATGCAGTAAGTGACTATTTTTATTCAATACACAGGTAATGAGATGATTTCAAAATCATGTCCGCAGGACCCATCAATGGTTAGCAATTGCACATTGAATACTTGTATACGTCTAGGTAAGGAGTGATAAAGTTTCCTAATGTCACCCTGCCATACATTCTTCCAGTCATTCTTCAATTGTGACTCCAGATCTGCTACAATTCTGGATGCCCGAATCTGGCGGCGTAGCATGTCCCATACATGCTCTATTGGCTAAAGGTCTGGTGACCTTGCTGGCCAAGTAAAAGTAACAACAGAACAGAATCAGTCCACAGATATGCAAGCTTTATATGGCGTGGCATTATCTTGTTGTAAAGTGGACCCAGAATGACGTGCCATGAAGGGTAACGCGGGTTACCCTTCATGGTAACCGCTATTTCATCAACATGTGCTGCGACCTGCTGTCTTAAGAGACCTGCTGTCTTATGCGATCTGCTGTCTTAAGAGATAGAACCCTACACCATCACACCGGGAGTAATGGCTGTGTATCTGTGTAAAACAAAAGCTGATTGGGTACGCTGGCCCTGGCGCCTCCACACACGTACCCGATGGTTATCTGCTGAAAGACAGGAGCGTGATTCATCGCTGAACACTATGCAATGTCATTCTGCTGGCAGCCATAATACCCGGCTCCGACACCACTCTAAACGACTCTGGCGATATTGTGAGGTTATGGGCAGACATCTTAAAGGTCGCCTTGAGGGTAACCCACCTCAGCTAATCGCCTCCTCAGCCAAGCGCCGGGAGATGGTAGAAGGTACCAATGGTGGGAAGGAAATGGGATGTAGCACGTTGGATGGTGGACAATGATGACGTTGGGCCAGTTCGTGTCTGTCGCGCAATCATCCGATCTAGTCTCGCATTTATGCACCTTGGAATTCCAGAGCTTTCATTCCGCCTATGAGTTCCTTGGAGCAAACATTGCTGCCAGCACCTTTGCACAGCAGTGTCCGTTTGGTGCAGATGGCGATCTATTGCACGGTATGACCAGCCATCTTCACGTATCCCAACATGACCACGTTCCAACTTGTGTATTTGCTTATAATTTATTCAACAACATCGTAGCGTCATCATTAGCTGTGTCTCCATAGAACTGCAACGCAGATAATGAGCAAAGATAAACCGTCCACATTTTAACCTGTACTATAGGATGCTAGTTGCGCAGTAGAAACCCCAGCTATAAACGAAGTCACCACTCATTGACCTAGCAAATTTAATCATTTGCATGCATACTTGGCATAAAGGAGTGTATATATATATATATAACTTTCCGAAATGGAAACGAGAAGCCGAAATTGGAAAGTTAGGATCATTGTATAGTCGTTTATTTCAATTATGATTAACACGATGGATTAAAAGACACGACCCTTCTTGAGAGATTTTTTTTTAGTTATTAAAACCTCTTTTAAATTCGTTATCAGAAATATCAGCTTGGGATGACTCCAAAACGGCATCAGAAGCTCAAATGCTTTATAAATCCATATGCAAATGTGATTATTAAATAAGTTTCTTTTTCCTTGATTCTGTATTCAAGCTAAACTATTCCTCTAAGCAAGTATTTGCAGACAATTAATTTAGATTTGAGTCTTGCGGGACAATCTGTGATGACCATAAAAAGTCATTGCAAGAAATGAGAGACGAAGCCGTGGAAAGACGAAACCGCGATTTCTAAAAATATTTAAACTGTTGTAAATATCTGCATAGACTTAGGCATTGCCATTTCCAAATCTCGCGCTGCCATTCAGCAGATATTGAGAAATAATTTTCGAGCACATAATGAAGAGGATTACTTTAGAATGGCAAATAGCACTGCTTTTTAGGATGAAATAATCAATGCATTAGACGGAAATTTTTTAGCCAGTAAGAACATATTAAATCCATTTCAGTCGATGGTCTGTAAATCAGATCATAACGCTAAAGATGAGATTGCTGATAATATTGTTAAATTATTCATTGCTATCAAATATTGAAGGCGAGGTTACACTATGGCATCAATTCCTATTTTCTTTAAAGAAAAAATCCCAGTGTGCCGTAGATGGTCTTGCTCTTTGTAATGTGAATCTCTTTCCGACGGTTTAACTGCTTCTAATTATTCAGGCTATTTTACCTGTGACTACATGTATTAACGAGTGTTAATTTTCAATTATCAAACTTTTAAATACTTATTTTAAAAATTCCATTTCTGAAGAGAGACTAAATGGCACTGGTCTAATGTAAATTAAGTGACGTAATTTTATTTGTATATTTGCCGCCTTTTTATAGGATGGTGTCTATTCTTAACAGGAGTTGAGAATTGGAAGGCCAGAAAACATTACCAAGAACATATAGTTTTTAACACATAAAGAGATAATTTGTAACAGCGGTAGAATGCCTTTAAATCAAGACCCCAATTATAAACACAACAACACAGGTCGACAAGACGGCCTCGCTCTATCTCACACATTCGTCACAAGAAAGAAATGGAACAGAAATGACGAAATTATATGAGATTTAAAAAAAACCGAGAGAGAAATAAGTTCAAGCCTTGTATTTCTAACAAAAATAAGGGAATGGTGAGAAATTAGGGAGAGGAAGAAATAGAAAAATCCGTATAAAAGTGGAAAGATAGAGAAACCGCGAACATATAGTAATTAAAAGTGAAACACGACGAAAGCATTAGAGATATAAAAAAGTGTATAACCATAATAAAAATCAACAGATAAATGTAGTTGTTGTTGTTGATGTTGTTGAAACCCAGACCGTCCGACCTACCAGAAAGGTGTAAGGTAACTGTTTGGACAGTCGGGAAGTGCCACCCAATTTAGACCGGAACCCAGTGGGGGAGGCATCCACAGGGACCGTACCCACCTTCCCCTACCACCAACCTCTCGGAAGGACTTTCGGACCCACATGTTTAACGTGATCTTCGCATGAACACGGCGGCAGGTTTGGCAGTGGCTGGAATCGAACCCGGGCCTACCGAGTGCAACTCCAGCGCGCTAACCAATGGGCTACCGCGCCCCCGGATAAATGTAGTAAATAACATCATGACATTGATGTGATTTGTTAAGGGGACATAGCTAACTTCACTCCAATTAAAAAATTCTAATTAATAATTTGCAGAACAAGACAAGGGTTAGGAAAGGCATTATGTTAAGAGTTATGTTTATTTTAAAATTGCTGAATTGAACGCTCAACTGATGTAATTTCCGGAATTTCACCATAAGCGACATTGCACAAAATTACGCCATATTTTCCGCCAATATCGTAAAATTTATTACTGTGCGACAAGTAGACATACGGAGATACGAATTTAGTACTGTAATTTTTAAAACATAATGAAACAATATATGCATATGCAGTTTCATTACAATATGTTTTATTTTTATTACATATAAATTATGCTAAAAATATGGTAACTGCTTTTTAATTATTTATATAAAGGAAACTCGGGTTAAATATATTTTAGAGCAAATAAGAAATTACATATCATGGACTAAAATATTCGGGGATATTAATGTCTAAAATATATCTCCTTTAAGGCTTCACGCTTAGTGATTTATTCTTAACATTTTCCCCGAACATTAAAATTTAGTATTTTACTTAAGGTTCTTAAACAATGTATTTAAATATCAGACATAACACATTTATCTTCATGGAAGTTGTTTACATGCTGTTGCCTCATACTAATTAAGAAATTGTTTGGAACATTTTAAATGGGAAATGAAGAGATTGGTTAATAGAACAAACATTAACATGAAACAAGTAATACAACGTTTGAGAAAGAAAAATTACTTGAAATCAAAAATATGTGCCTGATGTTCTATATATTTTCTATATGTTGTCCAAACATTTATAAAAGAAGCATATAAATTTAAGATACGCGATGACATAAAAATAATTTTAAAATATATTTTGTAACCTTTTTCCATTTCATGCACAATTAAATATTTGCTATTTTTACTTTCCCCATTCTATCTTTATCTACAATGCATTTTGATGTACTTAAAATATTTATAAAAAGATCCATATTTTAAAGTGTAAATCAAAATTAATATATAAGATCACGTTCAAACTGCTGTCTAATATATCCTGAAAAACATTGTCGTTTATATCAGCAGAAGCTCTTTATTAAAAGAGTCAATCGGTTTTGAATCTCTTATCTTACAGTGTCTTACCTTAACAGCCTCTTACCTTAAGTTAAAAATATTGCAGTCACATAATCATGAACAAGAAATGTTTGTCAAAACAGTTACATTGCGTAACCCATGATGGAAATCGTTTTCAGAAGAAAAATAGAAATTATTAAAAGGAATTTATTTAAGTTTTTATTAAAAATATATTTTATAGAAATATGAAATAGGTTAAAATACACTAGTACACATTTATTCTAAACGTCCATATGACAAAATGTTATCTCTGAACGGCGATATTTACAATTAGTTCAAATAACACAATTTTCTTTTAAATGTTGCCCCATGCGAAAACTGACAGTACAGTCTAGAACTTGGTTGGGGAAGGACGCGTTGTGCAGAGCTCCTCGCCACGTGATACTTGCCTTTGGACTTGTGTTTTGTGCACGATGTTTTCTTGGTTTCTGTCTATGATGGCCTCCCTGAATGGGAAAAGTATATGTACCTTAATTCCAGCGGTGAGCTTTTCATCAGTGAAGAAACTTATGCGAAGTATTTCAAGATACATTCAGCCCTTATGGGCGAGCAGCCGTATACTAAAGAAGAGGAAATGGAAGCCACACGTGGCAAGGCCACTATGGACATGCTATTGAAAATTTAACTTTATCAATTACAAACCCAGACCGAGGGCCCTGACCGTTAAGTTTGTAGGGCATAAATTCCCTGGCCGGAAAATAAAACATTATCAATTCAAAATATATCTGCAGAAAAACAGCGAAATTCAAGATATTCTTGTAAACCCTCCCGCAAAATGATTCCACGAGCTGAAAGACCTGGACGGCAAGCTGCATTCCGTTATCAACGAAATGAGGGACTTAGTTGCAAGGATCTCCAAAGAAATCAAGGTAGGTGAGCCCCCCGCAAGTTGTCCTTGCGGGATTATTGCTTCTAACTACTCCCTTCCTCCAGCCCAAGCTGAAATTGCCTCTCGTGACCAAAAGACTGATCATAACGTCGTGAAAAAAGGTAATAAATCTAAAAATAAAAAGTATTCCCTTAACTATGAAGATGGTTTCCAAAAACCCCCAAAACGGCATACTGCTAGAGCTTCTGGAAGAGACCAGCTCCAGATTGAAATCCTGACGCAGACACCCATTCTGGAAAACGAAATTGATGCTCCCGACTCGGAAAATGCTATGAAAGTTGTTGCTACTCCTAAGGAAAGCAACCCCCCTTCTACATCGTTCCTCTGACCAACTGGCCGGACTATATTGCTGATCTCAAGAAAATCGCCCCCTATATTAAGAGCAATCTATGAGGAGAGTTGTTAAAAGTAGATGTCGAAAACAACGGTGAATTCAGGATAATTCAAGCCAAGCTCATAGCCAATAAAAGCATTTTCGTACGTACGTACTTAATAAATTTAAACCCTTAAAGGTTGTAATCAGAGGACTTCCGGTGCCTACCGACCCTGAAAGACTCAAAGAACAACTTGTTGAGAAAAAGTGCGATGTTGTTAGTATCACTTAGCTAGCCAGAGGGCCTAAAAATGACAAAATACTCATGCCCTTGTTTTATGTGCAACTGCCGAAAACTCCGGAATCCTTCAAAATTTATGAGATTAACGACTTACTTGATGTTAAGATAAAATTTGAGAGATACAAAGGGCGCAAGGGCGCAACTCAATGTTTTCCTGTCAGTCGTTCTTCCATTCGGCAAATTCATGTTATATGCCGCCGAAATGTGTGAAATGTGCAGGATCCCATCTCACGAGAGATTGTACTAAAGATTACGAGGTGCAGTGTACCTGCGCTAATTGTGGGGGAGCGCATCTCGCGAACTTCAGAAGTTGTCCTAAATTCCCCAAGACAAAATTTGAAAACCAAAAAATTACCAAAATTAATCATGTCCACTCCGAGCGTCCTTTCGCTGCTGAGTACCAGCATAAATCTGACGACTTCTGGAATTGCCAGGACATAAAAATAACAAACCGACTGTTAACAACAACTGGAGACCTAAGATATCCTTCGATGAAAAGGAACCTGGCATTGTCAGTTTTCAAAATTATCTTCTCAATTTCGAAGAAAAATATGACAAATTCTTGGTACTTCGCGCTTTTAAAAGAGCTCTCCCTGAAATCAAAATACTAACCATATAATGAACCAAAACTGCCTTCTGCATGAAAGTGTTATCATTCGAAGTGCACAAAAATAATTCCGCTGTTAGGGCCTTCTGTTGCGTTCGTTCCTGCTTTTCTATTGGCTGCTGAGCGCGAGCTCAGAATCCGTCCTTCCTTGGCTAGGTGTTTCATGGTTCAAGACCGTGTCTGCTGGACACACTTACCCTGTTTAACTTTCCTTTCTTTCTCGTGGAAAGCTTATTTCCACTTTTTCTAAATTAATCGGCATGAGTACTGAGGAATGAATTTGAGACTGGTTCCAAATGCATTCTAAATGCCCCCTTTTCTTCTCCGTCATGTAGGAGATTAAATTTTCTATTCTCTTCGAGACGCACGTTATTAAAGTTATTTTTATGATTCCTGTTAACCTTTTAGCTGGGAGATAAAGACAACCATCGAGGTTGTCCTGGACGCTCCTTGAACCTTGAACCTTGAACATGCAAAAACTGACTAAGATCATTAATCTGAGAATATTAAAATGCAAAATTCATTAACCCCATACAAAAACTAACTAGGATTATTAAACTAAGATTATCAAAATGAAAAGACAAACTAACCCCATATAAAAACTAACTAGATTTTTTTATTAAAAGAAGATTATTAAGATGCAAAAACTCACTAACTTCATGCATAAATTATTATTAACTAAGATTATTGAAAAATGTGGGTAAAGTAATATTGCACAATGGAGGTAAAGAGAATGAGTTAAAACTTCCTTTAGAATAAAGCCAAAATTTTGTGATATCGCATTTCTCCCGTCACATATTTTTATATGTTTATATCACAAAAAGTTATTAAATTAAATAATAGATATTCAAAATACTAAATTTTCCACAATAAATTGTTATTTTGGGAAAATGAATTTATAGGTCAAACAAAAAATAACATTCTGCATACTCAATTTTTTTCGTTGCCATTTTTTATCTCCATATATTCTGTAGCCTGTTCTAGAAACAAAACATTTAAGGTTGGACAAGCAAAGGGAAGTCCATTCTTCATTCATAACGAAAGGTAATTAACATTTGCCTGAATTTTGGGATCATTTTTACTCAAAACTTACAATAGATAGGATGATGAAATGTACATACATATGTAAAATAGACATGTGCAGATTTGCCGTTTCAGTAAGTAAAACAAATTGTAACAGGGGAAACGGCCATTCTCAAACCGCTTATGCTCACTACGCTTCGTACAATTAAAACGTAACCAACATATAAGCAGCTTATAAACAGCTAATCAAAGAGGGTGCACCTGCTTACATTGCAATTCAAACGTACTGTCACATTGGTTTTCATCATGCAATGTGACATCGTGGAAATTTTAACATAGGCCTCATACCTATAAAGATGGTCCCTGTCTTTTCACGCAATTTTTAAGTTCCCCTTTGACCACCTGCAACGGAAAGCGTCAGTGGAGCTTGGACTCCATGCATGTGGGTGGTCTCGTACAAGATGGAGGAAGACGCATCGGGGGGGGGGGGTAAGCGGTCGTTGGGGGCGCAGTTAAGCCCAGGGGTTCACGCAGGAGCGTGGGACTCCAGCCACCTCCAAGTAATAATTTAGGGGCTACTGACCAAGCCCTTCTGTCATGGGCTGGCCACTGAAAGTGGTGATCCAAGAGCCCTCCAATAATATTAAGGGGGGGCTTAGGATCTGGCAGCGAATAAAATTTAAGAGGGAGGAGAGATAAAATTGGAAGTTTTTGAGAGAGTATTTTTTGGCAGAGAAAAAGTCGAGAGTGCCTTTCGAGATTTTGCGGAGTGAAGCATTAGAAATTTCGCGGGACCGAAATGCTTCCCGTTTCCCCGACTGATCAACCGAACGTCCGGCCGAAGGGTCCATTGTCGGCCTTTGTACGGCCTTTGACTTCGCACATAACTCAATATTGTTATTCTCTCCTCTTCGCTCTTTAAAGTACCTCTATGCGAGGAATAATATTATGAATTCATGAAAGTAACTAGCCTTCTTATGTGTATGATTTTAATAGAGTCCGAGAATCATAAATTTTAAGTGTATTAGAAATTATGAGTGTACTAGAACTTGAAAGTAATAAGAATTATGATCATGATTTTGTGTTTGAATTTAAGAATAGTAAAATACCTAGTGTGAGAAGTTGTAGGACCAAACTTTAAGCTCATGTTTTAAGGTCAAAGCTGTTTCATGTTTTTTAATGTTAAATTGTGTAAATAAACTTGTTTTTTTTGTCATTTTAAATCTAATTCGTGTCCTCATTTCCAAACATTTTAATTACTTTTTAATTTTCATCTTAAACCATTTACGATCACGACAGCCTTTAACTTAATGTTCTATGAACATATTAAGTATTTATAGCGTTCTGATCGAACGTGTGGGATTTGCCACGCAGCACGTACTTCTGTATATTAAATACGTTTTTACGATTTAAAAGATTTACTTCGATTTCTTTATTATCTTGTATTCTAATTTGTTTAATTTAATATTTAATTGCTAAAACCGTATTTGATCTTTTGTATTAGAATTCAAAGCTATTGAAATTAATTTTTTATACTTCAAACTTTATAATTATTTGGTAAATTAAGGTTTACTTGGAAATATTTCATAATCAACATACACTCACGGACAATGAAAGTTGCGTACCAAGAAGAAAACATTGTACAACCGCGAAATGATGTAAATAGCTAGAGGGCGGGCTGGTATGCAAATGTCCCAGTCTGGTGTGATTGCGCATGACCGTACGCCCGTGGGTGGCGCTACAAGCATGAGCCAGTGGCCTTATAAACTGTCGTGTTATCGACGCTCCAACTCTGCGAGAAGATTCGGCCGACACAAGCACGAGTACAGAGTGAAAAGCATGGTGGATAGACGACAGAAACATCGACATATGCAACTGACGGATTTCGAGGAAAACCTGATCATCGGGTTGAAAATCGCAGGGTGGTCAGCTCGCCAGATTGCCCGCCACATGTACCGTTCGAACTATACCGTCCGACGGGACTGGCTGTGGGCGGACTAGGCATACAACGAGTAGAGAGTATCGAATAATCGTTCGGCACGCACGCATAGAGCCCACGGCGACCCGATCCGCGATATAGGCACGCACAGCGGCTCCTGTGTATCCACGAACCATATCTAGATGCTTGAAGGAATCGAATCTGCGATTCCAGTGTTCCTTACGTGTGCTGTCGTTAACGCGGGAATATCGGCGGCTCCGATTGCAGTGGTGCCGGGCCTGAGTAAAGTGAAACGCCACAGATGGGCGAAGTGTGGTGTTTAGCGATGAGTGTCGCTTAATTTTGGAGACCGATGATCAGTGTGTCCAGGTGTGGAGGGTCCCTGCACAACGCCACAATCCCAACCTCGTTATCGAGAGCCACACCAACCATACTGCGGACATCATCGGATAGGGTGCCATAGCCTACGACAACCGATCCGCTCTAGTAGTGGTACATGCAACATTGACGTGTCAGCGGATGAGATTTTACGTCCATGTGTTCCCATTCCTTTGTGGCATTTCAAATGCGCAATTCCAGCAGGATAATGCCCGGCCGCACACGACTCGTGTCGCCCAGGCCTGCCTGAGTCATGTCCAGACATATCCATGGCCTGCCCGCTCTCCAGACCTGTCCCATATCGAGCATGTGTGGGACCAGTTGAAATGCCAACTGCCTCGTTGCAGCAATCTTCGGTATTTGGAACGCAACGTCCAAGCGTAGACGATCTGTCTTAGGATAACATCAGGCGTCTGTTTGACACCATTTCGGACAGTATTGTTGCTTGTATCGCAGTACGAGGCGGTGCGACGCGCTATTGAGTTTGATCGGACTGTGTACCACACCTATCTCTGTACGTGTACTGCTGCGCTCTTCTTGTGATTATGTATATCCTTCATCTGTATTTTTCGACAATAAAATTTCAGGTCTATCCTAAACTTCTATCTTGGTGCGCAACTTTCATTGTTGGTGAGTGTACTTCCCAATTCATTCAAAGCATGGCTCTTACTAGTTCTCTGTTCATAATTATGAAACTTTAATTAAACAGTCATGCACTACCTTTTTGTTATGGATAGCACATGGGACGGGATTAAAACTAGCAACAACTAGATCTTATTCTCAAAGCATTATACAAGTCTCAAGCTTTTCGTCCATAAGATTTTTATCATTTTATTTTTCTTACAATACATGCTAATGCATAGAGAAAGCATTGGAATCGTATTAAAATCACAACTCGAGTTTTCGTTGGATATACACGTTTTGGGACCTCTAGAAAATGAAAATAACATTTTAACTTGACATCTGTGTGTGTATGTGTCTGTCTGTCTGTATTCACACTAGCTCACAAACTATTCGATAAATTTTACCAAAATTTTCAAAGCAGGTAAATTATTCTTGGTTTACCCTTGTGTTGATGATTCGAAAACATATAACTTGATTTTTCTTGCTAAATGGCCCAACGAAAATCGTAAAATACTAAAATCAAAGACTACGTATGCTGAAATATATCAATTAACTGCTTGTTTTATACTTAATTTTTGACGACGAAATAAAAAAACTAACTCCATAGCTCTTCGACTAATCTGTATTTGTATATTATTGTTCTTGCATTTGTTCTTGCATTGTTTTGCATTTTTGTGACATGAATTTTGAAAATACGGCCATTATTGCTTAACAAAGTTATTGTTCAGGGAGCATTGTTCTGGCGCAGGAAACGTTTGTATGAACTTCCTTTCTTTGAATATGAAATTGATGAGCTTATGTCTCTTACCAGGACTTATTTATCTAAGAATCCTTTTGTCTTTCATAATAAATTCTAAAGTATGTCTGAAAGCTTAGCTATAGGTAATCCACTCAATCTAATTATCAGTAACATCTATATACATTAGTGACATCTATATACATTAGTGACATCTATATACATTAGTGACATCTATATGCATTATATATATGTATTAGTTAAGCTTTTAGAAAGTATCCAGTTTGTTTTTTATACTCGTTATGCTGATGACAGAGGTTTGCTGTTCTGGATCATACATTTAATGATATCGATGGTATTTTGGATACTTTGGATTTCATTGATCCTTCCATTCGGTTTACCTATTAAATGGGAAAGGACAATCGTCTTGCGTTTTTATTTGTCTTGGTCATCCGCAACGATGATGAATTTCTCACTAAGGTCGTTCGTAAATATTTTTCGGTCTCTCTACTTCCACAAAAAAAAAAAAAAAAATCCTGCCATCCGCCTAACCTGAAAATGTCTGTTTTCAATACGTTTGTCCATCGCGCTTTGAACATTGTTCTAATATGGATTTGCTCATTTATGAGATCCATTATTTAAAATATGTTTCTGTCGATCGTGTTTTCACTCCTAGCATTGTTTATCGTGCAATTAAAAAAACTTTCAAACCCTCCTCTAAACTAATATCTGAAAAAAAAATTTCCGTATTGAGGAACATGAAAACTATGTCAAAAATCTGGAAATTAATAAATCTTCAATTTCTCACCATTGCTATTAATTTGACCACCATTTCAATTTTTCCTTCAGCAAGGATCATAAGAAAATGTGCGTCTATCTATGATCTTTACTTCTTTAAAGTCTTCCACACCCAAAAAAATTCTACTAATTTAGTTAATGACTTGTCCAGTGCACCATTTTTGTCCGCGGTCTGGCGGAGTGCCAAGAAAAAAAATTTTTTTCACTTTCTGCATTCTATCCCTTCGGGGCTGTTATGTGTCATTTTAACCTGTTTTCTGTCCTGTTGGGTCTCATTTATTTTTGTTCAGACTCGATTTGTCTTGTCGGAATATTTATGTTTTGTTTTGGAGTACGCAAAATATTGTGTGTTATTTCTCGTTTCAGATTGGCTGAACCGTTATTCATGCCGCTTTCTGATTGGCTCTATTTTAATCCATGTTTTGGGTATTCGGCCGTGCATTCAACTCATCCATTCCCTAAAGTGAGCTGGACGGTCTGGGTTCTCATGTCTTGGGTATATAATTCTCCTGCTCCTTCATTTTGTGCCCATTCATCTTTTTCATTTCGGGTTTGTTGGTTCTCTTGCACTGTCGAAATGGATCCAGAGTAACCTCGGAACAGTTGTCTGCTGCATTTTTGTGTAATTTTTGCTAATTTGTGTTGCTTTAGTTTTCCTTAATAATGATATTTTCTCTATATTCTAAATAAGGAATGGATTCTTCTCTTTTGCATCCAAATTATTAATGTATCTTAATTCACTGTAGACCATTTGCTGATTAACAGCGTCTAGTACTAGGTAGTAAGTGCATTAATCAAACTTGTAAACTATCTAACGAATGATGATTTCTTTTATACTCGACTCAATAAATTGCGTATCAAAGCACATAAATATATAATTTCAAAATGCAAAATTACTGTAAAAATTTAAATATTGTTATATTAGTGTAAGTATATACTATCATGTCAAAAAAAGTTAAACATAATTCGTAAAATGCAAAAAATGCTGAGTTAATATGGATAGAATGGTTCACAATCAGTTGCGGAGAATCGTGGGACGAAGATAAATCATTGTGCTTAAGCAAAACAGTTCAGTCGACGCCTACATGCGAAAAGCACGTATCAAGTATAAAACGGCCTCGAGCGACAAAGCCGGTGGAGGCAGAATTTCGTGATTGCTGCGGTACGGAGTTGTTAACAATCAAAAAGGATGAAAGATGTCACAAAAATGCCAACTGGACATGTTTTTGAAGGAACGCATTATTGGAATGCTGGAATCCGGTCGATCCAAAACCGAAGCGTCTCGAATTCAGAATGCGTCTCAGTGTGTGATCTCCAGACTGTGGCAAAAGTTCCAAACCACTGGAGATGTTACCCGACGACCAGTAGCAGGTCGGTCAAGGGTAACAACTTCTCGGTAAGACCGATATTTGGTGATAACTGCGTGAAGTCAGAGGAATCGTTCAGCCAGACAACTAGGTCCAGCCCTGACAGGAGTCACTGTTTCGAGGCAATATGTTTACAGGAGACTCAAACACGTAGCTCTCTATGCCAGACGACAAACAGTTTGCCCCCTGACGTCCGCACAGAAACCCGCCGGTTTACAGTGCAGTTTGGAACATCGGCAGTGGACTGGTCAACAGTGTGGAAATGTCATGTTCTGTGACGCGTCCAGATTTAGCCTGCAAACTGATTTTCGTCGTACCACGATCTGGAAAAAATGTGGAACGCGTTTTAAGCCTGGAAACATCAGAAAAGACATCGTTTTCCGTTTGGGGGAGTCATGGTCTGGATAGTCATCATGATGGACAGACGCACAGATCTACACATCTTTGACACGTGGTCGGTTACCGCTCAAAGATACAGAGACGAGGTCTTTGAGCTTACGGTTCGATTGTTTTGAGGTGCTGTTGGTCCTGGTTTCATATTCATGGATTATAACGCGCCTTCTCACCGTGGGGCCTTGGTCGACGACTTCTTTCAAACTGAAGATTTCCAGCACATGTAGTAGCCTGCCAACTCTCCTGATCTGAATCCAATAGAGCATGTGTGGGATATGCTCGGGAGACAACTTGCAGCCCTCCGCTACTCACTAAGCTCTGTTCCGGGATTGAAAACTGCGCTCCGTGAGGCTTGGATCTCTTTGAGTACACAACTCATCCAAACCCTTATCGAAAGCATGGGAAATCGCTGTGCTGTATGCGTGGCTACCCGAGGTTCCCATACACCGTATTAAACTGCAGCATCAAATTGTTTTAATCATTCTGTTTCACTGAGGTGAACACTTTTACTGTGACCCCTTGTCTTTTAACCCTTTTCTTTGGATAATCAAAGTCGTTATTATCCTTGTTTTGCATTGTTTTCTTCTGCTATAACCCCATTACAACCACATACCGCGTTTCCTCCCATTCCGATGTAGATGTTCTGAAATTTTCACATAAACAGCAACTGTGCTTAACTTTTGGACATAAGTATATACCTAAATAGTGAGTATTGAAATTCTGATCTATAGGTCGCGAAAACATAATTTTAATTCATAAAAATAGTTGCTAAAAATAACACACAGCTGATTTGATATATTGATATGCATTTCTTCAGTTTTGGCAAAAATTCGCAAAACTGGTTACTCAAAACAAAAATCCTTGACAAAGTACTTAACATTCGGTAACAGGATAATGAACACTTGGTTTCAAGTAACTATAATTTAAATTTATTTTTTGTCAGCAGTGTCAATGAAAAATAACCCCCTTGTTTGCAATACCATTAATTCGTATGCACCCGACATTTATGATACATTTCATCTTACCTTCAACGGGTATCATAAGTTTCGGATACCATAAGTTAGGACACGTTGTGTTTGATAAACACCCTTTCAATAACTTGGATTCAGTTTAAAACCGACACACAATTATCTTGTTTATTCGACAATTTTTATTAATCGGGTTATTTTGTTAAAGGTATATTTGTTAAATAATAGTCTGGAATAAGTTTTGCAGTGATTCATTTATTGAAATCCATTACAAAATTTTCCATTGTATTCATTTTAAATGAAACGGTTGATACAAAGTTCATTGTTTTGCTTCATATAAAGAAGTTGCAGCTTGAATGGGAATGGTATTGAATGGAATTGAATAGTTTGCTCTATGATTTTGTTGAAAAATAATTCTACAATTATCTTTGAAAACTTGGGTCTGAATGTGGTTGTATTTATCAAGAGTGCACTACATGGTACTTTTATTTTATTTGGAATCCATAGCACATTTATCTGGAGAAATTTCTTTGTTATTAATCAATAAATAATTGGAAGTTTCGTCTTGAATTTTCAAAAGATGTTATTAATGAGTATTCTCAGTCAATATTGGCCCCTTTGATCCACATATATCATTGCAGTTATTTGCTGTAAGTCTTCATAGAAAACTCTTTTGTATTATTTTGTGAGGGGATACACTGCTCATACTTCAACTAATTACCAATATACTAAATAAAATGTGTTTCCTTAAAATAAGAATTTTTGGCATGTATCTTGCCTTTTATTTGTGAGTACAATATTTCATTCTATCAGTACATTGTACTGTGTATCTGATTCATTATTTTAATATAAAGCATGGTATTGAAACTTTCTAACTTTAATTTCAATAGAATCCAAAAAAATTATATTGTGACATTCTATTTAATTTCAAATAAAAGCTCTCAGATAAGGTGAATTATATTTGCCATGTTTCTAATTCATTCTGCTATCTCTGTTTCTTTTAAAGTATTTTACGTAATAATTTTGAAATTTAAGACCATGTAAAATTTAAAAATCTAATTTGTGCAGCACATGATTTTCCCTGCAGACTCAAATGCATTTTTACTTTTATTCTTTAGTAATTCTTTAGATTCAATTTAATTGCACAAAATACCACTAAACTAATTTAATTCTACCTTTCCTGTTATTTGGAATTATTTTTAAAAGCGACGTAACAAAAATACATAAAGAAACTCAAATGACGAGAACGCTTAGACCTAGAATACTGGAATTGGTTGCTATATTCCGCTTCCAAAATTACGTATAGAACTTGCATTTTGATACATTTGAGCACTTGCAGTTTTATATTAGATTCTGGTGATTTCTGTGGTCCGTTTCGTAATAAATGCAGGTTCTACGTTTTCGAATCATACCGATATCTAACAAGCAACAGGAAAACTTACAAGTGACGTATCTACCAAATTTGAGGAAAGTTGACCAATTAATTTTTTATCTAAAGTGGATACATCGATTTATGTGGACCATTTAGCAAAAAAGGCAGGTTCTTTCATATCGAACCGTACCAAATTCCAATCAGCACCAGAGTCACCAACAGCGGACTTACTTACCAAATTTTATGAAATTCGGTCCATTAGTTTTTGAGTTAGAGAGGATACATACATTGCACAGACACACACACAGACACACCCACACACCCACACACCCACACACCCACACACACACACACACACGCACACACACACACGTTAAGCTGAAAACAGTTATTTCGTGTTCTAGAAGTTACAAAACGTGTAGATCCGTCGAGAACTCGAGTTGAATATCGAGTTTTTCGAGTAATATATTTGATATGCTTCCAACACTTTCCCTATTCATTACTATGTATTGTAGGAAAAGTAAAAATCTGATGTGGGCAGCACTTGGCTTTCCCTGCATACTTATATCCAAGTTCTCTTTATTTTAATTAAATTTAATTCACTTTTATTTCAATTTTCGTTCTCATTTGGTAAGTGAACTTATTTTCATAGGTGACGGAGAAAGTAAGAAAAAAGTTATATGTCTCAAGAACGACTAGTCTTAGTGTAATGGAGTTGACCTTATTCTTTTTTCGTTAAAAATTACGAATAAAACAAGCATTTAGTGGATGTATTTGAGCATACGTAGTTCTTTATTTTAGATTTTACAGATTTTTATGGGCCATTTTGCAAAAACGGCAGGGTTTTTTTCCGAATAGTACCAGAATCCAATCAGCACCAGGGTGACCTACAAGCGACTTATCTACCGAATTTTCTGATTTTTTTTTATTTGTATTTCCAATGGCAAGGCAAGTTACAGAACATGTACATGAACAAAGAACAATGATGTAAAGTAGCAAAAATTGACCGAAGTCATTGAAGCCTTAAGAGTTCCCTGGCTCTCCAGTACAGGGCGGTCTCGGAGTCGTCAGAATCACAAAGCGCCCTACATCGACGCAGGTGGGCTCTATTCATGGGTTCCCTCATATCGCAAAGAGGGCAAAGAGGACAGTCATAAATACCAATTCTATGGAGATGCTCACTCAGGCAGTCATGACCCGTCATCAGCCGGAACAGGGCCACTACCTCATGTCGTTTTAGAAAATATTGAAATTATTCCATAAAATATAAAAATAAATTACAACAAAATATGTTCGGAAAATTTTAAATAGGAATTTAAATAATAATTACTCCCATATAATATGAAGAGGTTATGTGACCCACTTCGAAATGAAATATGGCATCCATCTTTTTTCCCAGAGTCTAAATCGTGATTTTTAAAGTTCTTTTAAATTTACATTTATTGTTGCATCCGTCCTAAAACCGCTTTATTTTTGGGTATTTTCTGTGCATCTGTATTCTGCTCCAACTCAGTTACAATATTTTTGAGTTTAAATGATCATCAAATAATTGGCTATTTCTGCAACGAAGCTTAACATTAATGAATGCAAAATGTAAACACATGATTGTAAGATGAGTTGTATAAGAATTGCTAAATTTTTTTCACGCCAAATTATTGAACTCTGGAGTCTGGAATAAAAGTGTATGAATTCACTGCTTTTACATAGAGTGTCAGACGATTTATATTTCAATGACGTCATTTGAATAAAGTTTGAATGAAGTTTTAAACATTGAGTTAGAAAGTACTTTTACCTTCATGGTTTTAATTTTCCAAGTAAAATAAATTATTGTACTTCTGTGATAATTAAAAATATATTGCCGCTAAATGTATCGTATTTTAGAGATTTTTAAATAAAATTACAGTTGGAAAGTGTCTTAGTATCAATGCTTTATGCATAATTGACCTTTATTGTTAATTGGTTGATTTGTGTTGAAAACATATAAATTCAAAAAATCTGTCTTATTACTTTCCTTATATACATATTTTAATGTATAATTGAAGCATTGTGACGGGGTCAATAATTCGAATTCGATTTTTTGACGAGCGAGCACGTTTCAAACATTCCTGAACACGAATCAAACGATTTTGAGGTCTGAGTGCGTGTCTGTGTGCGTGTGTGTGTGTGTCAGTGAGTCTGTGAAGACGATACCTGACGAAATAATTGAGCGATTTAAACGAAATTTGGTGCAAAAATTTCAATTCCTGAATACTGGAAGCCTATTGTTGAAAAAAACATTAAAAATCAAAATCTTTAATAAAGTTACACACGTAGTCATTTCGTACGTAATTTTTTATTAGAAAACTATTGACATAAACTTTAGGAAGCTAGCATTCACCGTTCATGAAATATTGCACATTTTTCATATAAATGTGTAAAAAAATCTCATAAAATAAAAAAAATATATACATTAGTTATTGTGAAACATGTTCACTTTTCGTATGTAATCTCATGCGATAAATTTGGTGACATCATTCAAATAATCTAGCAAAATATCGCCAACTTGGTGATATTTCGTCCCAGGTTTGAAGAAATTTCATAAACATTGCAAAATTGAAAATGACACCTAATTGCTGAATTAATTATTAAAATATTTTTATATATGGACTATATCGCTTATTGAAGAGGCTATCAATATTGATAATTGCTAATTTAGATTTGCGTGAAATATAAGTTAATTGAGTACTCTGAAATAGTATATTGGCATCTTGAAAATTGCCTAATGCACAATTCAACGTTAAAAACAAAGTACCATTGATATTATAAACTGCTTTTGACTGTAAATAGAGTAAATCTATCGCTTTATATAAGGAAAGTTATGTGTTGCCCACCTCAGATTTTTTTATTTGCTAACCACACTCAAAGGACTGCCTGCATTCAATTGTAGATCGGAATTGAACAGATTTGAGTCTGGTAGAAAATTGAATATTTATGGATTTTCCCCCAAAGTCCGATGAATTATTGTCCTTCAAAAATGAAAAGGAGGTGCGAAAATTCAGATTTTCTGTAATTACGCATTTATTACTTTAAAAATTTCAAAATGAATTGTAGTAATGGCAAATTTATTTTATTTTAACAAAAAAATGCATGCTATAATCATGAGCAATTTTACTTTCAGTGACTCAAAATATGACACAATTAATGATATTAACATATTGTAATTGCCCACTATTACCTTTATAATATATTATGTCTCCCATTGTTTATAAACCTATTACTGTTTTACACTGGGAATAATTTGGAAGTTACAAGTTACATTTGTGTTTAAATAAACTGAGTACTAACAAACATTTTTAAGACTATTTTCAGGCCTTTCTGCATAAAATACGAAAAATACATAACAAGATTTAAATGCTATACTTAAGTAAAACTATTATCTTCTGAGAAGTTTCATATACGCACATTTAAATATAAAACTGCATAATCTGCCTAATTGGGACATGCAGTGGGATTTACAATTCAATGATAATTTCTGCAGACTTATGTACTATTGCACATACTATAGAAATGATTGTAACCTTTTGTTAACAATGTTTCATAGCTTATTACAAATTTTTTTATTATAGCATAAAATTGCTTGCAATACGATTATTATCTAGGACCCCTCAGCATTGGCTCTTTTATTGAAAAATAAAATATATTATTGAAAAAAAGGGATAAGAAGGCATTTAATTTAAGGCTAAATGATACATTTATTTCAACAATATATTAGTATCGATATTGCGAATGTTAAATAAAACTAAATAATAATAAATATTTGAATTTAATATGAAAATACAATTGCGTCCAAAACTATACGCACAAAACCACTGGTTTCTCCACACTTTTTTAATATAAATAAATAATTCTTTGGGGGTGATACAAAGCTTCATAACATTTAAATACAAACTACAAAATCGAACACGATATAAAACTAATTATGAAACGATTTTTTTTCCAATTTCATCAATGGCTGCCCAGCTTATAAACGACCGATAGTTTGCCACCTCAAAAATTCTTTCCAAATGATAATCCGTAGTCATATAAATCTGCTTTGAGTCGATAAACACTTAAATTAATTCCTGAATAGCAGAAGGGGAGACATCCTTTGTGTGCGCCACTGTTTTAATATCACTGTTTTAACATATATGTTTCGTATCAAAATATTTTACATAAAAATATAAATTCATACTTGATGAGAATAAAAATTAATGTCCTTTGAAATAATCTACGTTCCTGTCATTTTTTTATAGTCGTACATTTGTAAGTGTTTATTGGAATTATGAATTCATTGATATAATTAGATAGGATTAAATCATGGTACATCCATTTCGGTTGTTCACTGGATGATCATACTCTGTCACAATGATCAACCGTTAGATATGAATTAAAGGCCATACATTTTAACAAATACATTTTAAAAATATATTCAAAAGGTGCATCCTCATACAAGATAAACTATGACTTTAAAATGGCTTCTCGTAATCGGGAGACAATGGCATCTATTTCAGAGACTACAACGATAAAATTTATCACCTTGAATATGAATTTTTACTGTCCCTGCAATACATGGAAATGTATAGGGAAAGTATTGGAATCATGCCGAAAATCGCAACTCCAGTTTTTTGCAGATCTATACGTTTCGGGACCTCTAGAATACGAAAAAAACTATCTTTAGCGTGACGTATATATGCGTTTCCTTGAGTTTTGTGTCTTGTGTCTGTGTACAATGTATGCAAAAACTCTAATTCAAAAACTAATGGA
This sequence comes from Amaurobius ferox, assembly GCA_951213105.1. Lineage (NCBI taxonomy): Eukaryota > Metazoa > Arthropoda > Arachnida > Araneae > Amaurobiidae > Amaurobius > Amaurobius ferox. The sequence continues at coordinate 42,418,954 of OX578134.1, read as the reverse complement.
CCAAATTTCATAAAATTCGGTAGGTAAGTCACTCATGTGTAAATTGGTGCAGATAAGTTTCGGGTGCGATTCAGGATAAAAGAACCCGTCTTTTTTTTTGCGAAATGGCCCGCAAATGCGGCCCGCAATTGCCCGTTCTTGAGATATATTAGCTTTATCGCATTTTCACTACTCCAACTTCGAAAATAAATTCAGTTACCAAATGAAAACGAAAATTGGATTAAAATTGCAAATTCAGTGTAATAATTATGGTTGTTACTTTGTGCAATTAAACTCAGTATAATTAATTTTTATAAAGAGACATAAAGAGAACCTAAATATGGATCTGCAGGGAAAGGCATATGCTACCCACATCAGATTTTTTATAATAAGTCTTAAACAAATGTTTGTTTTCGTGATAATAAACTAAATGCGGCATATGATTTCAGTTAGAGCGAACTAGGCATGAAATCACGAATATTATAAATTTTATTGCATTATAATGCGCAATATTATTACTTTCACTGCAATACATGATGAAATATAGGGAGAGTATTGGAATCGTGCCGAAAATAAGAACTCAAGTGTGCGAAGGATCTACACATTGTGGGAACACTAGAACACGAAACAACTGTTTTCAGCGTGATCTCTGTTGTTGAGACCCAGACCGTCCGACCTACCAGAAAGGTGTAAGGTAAATGTTTGGACGGCCGGAACGTGCCACACAATTTAGACCCAGTGGGGGAGGCATCCACAGGGACCATACCCTCCTTCCCCTACCACCACCCTCTCGGAAGGACTTACGGACCCACAGGTTTAACGTGATCGTACTCCGCATGAACACGGCGCCAGTTGGGGCAGCGTGCAAATACAGCGCGCAAACCACCGGGCTACCGCGCCCGAAATGTGCCAAAAGCACGCGGTATTCCCAGGTGGTCACCCACCCAAATACTAACTGCGTCCGATGCTGCTTGACTTCGTTGATCTAACGAGAACCGGTGTTTCCAGCATGATATGGCCGTTGGCTCAGCGTGACCTCTGTATGTGTGTCTGTCCATCTGTTAGTTTGTCTGTCTGTCTGTGCAGATTTTGTATACACTCTAACTGAAAAACTAATTGACTGAATTGCATAAAATTTATTAAGTAAGTCCCGTGTGAGGGAACCTAGTGCTGAGCAGATTTTGGAAAGATTCGGAATAAAAGAATTTGACTTTTTTATGAAATGGCCTTCTGAAATTACCTGTATCCAATTTAGGTGAAAAACGAATAGACCAAATTTCACAACATCTGGTAGATATATCATTTACAGGTTAAACTGGTGCTGATTAGATTTTTTTATGGTTCGGAAAAAAGAACTTACCTTTTTTTAAGAAATGCCTTGCAAAAATATTTAAATTTAAAAATAAAAGACTGCATGTGCTCAAATATATCAATTAAGTGCTTATTTCAAAGGTATCTTTTGACGACAAAAAAATAAGACTAACCCTATTATTCTAGTACAAGCCGCTCTCGAGATATTTTAGTTTTTTAGCGTTTTTTTGCATCACCTTTGAAAATAAGTCGAGTTATCAAATGAAAATGAAAATCGAGTTAAAAGTGCAAATTCAGTGTAATTTTTTTAAAATCACATGTGGGCGGCACATAACTTTCCATATATACTCAATGAATTTACTTCTTCTACAGTGAAGAAATGATGTATAAGATTGTAAAGAACCTTGCCCCAAAAGGGAATAGAACCTGGATCTATTAACTGGCCATGCGATGTTCTACCGTTGAGTTACTGAAGACGAAATTGGAAGCCCCTATTGCCAAATTGGATGTATAAGATCATGATATACTGTATTAAAATTTGAATTGTACATTTGGGGCTTTCCGGTTGGCAACATGCAAAACTTTTTCGTACCCAATTAACTTATATTTCACGCAACTCAAAATTATTAATTATCAATATTTCTTTGATCCTCAATAAACAATACATGTAGTCCATGTAATAAAAAAATCTGATGTGGACAGCACATAACCTTCCCAATATAAGGCAATGAATTTACTACTTTTACATAAAAAATAGGTAATTCTTATAGTAGGCATTTATATACTTTCCAAGATATTGAATTTTCGTCAATGAGTCGTCATTTCATTGATTTAGCGTCATTTTTATCCATTTGGCAAGAATTCCGTTAATTTGGCAACAATTAAAAAAGTCGCCAAGTTGGCGACACTTCGCCAAATTCGTAGCCTAAGCGTTTTGGACTGACAAATATGTTATTTTTAGAGCAGATAAATGACTATTGTCGTTCAAATACAAAAGTATTACTCAAAGTATATTTGCTCATGAATGGAACGAGCTAGATCCACGAGAATGATGTCACCTAATTTATCGCATGATATTACATATGAAAGTGAACATGTTTTTCAGCAGTTAATATTTTTCTTTTAATTTATGGGATTTTTTGATCAATTTATTTAAAAAATGTGCAATATCCCGAGAACGGTTCCTGCTAGAGTTCTAAAGTTTATGTAAATCGTTTTCTAAGGAAAAATTACATAAGAAACACACATTACATGCGTAACTTTATTAAATGTTTTGATTTTTTGATTATTTCAAAATTTCACTCGAAAATTTAGGGGGTTCTGAAAATTCGATTGCGTCTAAAAACAATAGGCTTCCAGTATTCATGGATTGTTATTTTTGTACCAAATTTCATCCCAATCGCTCCATTCGTTCGTGAGATATCGTCTCCACAGACTCACTGACACACACACACATACACACACAAACACACACACACACAGACATTGCCTCAAAAATGTTTGACTCGTGATCAGGGATGCTTGATACGTGCTCCCCCGTCGAAAACTCGAATTCGAATTTTCGACCCCATCACAATACTTTCCTTATACATTATGTATATATGGAAAGTAATATGTAAATAATAAATTCATCACTTAGGCGTTATTTTCATTAACTGGACGTCATTTTCACAATTTTGTTGATATATATGTTCGTTAATCTGGGAATAAATATCGATAACTTGGTGATATGTCATTAAATTATTTACCAAGTTCGCTAAATGCATCGCCAAGTGTTGCATATAAATGGGGAAAAGATATTTTCAATAGGAGTATATTAGAAGGTATGCCAGTCATATTACGGAATTAAAAATGTGCAAAGCGTTACCTCCCATTTAGAGTCATTTTTTATCAATTTTGGGGCATTTTCGTTCATTTTGCAATATTCAAAAAGCGAAATTTTCGTTAATTTAGCAATATATAAAAACGTCGCCAAGTGGCGACATTCAATCAGGTTAGTCGCCAAAATATCGCCAAGTGTTATGAACGGAAAACTAGGTTATTCTTATAGTCTATAAAAGACCATTGGCGTCCAAATGCAAATCTATTACCCAAAGTATCTTTTCTCATGAATGGAATGTGTTAGATCCACGAGAATGATGTCAACACATTTATCGTATTATATTACATATGAAAAGTGAACATATTTCACAATTGTTAATATTTTCTTTTTAATTTATGTGATTTTTTGGCAAATTTATTTGGGAAATTTGCAATATTTTCGGAACGGTTCGTGCTATTGTTCTAAAGATTATGTCAATCGTTTTCTAATGAAAAATTACATCATGAATGATGGTTTGCGTAACTTTATTAAAAGTTGTGATTTTTTGATGATTTTTTTCAAAATTTCACTCAAAAATGTTAGGAGGTTCTGCACATTCGATTGCGCTTAAAAACAATAAGATTTCAGAATTTACGAATTACAATTTTTGTACCAAATTTCGTTTAAATTTTCCCATTCATTCTTGAGATATAGTCTCCACAGTCTCACTGACACACACACGCACACACACTCTTACTTTCACACACACATACACATATATCACCTCAGAAACGTTTGATTCGTGTTCACAGATGCTTGAAACGTGCTCTTCCGTCGAAAACTCGAAATCGAATTTTCCACCCCGTCACAATACTTTCCTTATTATACTATGTAATATAAGGAAAGTAAAAACTAATAAACCGAATTTCACAAAATTTAGTGGATAAGTCATGGTTGGGATATTTTGTGCAATCAAACTGAATTTCATGATTTATTGAAAAACAAAGACAACGTGAATATGAATCTGCAAGGAAAGTCATCTGCTGCACACATCATATTTTTTTTAATTGTTGACAAGTAATTGTATTAACATACAGCAGTACATACAAGTATAATTCTGAATTTAAAACATTTTTGTATAATGACGTTTTCACAGTAAATGCAGTAGATCGGTTTGGCTGAAGAAACAACATATAAATTTATGACTTTTACGCCTGAAACCATAGGCGAGGCTTTGATACAGACAAGGCAGAGCTATTGCTTCTCCAATGTTCACATACAGTCCTCATTTCCGGGATATTTTACAGCTTTTGGAGGTTTCTTTCCCAGTTTTTCACAAACTCTATATAGAACTAGAATAGAAATAGTACAAAACAAAATGGCGAGAGTTTATTTATGAAGATTCAAAGCCGACTTTCCAAATTGTTTTTTGCTTGGGTTGTCCTGGGACGATACGCCCAAAAAAGAGAATCACAATCAAATGTCATCAGGAGAATATATGCGTCTGGGGTTTTTCAATGTGCTATATATTCTAAATTTGTAAAAAAGAACTGCTCTTACTGAATTTTTATGAAAATTGAAAACATAATACTTTGATATTTGCTTGAAGAAAATATAGATGTTTTTTTCTATGCCTTATTGTATTTTAAATGCATAAAATTCTGGATATTTAGCATTTAAATCAAATAATTTTCTGGATATTGTTAAATATCTTTAATAGTTTTTAGCAAATACAAGCATTATGTTTGTTAAATTCATATATAAAACTACTCGTATTAGTACATCTGTGAAATAAAGCTATACGTAAATATATGTGATATATGAATGTCATAATAATGTTGTTATTCGTATTTTTTTTTAAAATCTTGGTTTTTGCTTTCCCATTAGAATTCATGAAATTCAGCCTTTGTATGAATATATTATCCTAGATTTGAATACATTAATAACACATTATAATTGAATCTAATGAACAAACGACGACAACGAATACAATGTTTCAACATGAGTAATACGTGTGTAAAATGTATGATTTACTTGGCAACCTAATCACAGCAGTTCAAATCCGAATGTGAGAAAATCAGTGGATTTAAGCCACGCCTACAGAAGGAAGAATCCTTTCAGAGAATCGTTTATTTATTACTTTCCTAATATACAATAATGTATAAGGATAGTATTGTGACGGGGTCGAAAATTCGAATTCGAGTTTTCGATGGGAGAGCACGTTTCAAGTTTCAAGCATCCCTGATCACGAATCGAACATTTTTGAAGTGATGTGTGTGTGTGTGTTAGCGAGTATTTGGAGACGATAACTGACGAACGAATAGACCGATTCGAATGAAATTTGGCACAAAAATTACATTCTGTAAACACTGGTAGTCTATTTTTTCAATACGCAATCGAATGTTCAGAACCCCCAAAATTTTTGAGTGAAATTTTGAAAAAATCGTCAAAAAAACAAAACCTGTAATAAAATTATGCAAATAGACATTTCTTATGTAATTTTTCATTAGAAAACGATTGATATAAATTTTAGAACGCTAACATGAACCGTTCTCGAGATATTGCACATTTAAAAAAAATTATCAAAACATCATATAAAATAAAAAAAATATTTCCTATTGAGAGACTTATTCACTTTTCATATGTAATAAATACCATGCGATAAATTTGGTGACATCATTCTTGTGGATCTAGCTCTTCCATTCATGAAAAAATATACTTTCAGTAATTATTTTCTATTTGAACGCCACTAGTTTTTTATCTGCTGTAAAAGTAACTTACTTCTCCGTCCATAACACTTGGCGAGATTTTGGCGACGAATTTGGGGGAATGTCGTCAACTTGGCGACTTTTCTAAATGTTGCTAAATTAACGAAATACTCGCCAAATGGATAAAAATAACGCTGAATCAATGAAAATGACGACTCAGTTAATAAAATCCAATATCTTGGAAAGAATATAAGTATTTACTATAAGAATAACATTTTTATAACTGTAAACGTAGTAATTCCATTGCATTATATAAGGAAAATCATGTGCTGCCCACATCAGATTTTTTTAGCTTTCAACGGTGCTTCTTGCATTAAAATTAAGGATGTAGCATTTTGTGTTGATTTGGATTGAAACTGATTTAGCGATTTGAATACTAAGTGGTATTATTTAAGTTGCGTGTTCTTATTTAGAAACCCGGGAACTCCGGATAATTCGTTTTAGTATAATATAAAATCTCTGAAGTGCAATTTCCATAGTATTCATTGACTGCCATACTTATATAAATGCTAACTGTTACTTAATATTATATTAACATGTACTTTTACTGAAGTTATTTCTAGAGTATTAAATATGTTATTTGCAATTATGTTCACTTTAGCAAAATGAATATAAATACTAAAATGAATGTATTAAATTTCCTTAATTACGATTATTATCATTCCGACGTTAATTGAAGATTATATTTCAATTGTTTTTACTTCATTTTTAACTACATTTTTTAATTGAGTTCATAATTAAATACTTCAGCATTTAAGTAGCTACTTCCGTAATATTCCAAAACACTTAGATAAGATTAATGAGTTTAAAACAACAACGGTGACACGAGTTTAAAATAAAATAAAAACATATTTTTTAATTGCATTCAATTATAGACAATTTTTTAAATACTGTTTTCTTCTGAAATTGCTAATAAATGCAATTCGAAGCATTTTAGAAAGTGGAATGTTTTTAAAGATTAAATGATTTGAAGATTTACAAAGATAATTAAAACTGAAAAGAGCTAATAACATGTTTTAACACTCATATATTCAATACCTACTTTAATGCTTCTTATCGAGCAATGTTTGTCAAAATTTATTTTGGATTAGGCGTCAATCAATAATTAACTAAATAATTTATATTCTTATACAAAAATATATATCTGGAATTAAAGTATTTTGCTTCTTCAAAAAAATGTGATTCAAAAATTAAATATTGTTAAAGTGTATTTTTATGATATGCTGAATTTAACCATAACATTAAATTGTTATACAGAATTATTTTTGTTTACGTAAAATTACAGCCTAATAATACGGCATCTGAAGCAAAGTGCTAATTTGAAAATAGGTATACTGATATTTAAGTAAATCTTACCAAAATATATTTTAATAAGCAACATTTTAAATGTATTTACAGTATAGTGATCTGAAACGAAAATTGTGTGTGCTGCATTGTTATTTTATTTGCGCTAAAATTCTTTGTTCAACTTTCCCTCATCTTTTTCACAAATTGTTTTTTACATTTTGTAAAAACTGCTTATGTTCTGATTGAATACGCGTAATTTATATATCAGTCTAATTCTAATATAACAAACTACGCAGAACATTCTCATAAAAATTTTAGCATTAAATATGTTCAAGTGTGTTTCTTTAGTATTTCAAAGAACTGGAGTTCCTTGAAAAAGAAAGGCCGACATAAAAGATATTGTTATTTTGCCTATTGAGACTTAAGTACTCTTTATCCGCTTAAATAAATGTATTATATATTTACAGGATATTTACAATTACAAAAAACTATAGTGAATCTTGGATTCAAAATAAATTAATACAAACAATATTCATTTTAACGTTCATTTTTGTGGTAAAATAATTTATTAGTGTTTATTATATAAATTTGCTAGGAGCTTGAATAGATCGTTGAATACAAATATTTTAGCATTGGTACAAAACCCTATTCTCGCCCTATAAAATTCTAGCCAGTATGTTAAAATTCATATCCAAAGCAAAACTCTGATGTAGACACCACATGACTTTCCTTATATAATGTAATGTATTTACTACTTTTACAGTAAAAACAAAATAGGTTATTCTTACAGTAGATACTTATATTTTTCCAAGATATTGCTTCTCGTTAAATAGTCGGTATTTTCTTTGATTTAGCTTCATTTTTATCCATTTGACGATATTTTCTTTGATTTGGTAACATTTAAAATAATCGCCAAGTTGGCGACATTTCGCCAAATTCGTAGCCAAATTCTCGCCAAACGTTATGGACGGAGAAATAATGTATTCTTATAGCATATAAATGACTATTGGTGTTAAAATACAAAAGTATTACTCAAAGTATCTTTCTTTATGAATGGAACGAGCTAGATCCACGAGAATGATGTCACTAAATTTATCGCATGATATTACTTATGGAAAGTGAACATGTTTCGCAATAGAAAATATTTTTTTTTATTTTATATAAATTTTTAATAATTTTTTGAAAAATGTGCAATATCTCGAGAACGACTCATACTAGCGTTCTAAAATTTATGTTAATCGTTTTCTAATAAAAAATTACATAAGAAATGTCTATTTGCGTAACTTTATTAGATGTTGTGATTTTTTGATGATTTTTTAAAAATTTCCCTCGAAAATTTAGGGGGGCGGGGTTGAACATTCGATTGCGTATAAAAACAGTAGACTTTCAGTACTCACGGATTGTAATTTTTGTACAAAATTTCGTTTAAATCGGTGCATTCGTTCGTCAGTTATCGTCTCCAAAGACTCACTGACGCACACAGACTCACACACAGCCATCACCTCAAAAATGTTCTATTCGTGATCAGTGATGTTTGAAACGTGCTCTCCCGTCGAAAACTCGAATTCGAAATTTCGACCCCGTCACAATACTTTCCTTATACATTATTGTATATAAGGAAAGTAAAAAGGTCTATACATAAAGACCAGTAAATGGACAAACGCTCAACTAAGCAAAAATGCTTGTAAATAAACGAAAACACAAAGGCAGATAAATATGCATATATCCAAAAGAAAAACTTGAACAACGTGCATAAGAACAGGTACAATTATAATGTAGCATGCCAGTGTTTCGAGGATACGTTGGATCCCCTTCATCAGTCAAAGAGAACCTACAAACCCGAAGTCCAAACAGGAGTGTGTACAAAAGAAGATACAAAAAGGGATTATCTATCCAAGACCAGGATTAAGGGAGAGTCAAACAGAAAGCTGCATGACGATGCAGGGATTATTGTCCAGTTTCTCTCAGGGTCCAACAAAATTTTTGTTCTTCATTTGCGTAGTTTTAAAGGAAACATTTTACGTGACTGGGACCAAAATGCGAATAAAATCTAACGGAATTCTAACAAATTCTTAATGAACTGACAATCAAATTTAGATTTTGTTGTCTTTGGATTTGCAGTGTTTAGATGTGCAAATGAATAATTAGGCTAGTGCTTTTTTTTTCAAGCTTTTTTGGTCGCGAAATCTTTTAACATGAAATTTGACGGTGAAACAAGGAAATAAGAAAAATCCATTGTTTTCCAAATTATTTAATTTTTAAAATAAAATTTACACGAAACAATCATGTCAAGGAATCCCAAGAATACTGCCGTTGAAAACCTGGAATAATGTCGCGGAAGACCAGAGTTCCATGGAACACAATTTGAAAAACGCTGATTTCGGCAATTGGATGCAGATATTATAAAGCTAATACTATACATATTTCTAACTGTCCCGTTCCGCGTATGTCCACTGCTCATGCTCTAGATTGGAAATGGCAATTTAGGCAACAGTCATGTTAAATTTCCAGAATACTATCAAGACACAAATAGCATTTTGGGAAGTTTAAGAATATCTACATTTTTACGCCGTTTTTTTTTTATTCAATTTGCGTTTAAATATGGTTTCTCTGCATCATATTACCATATAAGGTTACTTAAGATTTATTTCGAAATAATTAAAAAATTGCGAATCCATTGTAAATTTGCGTTTATGGAAACTAGACAGGGTGATTAATCAAATGCATATATAATATTATTTTATATTCTGGCACAAACAATTTTTGTTTTAAGCATTATTGTGAGACCAGAAATAGTTCTCACATTTCATGAGACACTTTTATTCAGAAATTTATGGTGGCCGAAACGGCAGAAAAATCTTGTAGTTTGGCTGGCACCAAAGTTTATTACGACGTGAACCTAAAGGTCAGAAGACTATGAATTTAGGAGTGCCATACCAGGGCTAAGCTGGGCCTTGCTAAATGTGCAATGGTGCAATTGGGTAAAGGAGTAACCAATAAGCGCCAGAAAGAAGTAAAGGCGGCGTTACCCCCACCCCACCGAGGCAACCACAGCCTGTGACCCGAGAACGAAAGAAACGAAATGGAATATTGACTTAAGAGCATACCACAAGAGACAACCATGGGATTTTGACTTAGAAGCATGCCTGCAGAAATAATAACGATTTTGACTTAAGAGCACGACTAGAGAAGAATGAAAAACCTATCAGATTTGTAGAGTGTCCCGTAGAGGTTCCAAAATAATGGAGATATATCGAAGTGTGGGTGCAATCAGAGTACAAGGAGGAGCCACACACACCAAAGAGTTATGGCAGTACTGAGAATTGGTGCAAGCCTTTGAGATATGACATAAAGCCCAAGACGCATTGGAAGGTATGTGCTCAACAGTTATCACAGGTCCCAGACACGATAGTAATTTCAATAATTCTGGTCGCATGTGTCCCCTCCGCTGCAATAAGTAATGAAAATAAATGTTGTTAATAAATGTTTTATTGTTTAATTTTAAATGGTGTGATCAATTTAGCATAAGATTTAATAATTATTCCTTTACTGGACTTAGTATATTTTATTTCGGTTGCCACATTTGGTTTCCGTGACGCTTTTGTGTGAGTCAAAATTCAAAATGAAAATTTTAATAAATAATATCAAGGTAGATAAAAATAATTTAAATAAAGAGATGAACAAACTTAATGGAGGAGCATGTGTTGACAAGATTTTTGCATTGTTAAAATTACATATGCACAATCACTTTGGAAGTGAAAAGAAGTTTAATATATTTGAAATAATTAAAAATAGTGTTTCAAAAATTGATTATAAGAATATTTAGTTTGCATGTTGACGTGTTTTATGTGCAGTATATTTTGAAGTGTATTTTATGTTGTTAATTTTAAGTAGGATGTTGGAAGGGATAATTTTGTGTAAATGCTTTAAGAGGAAAAAGAAGTTCTAAAAAAATCTACAGAAGTATCACAGAGAGAAATTAATGAAAATCAGAGAGTAAAAATGGAGAAGTTTGGATTAATTAATTTATTGCCGATATTTTATGGAAAGAAGGACGAGGACATTGAAATTTTTTTAGAGCAATTTGAAAATGTTGCAAAAATGGCCGACTGATCGGAAGAAAATAAAGTTGTAATTTTAAACACTAGGTTAAAGGAGAAAGCTTTGGACTTTTTGTCAAAAAAAAAGAGAATTGCAGATTGCAAATAATATGGGAGAGATTAAACAAATATTGATGAAACAATTTAAAACATCTATTACAGTGTTTCAAAAGCAGACAAATTTAAATAAAATTAAAATGACGCCAGGTATGGAGGTAGCTGAGCTGGCATTAAATATTTCAAATTCCACAAATGAATTTTTAGGAAATTACGCAACTAATGAGATCTGCGAAGTTAAAAACAATATAATGCTGTCTAAATTTTTAGAGTCTGTTAGACAAGATCTTGCCTTTGGAATTAAAAAACTAAATATTCAAAATTCTGACAAAGCGGTAGAATATGCAGAGCATTTTGAGAAAATTATGGAGGTGGAATGTGACCCTACAGAAATTAATGCAATTTATCGCAATGAAAATAACGGCAGAAAATTCAGTAAAAGACAAAGAGAAATGAAAAAGCATTTACGAAATTCAAAATTTGAATCTCAGCAAGTAAAATATGAATGATATGAAAATTCAGAAAATGAAATGATATATTGTATGGGATGCGGAAAAAGAGGGCACTACTTTTCTACCTGTTGGCACAACCGAAACGCACAAAATAATTATGAAGTAAATAAGTATGGGAATAAAAGAAGTGAATTTAGAAATGATCAAAATAACGGATTCAGAAATGAAAACAGTAACGGATTTAGAATTGGGCAAAGTAATGGATTTCGTAATACGTAAAATAGCGGAAACAGAGAAAGAAATATGGGACGAAATGATAGTCGGTCAAATACCCAAACTTTTGCGAAACAAGGAGTTCAGGGGCAAGAAAGAAACCATAGCGGGTCTTTAAACTGAACGAGGGGCTTTGGCCGAGTCAAAATTTAAAAAATAGACCAAAGTCCCAATCTAGAAGAGAAAAATCACAAACGCCAATTAAGATATCGAGTTACAAAAATTTTGAAAACGCAAATAAAATGCAATATGATAAAAGGGAGGTTCGCACGCGAAGCTCCGGTCCCAAGATTAAAGCAAAGCAACATAATGAAAATGAAAGTAAAAATGACAGTAAAAATATAAATAGTATTGAAAGCATGCAAAAATTTACCCATGTTCCCTGCCCGAAGGATGAGCTCCTTTCTACTATTCCGAATTTGATTGCACAGTCTGGATGGGTGAAATTCGATGCGAAGTTTGTCCAAAGTCTAAAAAGTGAGGCAAATATTAATAAAAAGAAAATTAAGGAAAATACATGTGTTGAAAATATTATAGGTAAAAACATTATAAATAAGGAAACTACAGGAGTTAAATAAATTATTAAAAATGAGAATGAGGCGTGTAATGCAAAAATTAATTTAAATGGTGATTACAAAAATGAAATTAACACAAAATCGCCTCGGATAGATAATAAAAAATATGATGAAATTAAAGAACCTAGTTGTAGAGTTTCGCAAATTGATACACAAATTATTGAAGGTAGCCATGTTAATGACTATAATTGTTCAAATGAGAAAATTAATAAAAATGTTGATACAGAGAATTTTAAAATTGGGACTAGTGCGAAAAAGCCAATTGTTACACAAGATGAGGTAAGAGGCATATTTGAATTTAATAAAAATATTAAAAATGGTTATTATGACAGTCAAAAAAGTGCACAAATCGATGAGGCCAATTTTTCTAAAAATCAAAAGGTTAATGATTTTGCTGAAGAAGAATGTGGAATTGAAGAGTCAAATCTTGACGTTCAGGTCTATGTCACGCTCATACGCAGGATAGCTTTGCAACCAGGTCAGTTGATTGCAGAAAAATTCGACATAAGTCAGGAAATTCAGGATAAAGAAGTTATCTTTATCCCCACAAAACACGCAAAATTACTTTTTCTATTTGGTGCAATTCAAACTGTAATAAAAGATAACAAAATTGATATTGTGATATGTAATCAAACGAAGGTTAAAATTACGTTAAATAAAAATATGCGAGTAGGAGTGATTAAAAATTTAAAAAAAATTACTAATGAAGAAATGCAAATCGGAAATACCGTATTTTTGAAAGAGGAAAATAAACCCTATATGTTTCAAGATAGATATCAGGGACCCTTTCGAGTAAAAGAACTTGGAAAAAAAATATATTGACCATTAGAAATAAATATAGCATGAAAGATGAACCAATTAAAATTCACGCTACCCAATGTTATATCGAACAAAATGTACAAAGTGCGGAAGAATTGATGGAAAAATATGATAGACAGTGAAATAAATGAGATTCATGCAAAAAAATGTCATATAGCACAAAAGGAACAAAGTGAAAATAAATATAACGGTAACGGTGAAATAATTGAGATTCAATCAAAAAAATGTTATACTGTACAAAGTGTACATATTGAAAATGTTCAAAATATGAATGGAAATATTCAGCATGGAAGCGAAAATACCGATATTAAAATTATGCAAAATCGAAAAGTTGATAAGAATTTTGAAAATATTGATCATGAAAATATACGAAATGAAAATGTGAAATTGCAAAGAGTACGTAATGCAAATGAAAATAAAAGGTGTGAAAAAATTCAAAGTCAAAATGAAAATCATGATAATGAGAAACAAAATTCAAATGAGGTTAAAATAATGGATGTTTTGGAAAAAAAAAGTCAAAATGTTAATTTTCAAGAAAATGAAAATCATGATAATGATAAGAAAAATTCACTTCAAAATAAAATAATGGATGATTTGGTTGATGAAAATAATAATTTTCTGGAAACACAAAATTCAAATGTTTGTAAAAATTTTCAAAATGAAAATAATAAAATAATAAGGGATAGTAATCACAATGATAATGAAGGTAATGATATTCTAAAAGTAGTTTAAGAAATAATTGAAAGTCAAAGCAAATATAAAGAGTATGTTAGGCAAAAATTAGAGTTACTAAATGAAATAGAAATTCTAAACACAAATGAAATTGAAAGTAACATTCTTCATGAACAGAATGAAAGAAAACTTGATTCAAATTTTTCATAACGTCAAAAAATTTTAAGAATTCAAAATTTGCTGATGATTGGTTCTTGAAAAATTCTAAAATGAGAGAGAGATAAAAAGAATAACAAATCAAATGATTCAAAGGAAAAATGATCTGGAATTGAAAAAATATTTTAAAAATGAAAAAATGGATAATGATATGAATTTTTTTTTAAAAAAGCAATAAGGAAGGAATTGTTTAAGAATGAAAATGGTATGAATTTCTAAGGAAAAAATGAATAATCATGGAATGGTTTAAAAGTGAACATGGTATGAATTTACAAAAATTGATAATAATTGTGCAAATAACTCTTTTTCAAAAATAATATTATATCATAATATAATTTATAATGTTAAGTCAAAATGTTACATGTGATAAGAAAATTATGCCCAGATTAATTTATGCAAATAATTTCTACAAAAATGAAAGGTAAAATGAAATATGTTACCTAATTGGGTAGATGATAGGTCTGGAGCCAAATCCAGGCAAGGGCAATGTTGTGCAGGCCAGTGCAGTCAAATGCTTCATTGTTCAGGATAAAGTTAGCTCAGAATAGGGTGTAACTTTCATCACACAAAACTCTTTTGAGGGAAGAGTCTTGAGGCTTAAAAATTGAATGACAGGTTTAAGTAAAGTGAAAAAATAAGTAATGAGCTGAAAGTGAGAATATTAAAGATTAGTCATAGATGGTATAAATTTTATGTCAAAAAGTAAACAAAGGCATAAATAATTGAAAATTTTAAATCAATTTGAATTTAAAATGTTAAATTATGAAAAGTTAAAGTAGCTGTAAATCGCCCGTTGCAATAAAGCAATCGAGGACACGATATCTCGTGTAGGAATGTTCAAATATGAAATTAAGGAAATACATGTGTAGAAAATATTATAGGTAAAAACATTACAAATAGGGAAACTACAGGAGTTAAAAAAATTATTAAAAATGAGAATGAAGCGTGTAATGCAAAAATTAATTTAAATGGTGAGTACAAAAATGAAATTAACACAAAATCGCCTCAGATAGATAATAAAAAATATGATGAAATTAAAGAACCTAGTTGTAGAGTTTCGCAAATTGATACACAAATTATTGAAGGTAGCCATGTTAATGACTATAATTGTTCAAATGATAAAATTAATAAAAATGTTGATACAGAGAATTTTAAAATTGGGACTCTTCATAAGATGTTAAAGATATAAATAAATAAATTAATAAATATTCCAGTAAGTAGAATAATGAACGGAAGTCATTTTAAAGAAGCGTTAAAATTAAAAATTTTCAATTAAGTAAATAAAGGGTTGTCAGACAAGAAATTAAAGTCTTGAGTTTGTTTTAAAAAAGTAAAATAATTTTATATAAAATTTGGAAATTATGAAAGTATTAAGCAGGTAGTGTAAAATAAATAAAAAAATAAAATAAATTATATATCAAAAAATTTAAAAGTTTAAAATTAAATTTCAAAATTAAAAAAAAAATAATTTTTTTTTAATTTCATAAAGTCATATGGAAGGTATAGAGAAAACAATTTAAATAAGAAAGAATCTCAATAACAAATGGAAAGGTGAAATAAAGTTTAAATATAATAATATAATAAAATGATTTTCAAAATATTGAATTCAGTATAAAAAGGTATAAAAAGGTCAGTATAAAAAGGTATACATGCCACACCACAAAGGTATACATGCCAAAGGTATACACCAAAGTCAGTATAAAAAGGTATACATGCAGTAATAGAAGGCACCATAAAGATGACTTTGATATTTAATACTAGTCACCCCAAAGGAACCAACTAAATAAAATTTAAATATGGGGCTATTAAATTTGAATTTTTTAAAAAAAGAACTATACAATGCTAATATAACATGTGCACAAACCATGAGCATTCTAGTATAAAGAGTTGATTAGCAGATATGATTAATAATTAAATAAGGAGGAAATATATATTTAATAGATTAAGTCAACGTTTATAGAATACGCTAAGTGGATAAATAAAATGTTTACAATACTTGGTTACATGCTTTTGGAGCGCGCATTATAATCTTCATCTTCTGCGTTCAGTAGACCACGCGACCAACCAAACGTCTTCAAAATGCTTTGTCATTTGGGGAAAGTTAAGTTGAGAGGATGCGAGCTGCTAATCGCTGTTGCAAAAAACGATTAAAGGGAAAAGTGTTTTCGAGAGTTTTTTATTTGACTAGGCACCTTCCGAGTTTCTGAAAGGGGAATTGAACATTTCCGGTTATTCACTTCCGGTATCGAGGCTTAAAAAAAGGGGGTTCCTCTAATGTATTTTTGCAAATGATCAATCAGTATCTGTCATCAAGTGCAAGGGGTGTTGCTGTGTTTACATACAATGCGTTATAAGAAAAAAATTTAAAGGGACATTATCAGGTGGTTGTCAACCCCGTATGCAATTGTAAGGGGAGTTACAGAGTTCTGTGAAAAATATATTGTCAATGGCTGATTTAAAAAAAAATGTGTGATTGTATTAATGATTATGTACCAATGTTTAAAGGTTAAGCAAAAATATTATATATGTGATGAGGTTATCAATTATGAAAATTGATGAAGTATGAAAAGAATTGTGTTGAAAAAATAGTATATTGTGTAATTTGTACAAAAAAATTTTAATTGTGTTAAAAATATCTGAAGTTAAATAGTTAGTGTGTAACATTTCAAAGTGAATGTACATATATTTTAAAAATCTTTTTAAATAGTCAAAACTTAATTTTGCTTCAATTGAAAGCTTGACCTGATGGATTTGATGAGTACATAACTTATGTTTATTTAGTGTATGATGATGTGCTAAAAAATTTTGTGTTACCACAAGATTGTGTTGAACTGCAATTCTGGACGAACTTTGTCCCAAAAGGAAAAATACCAATTACAGAGTTGCAAGTGAATAGAACTCTTTTGGTTTTGAACTTTTTTTTATTTTTTTTTTGTCCGAGGGGAGATATGTGAGACCAGAAATAGTTCTCACATTTGATGAGACACTTTTATTCAGAAATTTATGGTGCCTGAAACGGCCGACAAACCTTGTAGTCTGGCTGGCCCCAAAGTTTATTACGACGTGAACCTAAAGGTCAGAATACTATACATTTAGGAGTGCCATACCAGAGGGGCTGAGCTGGGCCTTGCTAAATATGCAATGGTGCCATTGGTTAAAGGAGTAACCAATAAGCGCCAAACAGAAGTAAAGGTGGAGTTACCCCCCACCACCACCACCACCGAGGCAACCACAGCCTGTGACCCGAAAACGAAATAAACGAAATGGAATTTTGACTTAAGAGCATACCACAAGAGACAACCATGGAATTTTGATTCAGAAGCATGCCTGCAGAAATAATCACGATTTTGACTTAAGAGCACGACTAGAGAAGAATGAAAAACCTATCAGATTTGTAGAGTGTCCTGTAGAAGTTCCAAAATAATGGAGATATATCGAAGTGTGAGTGCAATCAGAGTACAATGAGGAGCCACACACCAAAGAATTATGGCAGTACTGAGAATTGATGCAAGCCTTTGAGATATGACATAAAGCCCAAGACGCATTGGAAGGTATGTGCTCAACAGTTATCACAGGTTCTTGACACGATAGTAATTTTAATTATTCTGGTCGCATATGTCCCCTCTTCTGCAATAAGTAATGAAAATAATTGTTGTTAATAAATCTTTTATTGTTTAAGTTTAAATGGTGTGATCAATTTAGCATTTTATATTAATTAAGTATTCCTTTACAGGACTCACACGAAAGGTAAAATAATTAGAGGGTTTACAGCGGCACAACATAGCAATGCACGATTTAATGATAATTCCACTATATGAGAAATAACGGCCAGGTCAACTTAAATAAATTTAATATTAAAATAATAATTACTAAATGAATTTAAGAATTAAAACTTTAACTTCAAGTATCTTTTTTATAAGGTTGCCACAATTATGTTCCCGTAATAATTTACAAATATGATTTATTATATAAATGACTAAAATTCCCACTCTTGCCTATATAGTTAAACTACATTATGATGCATCGAATCTAGAATTATTAATATACTCCATTATATTTTTAATTATAACACATCATATCTTCAATAATGAAAGCTAAAAAAATAAAACGAAGAAACATTTTTAATACCAAGCATAATCTGTTCTAAGAAATGGTACTATATTTTCCTACCATTTTTCTATTTAATGAACAGTGACTGTTCCCCAAATCAGTTATTCCTCCCGTAGGAATTTTGACTGTTGGTGCTTCTTAGCTTCGATTTAAAAAAAAATATGTTATATATCCTTTGTTTTAAATTGTATCATATAAGGGGGATTTTTCTGTGTATGTGTGTTATATTAAAAAATCTGATGTGGGCAGTACATGACTTTCCTTATATAATACAATTAATTTACTTCTTTCACAGTGAAATAATGATGTATAAGATTCTAAAGAACCTTGCCCCAACCGGAAATAGAACCTGGATCTACTAACTGACCATGCGACGATCTACCGTTGAGCTACTCTGGGCGAAATTACAAGCTCTTATTGTCGAAATAGATGTATAAGATCCATGATACACTATATTTATCGTTGAATTGTACATTTATGGCTTTTCCGGATGACAACATTTAAAACTTTTTCGCACCCAATTAACTTATATTTTGCTCAACTCAAGATCATCATTATTTCCATCCTTAATAAGCAATATATTCCATATATTAAAATATGTAAATAATAAATTAATCAATTATGCTTTATCATCATGAACTTGGCGTCATTTTTACAATGTTGATAATATGTTTGTCAATCTGGGCCTAAATATTAATAAGATAGCAATACGTTATTTCATTATCACAAAGTTTGGTAAAAGTATCGCCCAGTGTTGCAAACGAATGGGGGAGAAGAGCTTTCTGATGGGAGTATACTAGAAGATAAGCCAGTCATGTGGCGGATTAAAACATTTACAAGACATTACTCTCAATTTAAAGTCATTTTTATCAATTTGGCGATATTTTTATCAAATTTGCGGCACTTTTGTTAGATTTGCAATATTAAAAATCTCTCTAAGTTGGCGACATCCAGCTAAAGATGCTGAATTTTCATCAATAAGTCGTCATTTTCATTGATTTAGCATCATTTTTATCAGTTTGACGAAATTTTGGATTATTTGGCAACATTTAAAAAAGTCGCCAAGTAGCAACATTCCGTCAAATCAGTCGCCAAAATGTCGTCGAGCGTTATGGACGAAGAAATAGGTTATTCTTATAGTCGATAAATGACTATTGGCGCCCAAATGTAAGACAATTATCCAAAGTATATTGATTGAAACTAGGTAGATCCAAGAGAATGATGTCAATAAAATTATCGCACATAAGAAAAGTGAACATATTTCTCAATAGTTAAGAATTAAATTTTTATTTTATGTGATTTTTTGATACATTTATTTGGAAAATTTGCAATATCTCAAGACCGGTTCATGCTAGCGTTCTAAACTTAATTGAAGGTTCTGATTGTTTGCGGATTTTTTCAGAAATTTACTTGAAAATTTAGGAGTGTTATCAACACTCGATTACGTTTAAAAACAATAGACTTCCAGTATTCACAGATTGTAATTTTAATACAAAATGTTGTTCGAATTGCCCCATTCGTTCATGAGATATCGTTTCCATAGATTCACACACACACACACACACACACACACATACATATATATATATATATATATATATATATATATATATATATATATATATATATATATATATATATATATATATATATATACAAACATACACGCACAAGCAGACGCACAGACAGCATTTGAAAAAAGTTTGATTCGTGTTCAAGGATGTTTGAATGCTTGAAACGTGCTCTCCCATAGAAAACTCGAATTTGAGTTTTCGACCCCGTCACAATACTTGTACTTTATATTATATATATAAGGCAAGTAATATATAACAATAGATAAAAGATATGATAAATATGGCTTCATATAGATAATGAAATATATCTTGCAAGTTACATTATTTTATACCAAGTTGTATTCTGATTATTATTGTTTTTGTACAATGGCACGTTTGCAAATTTTTAACAAAATATTATTAGATTCAATCTTAAATTGATTTTTTAGCTCTAATAAATTGACACATATATAAGTTAGTAAATATAATATTACTAGTAAATATTATTATATTTACTTTTAGTTATTTATTATATTTATTAGTAATAATTTATTAGTTATAATAAGTACGTATAATAATACTGACACATGTATCAATAAGTAAAAACATTCAGTGCAAAGGATAAGGAAAATTTAATCAACGCATTTAATCACAAATAAGACCAAATGCTGTAAAATAATTTGTTCGTATTTGTGATTAAATACGTTTCTCAAGTTTTCCATATTGGCATATAGTTTAACTGGATTGCATAACTCTATCAATGCAGTATATGGGGACAGTGGTGGTCTTCCTACAACTGATTCTACGTATTGGTGAATTGTCCGCTATTACAATGGCTGGAAATTTAACACATAAACTTTTTAATAACATTTCAAAATTAAAGCGTTTACAAATGGGCAGGTGTAATATTATTTCCAACTGAATCACCAAAACGCTCTCTTCAATTCAACTTGATTGCTCCTCTCAAGTACTGAATTTTGCCGAAAAAAAGGATAAAAAAGTCATTCTCAAAGAGGACATCGTTTGCTCCAAAGAGAAAAACGAAAAGCAGGGAAAATTCCCTTTTTAGGGATAATGTTGTTTGAACATTTAGTTTCGCAAATGGAGTGGCAGTACTAGAACGACTTAGTACTAATGCGAACACTAGTGACTTTTAAATTCAGATATTGAGTGGGATATATTTATCATGTATCTCTAAAAATGGAATCTTAAGAAAGCTAAAATCTTTGCATTTTCACAAATTATTATTATTAGAGCTTTGTTTTCGCGTACGCTTTATTTTCATATTATAAAAATCTAAATATTATTAACTTTCGTGGCAATCTCCATTTCAAAATAACGAAGTTGGTGTCATTTTTAAAGACAATAAAAAGTAAAAAATCATTTAACGTGAACAAAATCATAACAAGAAAGATCAATCATGCTTATAGCATTGATTATGAAACACTTTCCAACTTCAATGCAATTTCATTTAAACATGTCTAAAATGCAATACATTCCTCGGTAATATTTTAAAACTTATCACAATACTACATGAACTTATTATACTTGAAAAATTAAACATTTATCGAAAAAAAATGAACTTTATTCATTGAAATATAAATTGCCTGGTTTAAATATCTCTAAAATGCGATACATTCCTCGGTAATAATTATTTTAGAATTATCATAATACCACGATAATTTATTATATTTGAAAACTTCATCGAAAACAATTGAAATTCATTCAAATGACGTCATTTAAAAAATAACACGCCTGGCTCCTCTATAAAAGCAGCATTTCATTCGTAAACAAATCCCCATTCATTTCATTCATCGGAATACTATAATAATTTACTTTATTTAAAAATTAAGACCATAGAGCTACAAGTAATTAAACTCTATGCTAAAGACTTCATCGACAAAAATCGTCCTTCTCTTTGTAAAATCAATGTTTCATTCATATCAGCTATGCAGACTCCATGAGCCAAATAATTTTGTGTTAAAGAAATACAGCAATTCTAAAACAACTCATTTTACATATTTTGCTGTTTACATTTTACATAAGTGAAAAATAGGAATCGTTGTAGAATTAATCAAATTTGAATGTGCATTTAAACTCAAATATATAGTAATTGCGTTATTTCAGTATGTAGATGCACAGAATTTAAGCAAAAATAAAGTAGTTTTCGAACGGATGCAACACTCAATATGAATTAAAAAGAACATTAAAAATTACGATTTTGAGACAAGATGGATGACATATATAATTTTGAAGTGGGTCACGTGATCGTTTCATATCATGGTCACGTGATCGCTTCATATAAGAGGTGTAACTATTATTTAAAATTTTATTTAAAAAACTACTGAATATATTTCGCTGATGTTTTTTTATATATTTTATAGAACCATTTGAACATTACCTAAAATTTTCGAAGCAATTTGTAAATTTTAAATCCGCTTAAAAATTGTTTGAAAAATTAGGTCCAATAGGGCTCAATGTCTTTCATTCATTTTTTCAACCCTGGTTCAATCCAAAACTAATTGGGTAATATTATTCATTTATATTCCCATAGGTCCTACAGACTGTCTGAACAACCTTTATCCACTCTAGCTAAAAGCTAATGGAACAAATTTAACAAAATTTGGTGTATAATACTTCAATGACCTACAAGTGATTTATATACCTAATTTAACAAAATTTAGTATATAAATCATTTGTAGGTTATTCTAGTGCGATTCGGGAAAAAGGAACGGGCTATTTTTGTGAAATGGCCCGCAAAAGGCGTTAAGTATAAAAGTAAAAGACTACGTGTGCTCAATTATATGAATTAAATTCCTATTTTATACGTGATTTTTGACAGCAATAAGAATAAGACTAATCCCATTACTCTAGGACTAGCCGTTCTTGAGATATTCTATTTTTTTCGCGTTTTCGCTACGCCACCTTTGACAATAAGTCCAGCTGTCAAATGAGAACCAAATTTAAGCTTAACGTGCAAATTCAATGTAATTTAAAATACTTATGGCTGTTTTTTTGTGCAGATAAACTCAAATTATTATTGAAGAAATAAATAGAACCTGAATATGAGTTTGCAGAGAAAGACATGTGCTGCCCACATCAGAATTTTTAACAATATTACAACACTGATTTATAGAAGTGAACGGGGATTATTTGCAGGCCATTTCGAAAAAAATGTATGATCTATATTTAAAGACCCACTAAATTTTTGTAGAATAAAATGTTCAACAAATTTAAGCTGTGTACCAAATTTTAACTCTCTTGGACGTAGGAAAGTGCATTAAAACATGCCATAAGAATATCATGAAGAGTTATATAAAATTTAAAAAAAAATTGAAAAATTGTTATCTACCAAATTTATTTTAAAATATGAAGCCTTTCTCATATACAGAATCATTAAATTCTCGGAATGATATTTATAAAATATGATATTTATATAATATATCTGTTTTTTTTCTGGAGGATATCCCAAAAGTCAGAATTTAATTGAATTTGTTTTTTTCCCTATATTAAATAATTTTTAATTAAAAAACTACTTAACATATTTTACTGAATTTTTTTTTACATATTTTATGGGGTAATGTGAATATTTCCTAAAAATGTCGAAGCAATTTGTGAATTTCAAATTTGCTTAAAAAATGTTTGAAAAAATAGATCCTTTAGGGTTCAATGTATTTCATTTTTTCAACCCGGGTTCAATAAAAAACTAATTGGGTGATATTATTTGTTTCTATTCCCATAGGTCCCACGGACCGTCTGAAAAACATACTAAAATGTCATTTTGATAAAGTCATTTTTACGGCAGTTATCGTGGTAACGGACAGACAGACAGACAGACACACAGACAGAATGAACAAAGTCATAAACACTTTTCAACTATGTTGTAAAGTGTTAAAAATGGTATTACTATAAATGTCATTTTAGTAAAACATTTCTAAAATTTCCATGTATGCTTCCATTTCTAAATACAAAAATTGCTGTCCTTTTCAAATACAATGAAAAATGATGCAACATTAAAGTCAAAATTAAAACATTTAAAATAGTTTAAATGAAGACATTGCCCTGCTGTGCAGTCGCTTCGAACAGCGCTAACTATTCAGCCTCAGAGGGTCGTACACTCAAAACAAAAGTAACGTTGACAACCAATAATGTTTAATTTAAATAGATTGTATTAGTTTGCATAAGGAGGTCGTTTTCATATTTATTTTCTCATTATTTACGGAAATTGAAATGGCAACACCCATTCTTTTTGCCGTCATAAGATTTCTTATGTCGACAGTAAGCTAAATATACATTTTGTGAGATTCTGACCACAAATAAGGGATATACACGGAAAACACCGTTCAGGGTCAGTCTCCATATTTGAGCTGCCTGATTTTGCAGTTATATTTTTTCTATTTCTTTGATATTGCACATTCTTTACAAAAGCATCTTATCAATGGATTTGCGGGGTTCCTGGCTCGTGGATTTTAGGAGCAGCGTAAAATATATTTTTAATCATCAATATGTTTATTTTAAATGAGTTTTTTATAAGTCAGACAATTTAGTGTTCTTGGGACCACTAATAAATTATCCTTACGAATTTGAGTGAAAATCATTATCATTTTATTCGAATCACATAAAAATGTATTTTCTATTTTTATTTAGTCTGATTTAATTAGAAATATAATAATTTTTCTTTTGCTATTATCTTTTATAGCACACAACTCCGGATTGCATTAAAACCTTAAACGACATTATTTTTTTTTATTTTTTCTCTCTTGTCTCAATTTGTTTTAACATTTTAACTGTAAAAGATAAAACTTCAAATACTTACTAATATATACAAAGGAGCTCAATACTATTTAATTTGATTCAACTTACTATAACCATTAATATTTATATGAAACATTACAAATAAGATGCAAGGTGGTCATTCGTGTCAATAACTTTTTAGATATATTGCGGCATAGAATCTACAGTTGTGCTAAAAAATACCATCACCCCGAAAAAGTCAGTATTTTCGAAATTAATGAATAATGTAGCGTAATTAACCCGAATTTTGCAACTTATTACTTTGCTTATATACATATAATGTGTAAGAAAAGTATTGTGACGCAGTCGAAAATTCGAATTCGAGTTTTCGACGGGAGAGCACGTCTCAAGCATCCCTGAACACGAATCAGAAGTTTTTGAGATGATGGCTTTGTGTGTGTATGTTTGTGTGTGTGTGCGTGTGTGTGTGTGTGTGTGTGTGTGTGTGTGTGTGTGTGTGTGTGTGTGTGTGTCTGTGTGTGTGTGAAAGTGTGTGTGTGTATGTGTGTGAAAGTGTGTGCATGTGTGTGAAAGTGTGTGTGTGTGTGTGAAAGTATGTGTGTGTGTGTATGTTTGTGTGAAAGTATATGTATGTGTGTATGTGTGTGTGTGTGTGTGTGTCAGTGAGTCTGTGGATATGATAACTGACGAACAGATGTAAGGATTTGAACAAATTTGGTACAAAGATTACAATCCATGATTACTGGAAGCCTATTGCTTTTATACGCCATCGAATGTTTAGAACCCCCTAAATTTTCGAGAGAAATTTTTAAAAAAATCATGAAAAAATTAAAACATTTAACAAAGTTACGCAAATAGCCATTTCTTATGTAATTTTTCATTGAATGAAATATTAATTGATTTCATTAAGAGAAGGACGATTTTTTTCGATGAAGTTTCAAGCATAGAGTTTAATTTTTTGTAGCTCCATGGTCTTAAACAAAATATTTAAATAAAATACATTATTATTGTATTGTGATGAATGAAATGAATTGAAGAAAGTTATGAATGAAATCCTGCTTTTATAGAGAGATCCAGACGTGTTATTTTTTCTATGACGTCATTTGAATTAATTTCAGTTGTTTTCGATGAAGTTTTCAAATATAATAAATTATCGTAGTATTATGATAATTCTAAAACTATTTCCGCGGAATGTATTAGAATGTATAACATTTTAGAGATGTTTAAACCAGGCAATTTATATTTCAATGCCGTCATTTGAATGAAGTTCATTTTCTTCGATGAAGGTTTAAGTTTTCAAATATAATAAATTAATGCAGTATTGTGATAAGTTTCAAAATATTACCGAGGAATGTATTGCATTTTAGACGTGTTTAAATAAAATTGCATTGAAGTTGGAAAGTGTTTCATAATCAATGCTTTAAGCATGATTGATCTTTCTTGTTCTTTTTAAACTGTTGGTGAAAACAGTAGCCGGTTTTCACGAAACCTTTAGTTTGTAGGCAATTTATAAATATAGCAGAAACGACCAATACTAACAGTTACGGGGCCATTATTCTTCTGGCAGTTGATTACAGTTTTATTACTTCTTACTCTTGTTACCAACTGCCGACATTTCTCAGATGAAGGAAGAAAAATAATATTCAAACCAGTCAAAAAGTTTACTTTCTATCCAGAACGGAAATGTAAATCATACACACAAATTCTCTTTATAAGAATAACAAGATTTAAGCATAGAGTATTGGTGTTATACTACATTTTTATGGAATTATTTGACGTTTCAGAAACATATTGATAACAAAAGGATATGAATAATATTGAAAAGGATATGGATAATATGGGTGAGGTACAAAAATGCATTAAACCAAATCCACGCAGGAAAAACTTGAATGTTTAAAAAATAATTTGTCAATCCATTAAATATATAATTGAATCTAACTAAAACACATTAAGTTTAGTTGAATGTGTTATGTTTCTAATAATTCGTGAATATGTATGTTATTCTTAATAATTAAAAATATTTACTGATACATACAAACGCTTAAATTGAAATATCTAATGTTATTCCGAAAAGTTTTCCTATACAATTAACACAGGGTGTATCTATATCATATTGTAGAATTTCAGTAAAAACCTATCTTACAACTTGTACAGACCCTTATTGCCCCAACCGGGAATCGAATCCCGAATCTTCGAACACGCTAGCCGACGCTCTACAGTTGAACTTCTGGGACGAAATTGCAAGCTCTCATTGTCGAAGTAGATTCTGCATTCTCCACTATCTAATCTCTGATGGGCGTGCAACTGACAATCTGACTGACAACTTCATGCTATTTTTTCTCAGATTTGCCTCCTGGTACTAATATTTAGCCTCCTGGTACTAATATTTAGCCTTCTGGTACTAATTTTTACTATCATCCATGATCTTTTTCCTCCTTATTTTGAATTGGCACTCCATGTCCCAGAGTCCACTAAATCCATGCTAATCATACTAGGATCACATTCAAACTTCAGACATATTTGACCAACCTACAAAGTTGATTTGTCGGGGCGTCATTGTAAAGAACCTTGCAGCCCTAACCGGGAATTGAACCCTTGATCTTCGAACTGGTCAGCCGATTCTCTACTGCTGAGCTACTGGGACGAAATCTATTCAAGCTCTTATTGTTCGATTTCAGGCTCTTATTATCGAAGTGGACTCGGTAATTTTTTTTGTAAGATACACATCCCGCAGTTCTTGATCATCACTTTGCATTTGATCCACTAGCTACGATTGGATAAGAAGCACCTGCATTTTAATTTTAATAGACGCACAATAAAATACAAAATATATGGGCATGTTGCTGTTGTTGACTGAATGACCTCCTGTGTCGGCGGAACCAATTCGGGACCAGTGACGCAGTAAAGAACGAAGAAAGACACAAGATGAGAGAACAAAGTTTATTACAATAAAGCATCACTGACGAAGGTTAGAGGGGGTGCAGCTTTACATTTTGACGAGTACCCAAAAGGCGGATGACTGACTTTATCCTCAAGAAACATCCATTTCTTATTCGGGATTCGAACTCGAGCCCACAAGACAGCAGTCGAAGACGCTATCCGCTTCACCGCCTCTGCGGCTATGGAACTGTAAAGTACATAGCATATGAGATATATACTTACCGTATTTTGATTTTCAACGGATCCAATATTTACAATTTATGTGAGTTATTATTTAAAATGCAAAACCGTAGTTCAAATTGATTAGATGTTTATTTTGCTGTAGACAATAGATATATTTTATTGTGTTACACAAAGGAACAAATAGTGTTTAAACAATTGTTTTGCGTAACAGCAGTTTTTTAAAATATAAGATGAATATGCCACGCGACGTAATATGGCAAATGTAGTATATCACATAACTATTTAGAGAACCTTTCAAATTTAGCACTAATTCTAGATAAACCACATATGGTGCATCCTCACTAAATGAAGTTTTTAAGAAATATAATATATGTAGATTAACAAATATAAATAATATACGTTTAAAATATATATGTTTATTTACTACTCTAATTATAACAAATACAAGATGAAATTCTTAAGTTATTTAGAGTAATCGTACCTGATAGTTCTTTTAACATTTTACAACATAGTGAAAAAGTGTTTATGACTTTGTTCAATCTGGCTATCTGTCTGTCTGTCTGTCCTTTAGCACGATCACTGCCGTAAAAATGACTTTCTCAATATGTAATTTTAGTATGTTGTTCAGACGGTCTGTTTGACCTATGGGAATATAAATAAATAGTATCACTCAATTAGATTTGGATTGAACCCGGGTTGAAAAAATGAAATACTTTGAACCCTATGGGACCTAATTTTTCAAACATTTTTTAAGCGAATTTAAAATTCACAAATTGCTTCGAAAATTTTAAGAAATATTCAAATTATCCCCTAAAATTTCAACAAAATATATTCAGTACTTTTTCATTAGAAATAAAAATAATTATTACGCACTTTATATGAAGAGATCACGTCACCATTATATGAAGAAATCACGTTATCCATTTCAAAATAAAATATGTCATCCATCTTGTGCCAAAATAGTGATTTTTAAAGTTCTTTTTAATTTATATTTAGTGTCATATCCGTCCTAATACCGTTCTATTATTGCTCAAATTCTGCGCATCTACATACTGAAACAACACAATTACAATATATTTGAGTTTAAATGATCATCAAATTTTGATTATTTCTATAACGAAGCCAAATTTTCACTTATGGAGAATGTAAATACCACAAGATATGGAATAAGTTGTATAAGAATTGCTGCATTTCTTTAACGCAAAATTATTTAGCTCATGGAGTCTCTGCAATATAGTTGATATGAATGAAACATTCATTGACTTTACACAAAGACGTTTTTTTCGATAACGTTTTATGCATAGAGTTAAATTACTTGTACCTCCATAGTTTTAAGTTTTTAAATAAAATACATTATTATAGTACTGTGATGAATGAAAGGAATGGGAAATGTTTATGAATGAATTGATGCTTTTATAGAGAGAGTCAAGCGATTTATATTTCGATCACGTCAAATGAGTAAAGTTCATTTGCTTTCGATGAAATTTTCAAATATTGTTGTAGTATTATGTAATATTATATTATTGTAATATCATCATAATGTTTAAAATATTACCGAGGAATATTTCGCATTTTGGAGATGTTTAAACCAGGCAATTTATATTTCAATGCCGTCATTTGAATGAAGTTCATTTTTTTTTATGAAGTTTTATGTTTTCAAATATAATAAATTAATGTAGTATTGTTATAATTTAAAAAATATTACCGAGGAATGTATCGCATTTCAGAGATGTTTAAATAAAATTCCATTGAATTTGGAAAGTCTGTCATAATCAATGCTTTATGCATGATTGATCTTGTTTTTTGTACCATTGGTTAATATTTTCTTCTAATACTGCTTATAAAACAAAAAATTCAGCTTCATTTTTATCTTAAAAGTGGTCCCATTTTTTTACTTTCCCTGCAATACATGGTAATGTATAGGGAAAGTATTGGAATCATACCGAAAATCACAACTCGAGTTTTCGACGGATCTACACGTTTCGAGACCTCTAGAATACGAAAAAACCATTTTTAGCGTGACGTCTGTGCGTGTGTCTGTCTGTCTGTCTGTGTGTCTGTCTGTCTGTCTGTCTGTCTGTGTGTCTGTCTGTCTGTCTGTCTGTGTGTCTGTCTGTCTGTGCAGATTTTGTATCCACTGTAACTAAAAAACTAATGGACCGAATTTCACAAAATTTGGTAGGTAAGTCACTTGTGGGCGGGGCTGGTGCTGATTAGTTTTGGGTACGATTCGGAATAAAAGAACCCGCATTTTTTTGCGAAATGGCCCGCAAAAGCTTGTATCCACTCTAGCTGAAAAACTAATGGACCGAATTTCACAAAATTCGGTAGATAAGTCACGTATAGGTCACTCTGGTGCTGATTAGATTTTGGTACGATTCGGAAAAAAATAACCTGCCTTTTTTTGCAAAACGGCCCGCAAAAATCTTCAAAATCTAAACTAAAGAACTAGGTATACTCAGATATATCCATAAAATGCCCGTTTAATACGTAATGTTTAACGACGAAAAGAATAAGACCAACCCCATTACACTAGGACTAGCCGTTCTCGAGATATTTTAGTTTTTCGTACTTTCCCTACGCCACCTTTGAAAATAAGCCCGGTTACCGAATGAGAACGAAAATTGAATAAAAGTGAAATAAATGTAATTAAAATAAAGAGAACGTGGATATAAGTCTGCAGGGAAAGTCATGTGCTGCCCACATCAGATTTTTACTTTCCCTGCAATACATGGTAATGTATAGGGAAAGTATTGGAATCATGCCGAAAATCACAACTCGAGTTTTCGACGGATCTACACGTTTCGAGACCTCTAGAATACGAAAAAACTATTTTTAGCGTGACGTCTGTGTGTGTGTCTGTCTGTGTGTCTGTGTGTCTGTGTGTCTGTCTGTGCAGATTTTGTATCCACTCTAACTAAAAAACTAATAGACCGAATTTCACAAAATTTGGTAGGTAAGTTACTTGTGAACGAGTCTGGTGCTGATTAGTTTCGGGTACGATTCGGAATAAAAGAACCCGCCTTTTTTTTTGCGAAATGGCCCGCAAAAGCTTGTATCCACGCTAACTGAAAAACTGATGAACCGAATTTCACAAAATTCGGTAGATGAGTCACTTGTGGGTTACCTTGGTGCTGATTAGATTTTGGTACGATTCGGAAAAAAATGACCTGCCTTTTTTTGCAAAATGGCCCGCAAAAATCGTCCAAATCTAAACTAAAGAACTGAGTATACTCAAATATATCCATTAAATGCTGATTTAATACGTAATTTTTAACGACGAAAAGAATAAGACCAACCCCATTACACTAGGTCTAGCCGTTCTCGAGATATTTTAGTTTTTCGTACTTTCTCTACGCCACCTTTGAAAATAAGCCAGGTTACCGAATGAGAAAGAAAATTGAATTAAAAGTGAAATAAAATTAATTAAAATAAACAGAACGTGGATATAAAGTCTGCAGGGAAAGTCATGTGCTGCCCACTTCAGATTTTTACTTTCCCTGCAATACATGGTAATGTATAGGGAAAGTATTGGAATCATGTCGAAAATCACAATTCGAGTTTTCGACGAATCTACACGTTTCGAAACCTCTAGAATACGAAAATACCATTTTTAACGTCACGTCTGTGTGTGTGTCTGTCTGTCTGTATGTCTGTCTGTCTGTCTGTGTGTCTGTCTGTGCAAAGTATGTATCCACTCTGAATCAAAAACTAATGGACCGAATTTCACAAAATTTGGTAGGTAAGTCACTTGGGTATGACCCTGGTGCTGATTAGTTTTTTGTACGATTCGTAAAACAGAACCCGCCTTGTTTTGCGAAATGGCCCGTAAAAATTTCATGTATCCACTCTTAGCTAAAATACTAATTGACCAAATTTCACAAAATTTGGTAGATAAGTTACCTGTACGATACTCTAGTGCTGATTAGATTTTGGTATTAATCGGAAAAGATCAACCTGCCTTTTTTTACGAAATGGCCCTCAAAAATCGCAAGATCTGAAAAAACCTACGTATGTTCAAATATATCAATTAAATGCTTGTTTTATGCGTAATTTTTGTTGAGGAAAGTAATAAGAACAACGCTAGTACTGTAGGACTAACCATTCTCGAGATATTTGAGATTTTTCGCATTTAGTTATGCGACTTTTAGGTAAATGTCTAATTACCAAATAAAAACAGAAATTGAACTAAAAATGCAAATTTAGTGTTATTTTGGGCAATTAAACTCAATTTAATGAATTATTAAAGAAAAATAAATATGAATTTGAGTCTGCAGGGAAAGTCATGTGCTGCCCACATCAGATTTTTACTTTCCCTGCAATTCATTGCAATGTATAGGGAAAGTATTGGAAACATGCCGAAAATCGCAACTCGAGTTTTCGACGGATCAACACGTTTCGAGACCTCTAGAATACGAAAAAACTATTTTTAGCGTGACGTCTGTGTGTGTGTCTGTCTATCTGTCTGTCTGTCTATCTGTCTGTGCGTCTGTCTGTGCAGAATTTGTATCCACTCTAACTAAAAAAGTAATTGACCGAATTTCATAAAATATGGTAGATAAGTCACTTGTGGGCGAATCTGGTGCTGATTAGTTTTGGGTACGATTCGAGATAAAAGAACCCGCCTTTTTTTGCGAAAGGGTCAGCAAAAGCTTGTATCCACTCTAGCTGACAAACTAATGGGCCGAATTCCAAAAAATTAGGTAGGTGAGTCACTTGTGGGAAACTCTGGTGCTGATTGGATTTTGGTACGATTTGGAAAAAATAACCTGCCTTTTTTTGCAAAATGGCCCGCAAAAATCGCCAAAATCTAAAATAAAAAACTACGTACGCTCAAATATATCCATAAAATACTTGTTTAATACGTAATTTTTAACGAAGAAAATAATAAGACCAACCCCATTACATTAAGACTAGCCGTTCTTGAGATATTTTAGTTTTTTCGTATTTTCTCTACGCCACCTTTGAAAAGAAGTCCAGTTATCAAATGAGAACGAAAATTGAATTAAAAGTGAATTAAATGTAATAAAAATAAAGAGAACGTGATTTTAAGTCTGCAGGGAAAGTCATTTGCTGCCCACATCAGATTTTTACTTTCCCTGCAATACATGGTAATGTATAGGGAAAGTATTAGAATCATGCCGAAAATCACAACTCGAGTTTTCGACGGATCTACACGTTTCGAGACCTCTAGAATACGAAAATACTATTTTTAACGTGACGTCTGTGTGTGTGTGTGTCTGTCTGTCTGTCTGTGCAATGTATGTATCCACTCTAAATCAAAAACTAATGAACCGAATTTCATAAAATTTGGTAGGTCACTTGGTCACTTGGGTTTGACCCTGGAGCTGATTAGTTTTTTGTCCGATTCGTGAAAACAGAACCCGCCTTTTTTTGCGAAATGGCCCGTAAAAATTTCATGTATCCACTCTTGCTAAAATACTAATTGGCCAAATTTCACAAAATTTGGTAGATAAGTTACTTGTACGATACTCTTGTGTTGATTAGATTTTGGTATTAATCGGAAAAGACCAACCTGTCTTTTTTAACGAAATGGCCCGCAAAAATGTCATGTATCTACACTAACTAAAATATTAATTGACCAAATTTCACAAAATTTGATAGATAAGTTAGTTACTTGTGGGATAGTCTGGTGCTGATTAGATTTTGGTATTATTCAGAAAAGAACAACCTGCCTGTTTTTACGAAATGACCCTCAAAAATCACAAAATCTGAAAAAAGCTACGCATGTTCAAATATATCAATTAAATGATTGCTTTATACGTAATTTTTGTTGAGGAAAATAATAAGAACAACTCTAGTACTGTAGGACTAACCATTCTCGAGATATTTGAGGTTTTTCGCATTTAGTTATGCCACTTTTAAAAAAATGTCTAATTACCAAATAAAAACAGAAATTGAACTAAAAATGCAAATTTAGTGTCATTTTGTGCAATTAAACTCAATTTAATGAATTATTAAAGAAAAATAAATATGATTTTGAGTCTGCAGGGAAAGTCATGTGCTGCCCACATCAGATTTTTACTTTCCCTGCAATACATGGTAATGTATAGGGAAAGTATTGGAATCATACCGAAAATCGTAACTCGAGTTTTCGACGGATCTACATGTTTCGAGACCTCTAGATTACGAAAAAACTATTTTTAGCGTGACGTCTGTGTGTGTGTCTGTCTGTGTGTCTGTGTGTCTGTCTGTGTGTCTGTTTGTGTGTTTGTCTGTCTGTCTGTGCAGATTTTTATCCACTCTAACTAAAAAAGTAATTGACCGAATTTCATAAAATTTTGTTCTTAAGGCACTTGTGGGCGAATCTTGTGCTGATTAGTTTTGTGTACGATTCGGGATAAAAGAACCCGCCTTTTTTTGCGAAATGGCCCGCAAAAGCTTGTATCCACTCTCGCTGAAAAACTAATGGACCTAATTCCACAAAATTTGGTAGGTAAGTCACTTGTGGGACACTCTGGTGATTATTACATTTTGGTATGATTCGAAAAAAAATAACCTGCCTTTTTTTGCAAAATGGCCTGCAAAAATCGCCAAAATCTAAAATAAAAAACTACGTATGCTCAAATATAACCATAAAATGCTTGTTTAATACGTAATTTTTTACGAAGAAAAAAATAAGACCAAGCCCATTACCCTAGGACTAGCCGTTCTCGAGATATTTTAGTTTTTTGTACTTTCTCTACGCCACCATTGAAAATAAGCCTGGTTACCGAATGAGAACGAAAATTGAATTAAAAGTGAAATAAATTTAATTAAAATAAAGAGAACGTTAATATAAGTCTGCAGGGAAAGTCATGTGCTGCTCACATCAGATTTTTTTACTTTCCCTGCAATACATGGTAATGTATAGGGAAAGTATTGGAATCATGTCGAAAATCGCAACTCGAGTTTTCGACGAATGTACACATTTCAAGACCTCTAGAACACGAAAAAACCATTTTTAGCGTGACGTCTGTGTGTGTGCCTGTGTGTCTGTCTCCATCTGTTTTTCCACCCTCCACCACCGTCCCCCGTTCAGCTGGAGATTCTCGATTGCTGTTTCTGAAAAGAAAAGACAGTATTTTGATCTTCATTTAACCTGCCCAAGGAATACAGTTAAAGGACTAAATCCGAACAGCTGTTCTCGCTTCTTCTTGTGGTGACTCCATCCTAGTCTGAGACTTTAGTAACACCGTGGACTGCTCTATCAAGTCAGTAGTAAACTATTATTAAGTTTAAAATAGCAGGGGTTTTTTTTTTTTCACTTCTTTTTAGACGCGTTGTACTGTACAGTTTTGCTTTTATTTGTTAATTTTAATTTTTTTTTTTTTTTTTTTTTTTTTTTTTTTTTTTTGCTAATTGGTTATCTCTTATATTTTTGACGGTACTCAGTTCATATTTGTTTACTATCTGATTGATTACTGATTTAGTAAACTTGTAGTTTCTGTTGTTTTCCTTATATATATATACATTTATATAGCTTTAAAAGTGTAGGTATATATACATGTGTGTGCATATATATTTTTGAGTGTAGTTGTATAAATGAATATTTATTTTATTTATTTATTTTTTTTTTAAAGAATGTGTTAATGCATTAGTGTTTTTTTTAATTATTTTTATATACAGAGAAATTGCGTAATGTAAGCTTCCCACCTTTTTTTGTAACAAGTGAACCCACTCTTATCAATTGACATTTAAAGAACTCAGTGTGCAACTTTTCATTACTTTTTATTCACTTATTTAGTATTCATAAGGTTTTTTTTTTATCATTATTATTATTATATTCAATTTAATATGGTTAATACCAGAAATTCTCCAACTCTAATTCCATCATCAAGCTCAGTTACGACTAAAAACAATAGCAATATTGACCACACAAATGAACCACCTGCAAGTGCTTTTCTCAGTTCCATCATGCAACAGCTGGACGTTTTAGAAACTCTCTATACGGAAAGTTTAACTGCAAAAAAGTCGTCTTCAAAAGAGACATTAGAATTGTTTAAAAAACATCTAAGAACCATCAAAACAGTGTGTATTCAGAAAGACGTGGATCATTCAAATGAAATTACAAAAGTTGCGTTTGTGAAGAAAGATCTCGCTGAGATATTCCAGCAGCATAAAGTATCTACCTTCAGTGAAATTCTGCAAACTGCCCCTTCCAATTCTATGAGGAATTTTACTCAAGCTTCAGTTATTTTGTCCCGAACGGACGAGACAGGCACAGCAGAACAAACTCGATTTCAACTACAGGAGCTCAGTAAAAACGGATCCTTAAAGATTAGCCCAAGGGACGTGAAATCTACTAAAGACAATAAGTTAGTACTAAAAGCAAACACATGGAAGGAAGCAGAAGAAATAAAACAGTCTTTGTCAAAATGCAAAGATTTCCAACAAACAATAAATGTAACAATCTCTAACGGTCGCATGGAGAGAATTAATATTTACTCCGTCTCAGATCATATACAGGCGACGGAATTGGGTGAAAAGCTTCTTAATCTGCTTCCGAATCCACCAAATCATCTGAAGCCTTTAAAGCAGATTAAAGGTCGCAATGGTCTTCCGCACTGGATTATAGAGGTGGATAGGGACACTAAAGCTCTTCTGCTACGACATTCTAGAATTTGTATAGATTTTAGATCATGCAGAATTGCACCATTCATTTCAATTACACGTTGCTTTCAGTGTCAGGAATATGGGCATACAAGGAAGTACTGTAGAGGGCCAGAAATTTGCGTTATTTGTACAGGTAGTCATGATGCTCAGAGTTGCAAGGAACAGAATCTTAAATGTAGTAACTGCATTAAAGCTCGTTTAGAACATGTTCATAGGGCAGATAGTAAATTTTGTCTTTGCTTCCAGAATGAATGGAAAAGGGTAGAGTTAAAATCTCAAGAGTATTAATTTTTTTTTTTTTTGTCTTGAATCTGTTTTTTTTTTGTCTTGATTTAAATTACAAGAATCTTATTTTTTATGGATTTAAAAATACTGCATATAAATCTGCACAAATCAAGGGCTGCGTCGGCAGCAGCTGCAACTTTTATCAAAGAAAAATGCATCGATATTGCTCTCATTCAAGATCCCTACCTACATAACAATTTGCTATTTGGCTTTCCTCTAACCTGGATAACTCACCACTCTTTACTGAAAACAGCAGTTATAGTGATTGCTAATAAAATGTTTTCACATGTTTGCTCAGCTAAAAAAAATAATTCTGTCTTCATAAACATTAAATTGAAAAATGGCTGTTTCTCAGTTGGCACGCAATACTCTCCACCCTCAGCGTCCCTTGCAGAAGATCTTTCAGAGTGGGAACATCTACCTAACATCAACTTATCAAACCTTCTCTTCTCTGGAGACTTAAATGCACATGGGAGAGATTGGGGCTACTCATCCAATGATGCAAGAGGTCTTCTACTACAGGATTTTGTAGCTCAACATCAGCTAATACTCCTCAATGATCCATCCAGTACTCCAACGTTTGAAACTTCGAGAGGGAAGGGATGGCCTGACATCTCTCTATGCTCACTTAATGTATATAACAAAGTACAATCCTGGAAAGTCGATGAAACTCCTAGCTTGAGTGATCACAGGTATGTAATAATTACACTGACGAAAGACGTTGAGATGAAATCGAAAAGACGCTATAAAACAAAATTTTCTAAACACACCGCTCTTAGGAGGCAGCTGTTACCACAGAAGATTCCCTTGA
The DNA here is from genome assembly GCA_951213105.1 of Amaurobius ferox. Classification (NCBI taxonomy): domain Eukaryota; kingdom Metazoa; phylum Arthropoda; class Arachnida; order Araneae; family Amaurobiidae; genus Amaurobius; species Amaurobius ferox. The sequence goes on along the minus strand of OX578134.1, from coordinate 42,381,391 downwards.
GCCGCCAACTGCAAGAATCAACTACAGTCGTTACCGTAGAGAAATTTGTAGAAGAATTGACTGATCGTATCCAAGCAGCATGTGACAAGGCATATAAGAAAAAAAATATATCCCATGAACCAAAACTCAAGTGGTGGTCTTCTCTGCTCAATTGTAAACGAAATCGTTTGAAAGCTTTCTACAATAGACAAAAACAATATCCAACTGAACTTAACATTCAACAATACAAAAGGGAGAGAGCTGTATATAAAAAATCCATACTACAAGCAAAATCCGAGGCATGGAAAGCATTTTTCACAAAAACCAGTAGGAAGTATGGGGTAGCTTTCAAAATGGCCTACAACAAATCATTCACAACGGAAGAAGCTGCCTATGACCTAGTACCACAAGCAATACATTTAGATCGAGAGAATGTGTTACAACATCTTGCAGATTCTCTTTTCATTACGAAAAGACCAACCCTGACAAATAGCACTTTTTCTCGAATGACAGAAGTAAGCACTTCCGACAATTTCCCAGACTGTCTTTCAGTAGCGGAAGTGAAAAGCGCACTTTATTCACTTAGCTCTAACAAGGCCCCCGGAATAGATAGTATCGATATGCGAATTCTGAAAGAAGTGTTTAAAGTCATGCCAATAACGATAACAACATTGATGCAAAAATACCTATCTCTGGGATATTTCCCAAAAGTCTGGAAAATTGGAGAAGTTATTTTCTTTCTGAAACCTAACAAGGATCCAACCCAGAAGCGTTCATATCGGCCGGTATGTCTTCTACCAACTTTGTCAAAAGTATTAGAAAAAATTATTCATAGGAGAATGGTACACTTTCTAGAAATGAATGGTCTTATGAGCAAGCATCAACATGGCTTCCGAGAGGGTCACTCTACTGAAACAGCACTGGCATATGTCCTGTCATGCATAGAAAACAATATATCCGAAAGAAACTACACTGCCTTAGTATCATTTGATATACAAAGTGCATTTGATAACATGAACTGGTCCATCTTATTAAAACAATTACAAAAGATAAATTGTCCATTTTATTTACAGAACATCATAAGTAGTTATCTGAAAGATAGGGCAATTAGACTTAATTCAGGAACAACTTGGAAAGATATTCAAGTCTACGGGGGATGTCCACAAGGCTCTTGCTTAGGACCCTTACTTTGGTCAATAATGGCTGATATCATCCTTAATAAATTCAGTATTCCAGGAACACAGCTTTTGGCGTACGCAGATGACTTTATGCTAGTATCAGGAGGCAGTTCACGTAGACTTCTGGAAGATACAACTAATGCCGGCATAGAAACATTTTCAGATCTTTGTGAGGAGCTCCAACTATCAATTTCATCAACAAAAACTTCAGCTTTAGTGATAGGAAAACCATCTCAATTAAAACGGAAGCCTATCTTCAAGATTAAAGGTGTTAGCATACCAAGACCAAACCAAATCAAGTATCTCGGAATTATAATTGATAAACATCTATCGTGGATTCCACACATAGAAAACCTGCGAACAAAGATTGGCTGTCAAATTCATAATGTCAGAAGAATAGCACCATCGAGGTGGGGCATAAATTCTAAGATCTTAAAAACATGGTATCTATCAGTGACAGAAAGGATCATGTGCTATGCTGCAAGTAGTTGGGCCCTAAACTTGAACATCCATGCAAAAAGAAAACTAGAATCAGTTCAAAGGATTGCTCTTCTACAGATTTCAAGGGCTTATCGCACAACATCTACAGTAGCGCTACAAGTGCTTACCGGTATCCCCCCTATAACGTTGACAGCGCAAAAAGAAGCCATCATAGCGCAAGTAACACGCCTGAGACAAACAGTAGAGTGGAATAATCTTTATTATGATCACAAAGATTACGAGCAAAAAAAGGTTACTTGGTTAACGGACCCAGCAGTAGGTAATATCCGCTTACACTTTGCTAAGTCATCACAAGAAATATCTAATTACATAAATATTTATACAGATGGCTCTAGAACTGATTCTGGAACAGCATCAGCCTACTGTGCTTTTTACGATGGCATGTGTGTTCATAAGTGGTCAACTCGTCTGCACTATGAAAATAGCGTCTTCCAGGCAGAGCTGCTCGCAATAAAGGAAGCTGTATTTTGGGCTACCAAAAGTTTGCATAAGAATTTCATTATTTACTCTGACAGTCTATCGAGCATCGAAACTCTTAAACAATATCAAACGAAGAATCCAATAGCTCATCAAATTGTAACTATCATAACCAACAGCATCCATCAAAAGTTTTTTATAGGATGGGTTAAAGGTCACTCGGGTGTTCTGGGAAATGAAGTTGCAGACTGTTTAGCTTTTGAGGCGACGTCAGATATCTCTGTTCAGAGTACAAACTTACCATATCCCTGTTCATCGCTGAGGTCACATCTGAATATTAATACCATAAAAGAGTGGCAACAGCAGTGGAATGAAAGTGAGAAAGGAAGAGAAACATTCAACTATTTTCCCAGAGTATCTCAAGAGCAACTGATTTGCAGCAGAGAATTGGTACAGTTTTTCTCAGGGCATGGCTGTTTTCCAACCTATCTTTACAAAATCCAAAAGAAAGACACCGAAAACTGTATTTGTGGTGAAATAGGATCTCCGAAACATTTTGTATTTGATTGCGAACTTACAAAGAACTATCACCTTAAAAGGCCCAGTCGACAACATATGCCAATATTTGCCGAAAACCTTCTGGGTAATAGCTGGGCTAAACAGAGAATAAAAACTATAATTCAATTCCTAGAGGAAAACGAACATATCCTGTGAATTATTACTGGTAACCACCACACATTAGCTCACTGTTTATTGCATATTTATCTATAGTACTTCTAAATCTTTTTATAATTACTGCAATGAAATTAATTTTAAATTCACATTTGGTTTAATCATTGTATGTATCAATATAGTATTGAAAGCCATGGTAATCTCTGAGATTTGTATGTAAATGTTGTATATATAGTTTTGTATGTATGTTTGCATAAATAGTTTAGTATATATATATTTTGCATATATGTTTATATATGTATATATCTTTGAAAATTATTCTTTTGATTTTGTATATGTAATAACCAATTTTAGAAATATTTTTATATATATAGTTGCTAACCAATTTTAGAAATATTTTTATATATATAGTTGCTCCCATTTGAAACAGTTCTGCACATAAGAATTTATGGATGTGAAATATTTGTGAAATACTATCTGTATCTAGTATAGACAAGCATATTGTATATAATTGTTTATCAATTTTATCTTGGCATTAAGTTTTAATTTCTGGTTTTGGCAGATATTCCTCCACCATAGGCTGTAATTACTGCAAACCTTCGGGTCGGTGCCTATAGGTGGTTAATCTGTTAATCTGTGTGTCTGTCTGTCTGTCTGTCTGCGCAGATTTTGTATCCACTGTAACTAGAAAACTAATGGACCCTTGCGTACGGGTCTGGTGCTGATTAGTTTTGGGTACGATTCGGGATAAAAAAACCCGCCTATTTTTGCGAAATGGCACGCAAAAGCTTGTATCCACTCTAACTAAAAAACTAATGGACCGAATTTCACAAAATTCGGCAGAAGAGTCATTTATGGGTCATCCTGGTGATGTTTAGATTTTGGTATGATTCGGAAAAAAAAAACCTGCATTTTTTTGCAAAATGGCTCGCAAAAATCGTCAAAATCTAAACTAAAGAACTACGTATGCTCAAATATATCCATTAAATGCTTGTTTAATACGTAATTTTTAGAGAAGAATAGAAAAAGACCAACTCCATTACACTAGGACTAGCCGTTCTCGAGATATTTTAGTTTTTCGAACTTTCCCTACGCCACCTTTGAAAATAAGCCCTGTTACCAAATGAGAACGAAAATTGAATTAAAATTGAAATAAATTTAATTAAAATAAAGAGAACGTTAATATAAGTCTGCAGGGAAAGTCATGTGCTGCTCACATCAGATTTTTATTTATCATACTATGTAATATAGAAAAGAAAAAGTAACTGTTTACAAGAAATGTTTTAAGTTCGATATTTTTATTCCAATATGTTTTTTAAGAAATCCTGAACCCGTTTTGCCTATTTTTGGTGTGATCTCCGTCTCTCTGTATGCATGTATATGATCGATTCCTTGTATACACTATAGCGGTTACATATTATTATGGATTTTTTCGAAACTTTCTATCCAGTTTCATTATCTATAAAAGTAGAACTCGATAGAATGTTTTTTTTTTTCAATTCGAGCGGAAACTTCCGAATTTATTCGAAATTTCATATTTATTTACCATGGATACATAGGAAATATTTGCCATAATCATACATATAAGAGTTTACTTTTGGCTCAATAATCACATGATTTAATATTCCAATCACACATTGTTGCATGAAATAGCCGCGATATATTTTACTTTCCCTGCAATACATGGTAATGTATAGGGCAAGTATTGGAATCATGTCGAAAATCGCAATTTGAGTTTTTAACGGATCTACACGTTTCGAGAGCTCTAGAACACGAAAAAAACTATTTTTAGCGTGACGTCTGTGTGTGTGTCTGTATGTGTGTGTGTCTGTGTGTCTGTCTGTGAAATGCATGTATCCACTCTAACTAAAAAACTAATGGACCGAATTTCATAAAATTTGGAATGTGGGTCACTTTTGTGAAATCCTGATGCTGATTAGTTTTTGGAACAATTCGAAGAAGAACAACCTGCCTTTTTTTTGCGAAATGGTCCGCAAAATTTTCATGTATCCATCCTAGCTAAAATACTAATTGACCAAATTTCACAAAATTTGGCAGATAAATTACTTGTGGGATACTCTGGTGCTGATTAGATTTTGGTATGATTCGGAAAAGAACAACCTGCCTTTTTTTAAGAAATGGCCCGCAAAAATTGTCAAAATCTAAATAAAATGACTACGTATGTTCAAATGTATCAATTAAATGCATGTTTTATACTTAATTTTTGACGAGGAAAGGAGTAATAACAACTCTATTGCTCTAGAACTAACCGTTCTCGAGATATTTTAGATTTTTCGCATTTTTGTTATGCCACCTTTGGAAAAATCTTCAATTATCAAATAAAAAGAAAAATTGAATTAAAAATGCAAATTTAGTGTTATTTTGTGCAATTAAACTCAATTTTATAAATGATTAAGGAAATAAAGAAAAAATGAATGAGTTTTCAGGGAAAGTCATGCGTTAACCACATCCGTTTTTTTAAGTTCCTAACGTCGTTAGCTTCCTCGGGAAACAAGGTACATTTTAGGAGAGGATAGTATCAAGTATGGTATCAATCGAAATATTTTTTCAAGCCCTTTAAAGTGAATGGTAATACGCTATGATTATAATCATTTGGACCCACAATACCGATTTAGAAAACAAAAGCTTTTAAAAAACAAAAGCTTGTAAAAGTCGAGCTACACATCAGTCACTTTTATAAAAGAAGCTCTTTAAGTAATAAATACAAATTCTCCCTATGAGTTGTGAAACTGGAAAAATATGTCTTCCTAGTTCTTACAAAGTATACGAATTTATGCCCAAGCATTTGATATACATTAACAATGAACGTTCATATAATTTTCTTATTCCACCGTTGCAGGTATTTCCTCAAAATACCGCATTTGAGAAAATATTTTATATTCAAAGAAACGTTATCCATCCTATTTCGAACCAACGGAACTATCTGCAAACCATTATCTTATTATCATACATTTGGCATGCTTTCCCAATGTCCATTCATTCAATTTTTATATTTCTATGCCAGCAAGTATTTGCACGAAACATCGTATTTGAGAGTAAATTGAATATTCGATGAATTTTTTTCCTATCCCACCTACTTTTACACCAACTATGAGATCTGCAGGCTTAAAGAAAGACACATTCTACAAACTTCGGTTTTTTAGAAGTTGGGAATTTGTTGGATTCAGACCACAGCCAATAATGTAGGAAAACCAATCTTGAGAGTACAGTAAAATTTGTGGTAGTAGTTCTATTGTGCAATAAAACGGTGAAATAAGAATATTAAGAGATTTATATATATAGTGAGTTCGGCGTATGTTTGTATTCAATAATTAATCGCTTACATTCAATCTTATTCAATGGTCACTATATTAGAGTTAAACAGAAATATCAATATATTTAATACATATTAAAATTGAGCCAATGGTAAAATAGTAATTGTTAGTTTTTATTAAACCAGCAATGAAAAAAGTAATTGTTAGTTTTTTTTAAACCACGATGAAAAAAGTAATTGTTAGTTTTTTTATTAAACCACGATGAAAAAAGTAATTGTTAGTTTTTAATAAACCAGGTTGTTCCACTCCGTGACCGCTCGCGAGCGATGAACTAGCTTCACGAAAGTTTTACTGCCGCCTGTTAGATAGGTATAATGGGCCTCTTTCGGGCATTACCTTTGTTCTTTGTTACTTTATATGTAACCCTTGGAAGTCACTTTGCGAGCTTTTTCAACCCGGCTGGCGATCATGATCGACCTAGTCCTTCCAATCGTCACGTCCATTGAAATAATTGCCCATACTGAAGAAAAAGCATTACTTCAGAAATGAATTGAAATATACTCATAAACTAAATCGAAATTTAAAAAAATCTAATGTGGGTAGCACATGACTTTCCTTATATAATGCAATGAATTTACTGCTTTTACAGTAAAAAAAAATAGATTATATTTATAGTAGTTATTTATATTCTTTCCAAGATATTGAATTTTCGTCAATTAGTCGTCGTTTTCCATGTCGTCATCATCAATGAGTCGTCATTGATTTAGTCGTCATTGATTTCCAATTCAGCAACATTTAAAAAAGTCGTCAAGTTGGCGATATTCCACCAAATTCGTCGCCAAATCCACCAAATCTCGCCAAGCGTTATGGGCGAAGAAATAAGTTATTCTTACAGCAGATAAATGACTATTGACTATACTCAAAGTATCTTTTTTCATGAATGGAACGAGCTAGATTCACGAAAATGATGTCATCCAATTTATCGCATGGTATTACATATGAAAATTGAACATGTTTCTCAATAGGAAATATTTTTTTTTATTTTAAATGATTTTTTTATAATTTTTTTGAAAAATGTGCAATATCTCAAGAACGGTTCATGTTAGCGTTCAAAAATTTATGTCAATCGTTTTCTAATGAAAAATTACATAATAAATGTCTATTTGCGTAACTTTATTAGCGGTTTTGATTTTTTAACTTTTTTTTCAAAATTCCACTCGAAAAGTTGGGGTGTTTCTGAACATTCGATGGCGTACAAAAACAATAGGCTTCCAGTGCTTACGGATTGTGATTTTTGTACCAAATTTCGTTCGAATCGGTCTTTTCGTTCGCGAGTTATCGTCTCCACAGGTCATTGACACACACACAAGTACACACACGCACATACTTTCACACACACACACACTGACATCACTTCAAAATTGTTTGATTTGTGATCAGGGATGCTTGAAACGTGCTCTCCCGTCGAAAACTCGAATACAAAATTTCGACCCCGTCACAATACTTTCCTTATACATTACGTATATAAAGAAAGTAAAAAGGATTCTTTCATACAAAAGACTAACTATGTACGTACCTGTTTGCAAAAGTCTGTGGTCCTGCTATTGATAGTCACTCCCAGACACGAAAATCCAGCTTAAATATTCTTCCCTTAATTTTGACGTTAAGCATCTCTTAAACTAACGCTTAAATTGAAAAAAAATGCTTTATCTCAGCACGTTACTCTGACATCTCGCTATAAATTTATTGAGTTTAAATGCTTTGTATGCTATACTCTTTTTTACAACACAGAGAAATTCGAATAATACGAAATATGTCTAATCGTGGCGGAGTCGACGTCGGTGTCTCTGTTGGCGTCATCTACTTGTTTTAATATAGAGAGAGAAGTATCTATTGTGATAAAATAAGATCAAGAGAATGTAAATATAAATTATCTGTGTAGCCGCCATCTTGAAAATTGAGAGTTTCCCGAGATATGTATGTACGTGGATCTGTCATTTCTGATCCCTCTCATGCGTCCTTTCAAGTATCATCAATATAAAATCATTTAGGCAATAAAAAGCTAAATACGTCACTGGACCGTTAAATTAATATTTGATGTACTATCTTTTTTATAGTTTACACAAGTTTTGCTCTTTAGCATTCCATTTTGAGTTATTGTATTCACATCTAACAGACACACTTATAAACACTTATAAACACATTCAAACACACAAAGACATTTAAACACGTTTAAACACGTGTGAAACACATTGAAACACATATAGACTTACAAATACTGGCTAGAATAATCCCGGTATATGTTCTGGTCATAAAAAATGTAGTTTAGCAGAAAAAAAAATTAAAACAAAAATCGCCAAAATTATATAAAGTTTCTATAAACTGATATTAGAAACTGAGAATATTCTATAAAATATGTACGGCCATGCTTTATTGGAGTCGTATAAATATATTTTATATATCATTTTACACAAATTTTGGAGAAAATGATGTTTCAAAGAAATCCATTTCTATTTTACATTTTTTTCTGGAATCTTGTAAAATAAAATTCTTGAAAATATTACGGATCTCAGCTGTGGAATGTATTCAAATTTGAAAAAAAGAGAAAAATGCTGTGGCTTGGGACATATTTCCAAACTACTTTGAAGTGAAAGATTCCTGTCTAAAAATGCAAGAGGCCATACATTTTCTCTTTTTACTTTCAAACCAGAATGTATCAGAACAAATGTATATATATATACTTTTTATTGTTTGCGGTAGATTGATATTATGTTAGTCAGTTGACTGAATGTCATTGATGGAACATGATTTTTTTTAAATGCTTTTATTATAAATTTATTATCTAAAGAAATATGTGCCCTAGTACTAAAAATTATTCGATATTTGTATATTTGTCTTAATTATTATTTGCAAATTCTATTCACAGAAACGTTTATAAACTCGAAATGTATAAAGATTCCTTCGTGTGATGGTAAATATTGTGTACACTTAATTTTTGATGCAAATATTTAACATATTTATTCGCTTTCGTATATGTATAGTCAAACATTTTTTTGGAATAACCGGTTGTTATCTCAAGAACCGGAAATAAAAATCCATCCTAACCTCCCAACCCCTCTCGAAATATATTTGTGGATATATATTTTGAACGTCCTATCTACTTTAGAAATGGATGCTAACTTGATACCGGTCACCATATGAAGTCTATCTATAGCCAATCTGGAGAAATGGGCGTTACAGGAAGATGTATATATATATATATATATATATATATATACATATATAAGAAAAACGAAGCACACCTGAAAAATAATCCGATAGCCTCGAAATTTTGCATGCAAATTCCTTTGCACCAAGTATGCAAATGATTAAATTTTCAAGACCAATGAGTGTTAACTTCAGTCAAAGTGGCGTTTCTACTGCGCAACTAGTATCCTATAAAAGAGGTTAAAAATGTGGACGGTTTTGCAGTTCCGTGGAGACAAGAACAATAATGCCGTTACGACGTTGCCGAAGACTTCATAAGCAATTAGACGAGTTTGAACGTGGTCGTATAGTCGGGATGCGTGAAACTGGCTGGACATACCGAACAATAGGCCCCACCTGCACCGAACGGTCATTGCTGTGCAAATGTGCTGACGACAATGGTTGCTGCAAGGATCTCATCGACGGTATGAAAGCTCTGGAAGGCCAAGGTGCGCGAATGCGAGGCAAGATCGGATGATTGTGCGACAGGATCGAACTGATCCGTGGTACCTTCCCCCATCTCACGGCGCTTGGCTGAGGTGGGGTTACGCTCACGGCGACCTTTATTACGCTCACGGCGACCTTTATTACGCTCACGGCGACCTTTATTACGCTCACGGCGACCTTTATTACGCTCACGGCGACCTTTATTACGCTCACGGCTACCTTCTGTCCATAACCCTGCAACATTGACAGAGTCGTTTTTAGGTGTGTCGTAACCGAGCACATTGGCTGCCAGCAGACTGGCATCACAAAGTGTTCAGCGATGAATCACGCTTCAGTCTTTCAGCAGATGACCATCGGGTAAGTGTGTGCAAGCACCAGGGTCATCGATTCCAATCAGCCTTTGTTTTACAAAGGCACACGGTCAGTACCCCTGGTGTGGTGGTGTGGGGTGCTATCTCTTACGACAGGTCGCCCCTAGACATCCTGTGTACAACTTTAACAGCTCAACGATATATTGATGAATTCATGCGGCCGTTTGAGTTACCCTTCATAGCGCGTCAATCTGGGGCCATTTACCAACAAGATAATGCTTATGGAAACTTTATCATTCCATACTTAGACTTATACAAGCATGCATTGCCGTCAAGGGGGTTTCTCCAATTACTGATTTGAAAATTCAATGTACAATTGCTAACCATTGGTTCTGCGGCCTTGATTTTTAATAGTTTCATTACATATGTATATACTGAGCTGTACCCATATTTAGTTTCAATAAAAACAGCCACTTCCAGAGAGAGAGATATTTTATAATCGTTAGAATTTGACTACTTATTGCTACTTATTGTTATAGACTATAGTATTACGCTTTTTGATTCATAATCGATTCATTTTTCATTACTTAACTCATTAAGTTATTTCATAGGATTCAAAATGATTATCATGTTTTTAATTTTGCAGTATTAAGTACTTGCTATATTCTGAGTGCAGATTAATTGGTCCCTTTTCTTCATTATTTAGCATGTTAGTACTTTTCACTATTTTTGAGTACGGCAACATGGACTTTACATGTTATAGTCATCGATTGCCAAAACCTTCTTCCTGGTTAGACCTTACTATACAGTAAAGTATTCTATACAGTAAAGTATTAAGTCCATACTATATAGTCCATACTATTAAGTCCATACTATATTTCGCTATACAGTAAAGTATTAAGTCCATATGGATATGATGTCATAAATTGATTAATGTGGACATTTTCCCACCACATTCGTTCGTTATGTTTGGTTACAAAATCAATTATATTAACAATATTATTTTCAAATCCATGATGTTTAAAGTGTCTTAATTCTATATTATCATGCTGTTATGTCTTAATTCTATATTATCATTTTTATAATGCTTTATCTGACTTCTGTGAAGATTTATCCTTAAATGCAGAGGTTTCTTAGTCTCCACAATATATTTTTTCTTGCATATACCACACGTTATTGAATATATGCAGTTAAAAGCTTTACAAAATATTCTATATCTGTGCTGACCATAAGTTATCTGTTCACTTGCCTCTACAAGACATAGCTTACATCTTTTGGATCCACACTTTTCTAAATTTAAATTTCATCATATTCCTGAAATGGCATTTGCGTTTTTAAGGATCGTCATTATTAATAACATTTATATATTTATCCTGAGAACAAGATTCGTTCAATACTTTATTTTTGCTTCCTTCCTTTGGTATACTTTGGCTTTTTAGAAAATAATGTAATATAGTGCTCATAAGGGTAGCGTATTGACGATCACACAGTGTACCCTTATTACTGTGCCACCGAGCCAATATATGAATTATAAATATATATATCGTTGCCAGTCACTATTTATATAATTTTGCTTTCATCATAAAAAGTAATTAATAATTTATACTTGTATAATGGAGTAGAAAATGTATTCTAATCTGATCCATAATTACATGAACAGATGTTCCAATTTACATTACCTCATAATAGCCTCTTTCGCATTCCGATATTCTACTTAAACAAACAGTGATGATTTCCCATCATTCCACATACCTACAAAGCTCAAAGATCAATCCTCAGGAAGAAAAATTTACCACTATTTATTTGATTTTCATCATGATTTTAAATTTTATTTTTTTTATTATAAAACCATTAATTTTTTACTATATAACAATTAAAATTGTTTTGTTACTTCTAAATTAATTAATGATAAGTAAAATTCAACAAGCGCATGATCTCTTTGTCCATACAATATGCATAACATATAAAAAATCAATAATTATACATTAATATGTCATTAATCTGAAAACATACAATATAGTTAATAAAACATCTCTTACATCTGAAGACATTCACACCTACATCAATACCACCTGGGAACACCGCGTGTTGTTGGCTCTTTTCGGGCGCGGCAGCCCAGTGGTTAGCGTGCGATTCTCGCCGCTGCCTGAACTGCCGCCGTGTTCATGCGGAGTACGATCACGTTAAACATGTGGGTCCGTAAGTCCTTCCGAGAGGTTGGTGGTAGGGGAAGGAGGGTACGGTCCCTGTGGATGCCTCCCCCACTGGGTTCCGATCTAAATTGAGTGGCACTTCCCGGCCGTCCAAACAGTTACCTTACACCTTTCTGGTAGGTCGGACGGTCTGGGTCTCAACAACAACACCTACATCAATACACTCCTCCGACGGACATCAGCCATCCCAACGTCACACTGAAGACCACTGTCTACACGGCTGTAGTCCGAGTAGTATCCCACTAACCATATGCTATACTATGCGCAATGCAACATATACGTATAAAACACATAATAGAATGTCATATAACAGAATCTACCATAGTACAAAAAGTACAAAACCAGTTATCTATACCAATAAGCGCAATGCAGCTTGAAGTAGTCTAGAATAGTATAATAGTAAAAATTGAAAGATTGGACATGAAGTCAGCTAACAGGTAATACATAAAAGGCCTAGGGGGTTTGTGACCCCTAGTTCCCGTTTACAAGTCGACTTTTCCACCAATGGCAACACTCACGGAGCCATGCATTACCTGCGGTTAAATTCAGTACAACGTCGAAATAGAAGACGCCCATACGAAGTATATATCAAACGTAAAAGGAAAAAATCCCCCAACATAAGAGTAATATAATTGAAACGACACATAAGACTAAACCTACATATACGAACTACAAATACCTTACATCCATCCAAATCACTCACGTCAATTTTACACGCTTAAATAATTCCTCGCTGTATCGATGCCATTTTATTTTCTGAAATAAAGGTGTTGCTAAAATCCCTACTGAACGCATCGAAAACTTTACTGTGTATCACATTGTAACACTGACAAATAAAAATAACACTGACAATAAAACACTGACATTGTAACACTGACGCTTTTTGATTCATAATCGATTCATTTTTCATTACTTAACTCATTAAGTTAAATCATAGGATTCAAAATGATTATCATTTTTTTGATTTTGCAGTATTAAGTACTTGCTACATTCTGAGTGCAGATTAATTGGTCCCTTTTCTTCATTATTTAGCATGTTAGTACTCTTCACTATTTTTGAGTACGGCAACACGGACTTTACATGTTATAGTCATCGATTGCCAAAACCTTCTTCCTGGTTAGACCTATTGACTTTTACACGACTAAGTCAATTATTTTTCCAATTCTTTTACTTCAATCATTTTTCAATTTTTTTTTATTTTTAATTTTATCGGTCTTCTTCAATTTGTGGTACAGCTGGGAATATAATGGTCTTCTGTGCACAGTAGCAGGCCATTAAATGAAATGTGCTACTATGAGGTTGGTATATGTTAATATCACCTGAAGATTTAACTATTACATCAGCATCATTTCATTGATTGTCATATCATTTTTTATTGTTATTTTATATGTGTTTTCTTAAATTTTTCTTGTTTATTACTGTTATTATCCTGATTTTTTCTAGTTAGTAATTGCATTCCACTGTTTGTTATGGATGCATCTCTGTTTCTCTTCAAATATATTCTAATGTTATCATCTTTATTACTAAATTTCATCCTATGCTGCACCATCGCAATAAATAGATAACATTTTAATTTTACAGTTATCTAATACATATGAATCGTTAATGTTACTATTATATATATATATATATATATATATATATATATATATATATATATATATATATATATAGAATCCCCCGTTATCTTCTAAACTATATGTATAACCAAGACCAGTCCCGAGGTTGTTTTAAAGAAAATTTTAAGTGAAAAAATATCGAAAGTAAAATTTCTATCTGCACTGGAATTTGATGCTAAATACATGCCCATTATCATCTAAGCTCTATAGTCAATCTTGGGAAATATATGTTTTTCGGTTTGGAGGTTGGAGAAAAATATATTTCCCGGTTCACAATTTTTCCTTGAAGCATATATTTCTCAGGATTGGCTATTGATAGAACTTAGATGATGTCGGATATGCTGCATTCAGAATTAAATTTTAAAGGTCTGTTAAGGGAATCACTAAGAATTTCCACTCTCATTATGACTGCAATTGATTTCTCATTAATCAATCAATCGCTGTAAAGGGCTGACCCACTGAATTTTTAGAATGACTGTGCCCGGCGACTTAATTCGATATTCGATGTTGCTAAATAAAACCTTTCTTTTTAAATATGTAGGATACTACAGATACCGTAAGTTGTCAATTATGCAGTCAATTATCTTGCATATATCCACAGTACATTATACAGAACATAAATATACTCAAATGTTCGGATCTATCAAAGTAATTAATAATAAAAATGTTAAACATTTTAAATGACATATATCTATACAACCTAATTTCGATGGCTAAATATATAGTTATATACATATTTGTATAATTAAACTCAAACATCACGATCTCAGAGCAACATACATACATAATACACGCAAAACTTAATTTAGGATTCTTCATAAAATTCTGAAGGAGACTGGTGATAGTACGACGGTCTTCCCTTTCCGTTTCGAATGCATTTTTCAATATTGGTTATATATAGAGCTTATATGATAGCTGATAGGAATTCAGAATTCAAACCTGAAAGAAGTAGAAGGCCGCAATAAATATTCAATTCTGTTTCAAAATTTTCTCTGGAGCATCTACAGGGTGAGTCGGAATTGTTTTTACAAAAGCAGAGGGGTGATAGTACCCCACCAGGCGAGCAATAATTACCATGGTCGCATGACACTCAGAGAGGCAGAAAAGAGTAAAATTAGAATACGAACCTGCACGTACACCAGAGGTGGAAAAGCGAATGAACGATACCAAACGTTGCACAAACAGATTTATTGTGCAGCGACAAATTCACAACAAGTTCTCAAAGTGGCGACCACGCGTGTCGTTGCACCGTTCACACAGGCGAAGGAATGACTGACGCACCCTCTCGAAGATTCTGGGTGTTGTGTTAATGTGGATTAAAGGTAGGATGACTGGGAATACGACGCGTTGGAAACCGCTGCTCGTACAATATTCGTGTTGCGCGTCCATTTCCTTTGGCTTCACCGTGCGTGAGCTGCATGTCGACTAATTCCTCGAAAGTGTACTCCGCCATAGCATTCACGCAACCTGTTGGACGATGGAACCCACTGGAATAACTTACAGCGTTGAAGTTGTGTCGGTTTTTAAAGGGCAACGTGTGCTCTGATCGCCGGAATCTACTAGGAGCCTGTTATGCTAATTCTGCTCCCTGGACATTTACATACGGTAACTGTGTTCGTGTCTGGCGTAGGAGACACTACTTAGGCAGATACACAATGACGTCCGAGGCGCTGACTACGTCATGCTCAACGCGGTTCGACGTGCCTCTTTCCTGTCTCTCAGAGTGCAATTCGACCCTATGCTCCATGGTAATTATTGCTCGTCTGGTGGGGTATTATCATCCCTCTGCTTTTGTAAAAACAATTCCGACTCACCCAGTATAATAAAAACATCCATATTGAAAGATATGTCTGAAGCATCGATATACTAATATGGATTTAGCATCAAATTCCTGAAGGGGTTGGCAGTTTACTAAAGATATTCATTTTCAGTTCTTCAAATATCACTTCAGATTTTTACGAAAATCCGCATGACTGTATGCAATAAAAATGCTTTATCGTCCCCTGAAAAATGAAGTGTTCACTATACATTTAACGGCATATAAAGTATTTTTAATAACACTTTCATTATCATTTCTTTATGTAAAATGGCAAAATATACTTTTGCAAGAAGTTTTAAGAATTCCTAAAAATATACGTGAAACCTTAATTGTACCTAAAACATATAATACTCCAGTGGAAACAAATGTAGCTCTATGAAAGTATCATTATGAACTCGCATTACCATCATTCAGAAACTATTTTTTAATTAGTTTCAAAGTACCAGAAATGTTCTTGAACTGCAAAAGTAAATTAAACTAAGAACTCCACTTAAGAATATGTCACAACGTAAAGTTGCATTTCTTAAAAACAAAATAAAAATAAATCAGAAGATGGTTATTTAATGTTACAAAAGAAGATCAGGATAATAAAGGGAAACTATTTTGAACTTTTTCAATACATATATATATATATATATATATATGTATATATATATATACATATATATATATATATACATATATATATATATATATATATATATATATATATATATATATATACTATTTTGAACTTTTTCAATTTTTTGAGGATTTACATACAAGCAAAATTCTCTCTCGCTCTCCCTCTCTCTCTTTTCTCTGTATATATATATATATATAAATATATATATATATATATATATATAAAAATAAATTATTAAATCCAAAGTTAGAATGTATGTAGTAACTCATAATACACTATTCCAAAATTTTCTACAAATACAAAGAAATTAAGACAAAAAGAGGATATATATCTAGGAGGATCTATATATATATATATATATATATATATATATATACAGAGAAAGAGGGAGAATATAAATATATATAATAATAATTGAAAAGGATAATATTTTCACACTAAAATGTTAATAATAACCCTATCACTTAGCAGATGAAAGCCGTGGCGTTTTATCATTATTCATGGTCCTTAAATCATACATATTGCATACATTTCATAGTTCTATTAGCATGTTACGGCATATAAAGCAATATTTTATCCCATATCACTGTTCCTATTGCTTTACTTTCACATTCATTTTTTCTAAAAATCAATAGTTTGATAATGAAGAGTTAAATATTGTATTATAAATTATATATATATATATATATATATATATATATATATATATATATATATATATATATATATATATATATATATATATATATATATATATATTAGTTTGAAAATATGATAGGATAGAGAAAAGTTGCAACTCAAAAATCCCAACTTTAAGAAAATGTCCGTATAATAATAAGCATTAAATAGAGATTCATCAATCAAGGGAAGAATAAAAAGCAAATATCCAATCATCAAACAATACATAATATACAATTATCAATGGTGGGATTTCAAAATTGAAAAACAGAAAATGTCCAATCATTAAATCCAAACATGTGGAAAAGCACTAGGCTTAATGAATTTATATTAAACAGATTCGTTATCAAGACCTAGTATCTATTCAAAATCACCAAAATAAAGCTTGTTTCTGAAGACAGAGATAAATAATATCTATAAACTGAATCCTCTGCGTCAACAGACGATTTAAAAATAAAAAAGAATCAAATATATTTAACATAAGAAATTGTTGCACATGTTGTCATAAATCTATAAAGAAAGAGACTACTCTTGCCATTCGCAGGAGATAAAATTGGAGATCAACTGCTGCAAATCGTCAGATATAAATAACGGTATTGCAAATAAAATATTATAGATTCATCTGTAAAATCTGCGTAATAAAGGGCGTGGAAAGTAATGAAAGTAAGGAGGGAAATGTCTAAGAAAATATAAATACATTGTAGTGCTAATACTAGAGAAAGTTGATAATTAACTAATATAAGATACTTAAGAAGACATTTAAGAATATTCAGCTACATTAAACTTATTAAATATACCATTTACTAAATATACTGGATATTTATATAACTTACTGGTATTTTTAGGTTATTAATGTGCAAAGAAAAAACTTTTTTATCTGATAATCTATAAATTCTAAACAGTTGATTAAGTATAATTTTTTTTAAACAATTGAATACAGTTACATGAATTACATATTAATATTTTATTAATATTAAAATGAAAATAGTCTTTTTTATCATATAAATTAGTAACTATCCTATTAGATGGTTCAATAATTAGATTAATATCCAAAATGTTAACACTAATACTAATAGAGGCTGAATTATGAAGAATTAATTTCAAATTTTCCGGATGGGAATCTATATCTATTGTATAGTTGTCAGTAAATACTAAACAAGTCAGATCATCAACCTATCACTAAATTTTATAACCAATTGAAGTAAAAGTATTTTCATAATGATGTACGTATAAATTAGCTAACAGACTGCTACTATAGCCACTTTGTGGAACCCAGTCCCTTAAGTTGAAAAATATAATAATTTAATAGTACCAAGTGGGGAAGTTTAAAGAAAATGTTTAAATTTAATTTCGAGTAATTAATAATAAAATCATTATAAAGAGCTAAAATTGCATCATAAAGATCAGTAATGGTAATATTATTAAAAAAATATTTAAAGTCAAAAGTTTGAAAACCAAAAACTTTACCAAGATAAGTTAATTTACTCTTTAATTCTTCTGCTATTTAGAATAAAGTAATTCTTACTAGAATAACGTAAACTATCATGTATTGCGTTTCCGTAAAATATTAATTATTAATTTGCTAGCAGTAATAGAAGAAGAGTTATGACCACTAGTAATAGTTCTAAACTTAAGAGGATTTTTACAAAATTTAGGAATAAACACAATGTAAGTAAATTTCAACAATGTATCATTAATATTTAAATCACTATACATTATAATAATTTTCAGTTTGAAACTAATAATATAGTGTGAATCAAGTTTTAATAGACAATTTGTTCTTTATAGAATATAACAGAAAATATATATAGAGATTTTTACAGATAATAATATAATTATTAGAGATTTTATCAACATGCGTAATAACAAAAGATTTTTGTAAATCAATAATAGAGTTTTTTATATTATCAATAGCATATATACATCTAAGCAATTTAATACTGCTAATAGAATTTTTATTAAATTTTACCAAAGAAAATTTCCACACGTAAAATGCCTCTAATGGCAATAACATTTAGAAATATACTTATCAATGTTATATATATATATATATATATATATATATATATATATATATATATATATATATATATAACTGGATCAATCCAACTGGATCAATTTTCTAGACGTTAGTTTAACAATTAAAAATGCAAATACAATAAAATTTAAAATCTATGACAAAACAGAAACTTATAACTTCAAAGTAAATAAACTTCAACATTTCTCTTCCAATCTTTCCAAATCTGTATATAGAAATATTATTAATAACCAGTTATTAAGAATCAAAAAGTTAAGCACACCTTGTTACTACAAAGAACATCTTCATAAATTCATAAACACCGTTATCAAAAATAACTACCAGCCCAATCTTATTTTTTTTTTCTTTAAAACACATTTAAATTTAAATTCAAAAACTTGCAACAATTACAGCAACATATTGACAAATCATACTCTAGCATTTCTAAATAATTCATAATCTCCATGTCTTCTTCTAACTGTTAAACAATTCGTATAATTCACTTTAACCTGCTTTGAGAAAACTGCTTAGTCAGTAACAAAAAATTCACTGTAACCTGTTCTGAGATGATTGGTAATTCACATGGTTTTCCAGAAGTACCACAGTACTAGGGGTAGATATATTTTCATTTTATTTTCATTATATTCTTTTGATATTACTTTATAATACTTTGCATCCTCATTACAATAATTAGCCACAAGCTGGTGTAACAGAATATTTTATATTCATGTTTGATATTTTTGTGAATTTGATCCACTTTGTCTTTTCTTCTACGTCGGGCCATTTACATTATTTCTGTAATACATTTTACAGTTGTGTAAACAGAAACGTAGAATCAGCATTAATGAAACATGTATGGCCATTGATAACGTACATGGTTTCAGAAATGCTTTTCATATTCATTTTATTCCTTTTATATTCACTAGATTCCATTTATTCAATTTCCAATCTTCTTGCATAGCTCATCGTGCTACACTAGGCTTCTGATTTGCAATTTTTTACCTTTACCTTCAGTTTACAAGCAATTTTCTTTGGTATTTCTCGGGTATTCTCGGTATCTATATATTACAAGTAATCATAAAAATCTTCAATTATATATATATATATATATATATATATATATATATATATATATATATATATATATATATATATATATATATATATACATATATATACATATATATATATAAATATATATATATATATATATATATATATATATATATATATATATATATATATATGTGTGTGTCCGTGTGTGTGTGTATTTGAAAGATGGAATAATAACTAATTCCAAGTAATTACGAAACATTAAAATAATAAAATCAGCAAAACAGTTGAACTACGCTACCATGCCGAAAAAAGAAGTGAACAGTACTGGCTTAATTTGGATTTTCATTAGACAAATAGATGACTCTTTATCATGTCTGAGCATCTAATCCTAATTAATCCAAACAAATGTTTGTTTCAGATATGGCAATACTAGGTTACTATATAAATACTCTAGCGCAGACTACAAGCATTAATAGAGAAAAAAAATTGAAACATTATTTAGAAATCAAGTATTACCATGAACCATGAGATAAGAATCCTGTATACACTTGCTATGAAGGCGAGTAGTTAAAACTGAATGACGGAAAGTTGAAATGTATCCAGGAGAAGAAGAAAATAAATCATGGAATCAGAAGGGAACAAATAGTTGAAGGGATCACCATTGCAACTCATTCAGGGAGTTAGACTTTGAGATAGAACAACCATAATTAATATAAGATAAACAGGAAGAATAGGAATCTTAGATGAAATATCTTATTATAAAAGGGAGTCACGAGAGAAATGAATAAACACTAACAGTGCCACTAACAGTATGCTACTAACAACAAAGTACACAAAGTACAGAATGACATTAAAATGCTCCAATGAAAAAGCTGAACATATTCTTTATAAATATATAAATATATTTTTATATAAGTTAGCAATCGATATGGTAATCACGGACGCCATATTCGAAGAATGGAAATATAATGTAATTAATAAAATAATGTGTTACTATAATCCTATTGTATATATTGAAAATGATCTAATTATAGGATAGACTAAAATTAAGAATTTACAGAATAATTATGTAATCAGCTATGTGGATAAAGTACCAAGCACATACGCATTTGCATGCCAAATAGGACAAGTAACAGTGTACTCGTAATTTCTAGTAAAGTGAAGGAAGATACGGCCGGGGGGAGATGCGACCCCCATCACTCCGGTTAAAGATTTTTCCCGCTATGATAAACGTTCCCAGTAGCCGATATTCCCTTCACCACTTTCTTTTCATGACACTTACAGAACCATATAAAGTGCACATGCATACATATACTTCTTTAATAATATAATAATATGTAAATATTTAAAAATGTCCTTTTATTCGTTTAAGACTATCCAAGAAACACAATATAAAAACCACAACAATTAAATTAAAATACTAATGTTTGAAATAACATCACTCGTGGTTATTTAATACTATAAAATTAATAACAAATAATTTAAAATACTAATGTATGAAATTACATCACTCATGGTTATTTAATACTTTAAAATCAATATATTTAAAACTAATGTTTGAAAACCAAGTCTAAGTAAGTCCAAAATTGTAATGAAAAATATTAAATATGAATAAACAAATATAGCATGTTAGGTATTTATTTGTACAAGAAAAGTAGTAGATATTGTAAAAAAATATGGGAGCGGTTTCTCCTGGGTGATAGTATATTGTATTTATTGGTTATGAGGTGGATGAGTTTAAAAAAAAAATAAAAGAAGAAGCAGTTATGATGATGATTTGAATGGCTGAGGCTTGACATTGGAAAGTTTCCGGAAGTGATTCAGCTACAATGGACTTTAACCGGGTTTTAATTTATATTATGTCTTCGGGGTTTCAACCACGATTGCTCGGTCGTCAGATGATAGGGCCATAGGACGACCGTCATCCCCTAGAGATAATTCTATTAAAAACTACTTTAGCGTTATTAATCCAGGAGAGACCGTACCAAAAAATAACGTTGTTGAATTGTGTGTTTCATTTTCTAAATAATTACCTATTTTCAAAATACGGAAGTTGAAGCTATTAAACTTACTATTTTGGATATCGTGGTAGATACAAAATTGAGATTATGATGGGAAAATACACATATAGCGCAACGAAGATCTGTTTATACGTATGGTCTAAATACAATTATGTACGTTAACAATTATAACAAGAAATATTATGCAAACAAAAAGTTGGACGGTATGGTTGAGCGGGACTTAGGATAAAAGTAGTCGTAAACAACGAGGAGGATACAAGGGAAAAGCGTGTTTTAATAAATCAGTAGAAAATATAAATAAGTTATTGAGTGATATAGATGCTGGAAAAGTTATTCTCGAGTCATGGTTAAAGAATATGGTTTACGGAATAAGAGTGAAGTTTTTGAATAGGGTTTGGAGTCATTACAAAAAAAAAATATATATGTTGAATGTACGGAAGGAGATCGGTCTAAATCATTGTGTATAATGTTGGATTACATCAAATTTAGAGCCAAGATACACGGAATGGGTTTAGAGGATATTAAAATAAAAAAGCCTATTAACGAATATCTTACCTTGAAATATATTAATAAACGATGCGATTTTATTCCTTTTAATAGAATTTTAAGACTTTTCACACATATTTTGCCAGTTAATGACTTGAAGTTAACAGTGGCAGTTAAATATGATAAACCACTGGGGAGAAGGATTTTAATTGTCATTTTATATGTTGTAAATTACATACATACAGTTGTGATAGTTGCAAATGCAATACATCGATTTATCGTGATGAACATCACGGATATAGTGTAACAGGTGATATGGGTCGTATAAAATCGAATATTAAAGAATACTTTGAATAGGGTACTAGATGCCGAAGAGCGGCGTTTCCATTAAACGAGCGATGGAATTTGATATTACACAATACATTCAAAACGCGGCAGTGGAATTCAGTTGGCCGACAGAGACTTTCGAAAAATGGATGGTCTCGGTGATAAATGAGTATATTTTATGGTATCGTAGGAAAGTACGCAGTAATACAGCGGGGATAGAACCAGGATATTGTAAACACGAAAGATCAATCATGCTTAAAGCATTGATTATGAAACACTTTCCAACTTCAATGAAATTTTATTTAAACATGTATAAAATGCAATACATTCCTTGGTAATATTTTAAAACTTATCACAACACTACATTAATTTATTATATTTGAAAATTTAAACCTTCATCGAAAAAAATGAACTTCATTCAAATGACGGCATTGAAATATAAATTGCCTGGTTTAAACATCTCAAAAATGTGATACATCCTGCGGTAATAATTTTGCAATTATCATAATAATACGATAATTTATTATATTTGAAAACTTAATCGACTAACCAATTACATGGTTTCATCTTTAGCCCCCCTTTTTATATTGCTTTCCTGACATCTCGGTTCAGGGCTATTGTAAATTGGCGTCAACCAGTCTGGGTCCTTTGTATCCTTGTTAGAACTCAAAAATCTACATATAAATCTGTCTAAGTGGTCTGGTCTCACAATATGTTTAATATATGAGGTGTAATCAAGTTATAGTGAACTCGAGATATAGCAACCTCTCAGACATAATGAACTTTTAAGTCCTCAATCGACAAAGAACCCCAATCAATCTGTTATACAGTTGATGTTATTTTAATTTTTTATAATGCACTTCCAGCTCCATGTAATTTGAATATAGAGTTCTTAAAATCCCAATTCATGGAACATTTTCGTTTTGTAATCCAAGAATTTGAAGCTCTCCACGGAACGAATTTTCTTGGAACTTATTTATGGATTACGTCATATAATACTTCAATCAATGCCGATAAACTTGTGGCATATGGCCAGGTCCAATTATGGACTGAAATTGTATGATCGGGGATTCATCCTACCATACTGACGAAGAGGGATATTAGCAGGAAAGCGATACACCATTGAATGCAGATGTGAAAGCAACAAAGGGAATCCTCAACAAATATACAGACTGTAGAAAAATTGACTCATAAAATAAAAAAAAAATTGATAAATAAAAAATTGATGGATAAAAATTGACTCATATTTAATCGTAGATAAAATAGTAAATTTAATTCATCTTCCATCTGTTATCATTCCATAAAACCACCAAGTTTTATTTGTGTTACTAGATCGATAATAGCAATAATAAAAGGTACTCAAATACTAGTGCTGTAATGTTATATAATCTTTAATTAATATTCTTCTCTAAACTATTTATTTATTATTTCATAATATGGTAGAACGGAGTAGATGTTTAGATCTTTAGAGTTCTACTTTTCACATTTCTTTTTACATTTTTCGAAACTTTCATATTTTAGCTAACAATAAAAAATAAGCATTTGAAATGTAAGTATCTGAGAAAAAATATGCCTCTGAGCCGTGAATAATTAATTTTAATTTTAAAAGAAAGTAAAGTCTTGTGACAATTTTTCCCTGCTGCTGGTCATTTGTCACAAATTAATGGGTAATTGTCCCGTATTTTCTTAGTTCAGCTTCCAAGTTAATATATTGTGTTTTGTATACGCTTCATTTGCTTTCCGTAAAAATTTTGAAACTTGAAAGCATCAAAAGAAATGTAAACAATTATATATAAATTTAAAGAAAAGGGAAGAAAATAACGAAAACACATTTTACAACATGAACATAAAAATTGCATTGATTGAACGGAAAATCACAGTTCAGTTAGTGTTCAAAGTTATATTCAGCGACTATAGTTATATTAATCAGTCACATAATAAATCATCACTGACAGTTGTGACATATTCCGGGCTGATTTATACATGCAGCTCAATCTTCCTGGACATGACTTCCACACCCTTGGCACACGATCAATACTTCTTTCAAACGCTTATTAACAAAAATCTACACCGACCAGGTATTAGGCATCATCTTCTTAATGATAAGCATATTGTCTAATTTTCTCCATCTTTTGCTTTGGCGCATTCATGGAGTTAGTGGATGCATTTTTTCTACATTTCTCTTTGTTTCGTTTAGTCATTTTTTTCCTTCTAGTATGGCATTATTCTTTCTCTAGTTTTTGGTTCACAGTAGATAACAGTTTTTCACGCTTTCGGCTAGTATTTTAATTCATTTTTTGTCTAGCAATTGTCTCTGGAAAAGGGCCCATATGCTCAGGAGTCAACTTGATGTGTGGCAACCCCCCCCCCCCTGTGGAAATGAGACAACATTTCCCTTCGAGTCAATTTGGATTAACAATTTTCATCTTAACTTGCTATAGCTTCAGAAGCAACAAAAATAATACAGTAAGTAATGTATAAATACATACGCTTCGTCAAAAACTGTAAAGTATATTATGTCAATGTGCACCATAAAAAGTATAGAAAAAGTTAAGCGAATGTTTGAATTTTAGCGAATGTTGAAAATGAAGCGAATGTTGAAAAGTTAAGCGAATGTTTGAATGTTAAGCGAATATGAAATCGGTGTATCGAGGAGGGTCATGCTGAACGCCATGCTGGTTCTCAACGGCTCCAGGCCAATAACGTCCAAGGGGACAGACATGTCGTCCTCTCGCCCTTGCGGGATTGTACAACTACGTCACGTACCCTGAGTCAGGAACTTGGCTCGTGGGCAGGACGACAAGTATCCGCACGGACAGTGCGACGACGTCTTCAGCACCACGGATTATCAGCACGGCGATCATTATTGCTACTTCCCTAGATGCTTCAGCAGAGACAGGCGCATACACTGGTGCAACGAACGACGACATTGGACACATGAGTGGCACCACGTCGTCTTTTCAGACGAATCCCCGTTCTGCGTACAGCATCATGATGGACGTATTCGTGAGTGGAGGCACCGAGGATAACGAACTTTGCGAACTTGCATTCGTCATCGTCATATGGGTCCAGCACCTGGCGTGATGGTATGGGGTGCCATTGGGTACACATCCCGGTTACCTCTTGTTCGCATAGCCGGTAATGTAGACAGCCGCCGTTACCTTTCTTTTTACGGCCCGTGGCTGTTTCTGACGTGTTAAGGCTTGTGGCTGTTTCTGACGTGTTAAGGCCCGTGGCTTGGGTATAAGTGACCCGGAGCCGCTGAGATTCTGCATGGTGTTCAGTATACCCATCTTGGACCCAGCGATTCCATATTCATCTAACAGTCATGGGATTCTGACCAATGCGCGCGGCAATGCCGCGGAACGATAAATGGCAGTCCCAGTAGGCCATGATCCTGTCGCGGTCGAACGTGCTGGTAGGAGTTTATCCTTCTTACACGAGGCATAACACGACCTTCACACAAACAAACAACGTTCAAATGCGATTTCCGAATGAGAAGCCAGCTGTGCAATCTTCCCATTTATTCAGAATGTATATGGCGTTACCCATACCTGCTTTGTGCGCATGTGCTGCAATGCTAGTCATTTGCATATCCCAGTATATAGTACTTTCATGCAAATTTGGCGTTTGTTGCATGCCGCCTTCATGGTGTAGCAATTTTAAGGGCCAGCAGTGTACATTATGTCTCAAGATATCTGTTTACAATGTCAAAATGCTTTGTCTATATTTTAAACATATCTATATTTTAAATATAAGTTATCTAATATAAATATCGATAAATATCTAGATTTTAAAATACAGATTCAGAAGTAACAGCGTAAATAATGTATGAAGAAGTACACTTCGACGAGCTGTAACAAATAATACGTCAATATGTGTCATAAAGATTATGGAAAAGTACATTATGTATCAAAATATTTGTTAATGATGTTGAAAATCGAATTTTTGATGTTGAACGTCAAAGACGAATTGAGAGCAGGTAGGTCTGACCAAAAACAACATTGCTGTCGTTTTTCAACTAGGTCCGAACAAAAGCAACATATACATACACTGGCTGTATTAAAATTATGTCAACAAGATATAAATTCACAAAAAAATATTTCCAATTTTATATATTTTAATCGTTTAAAAAAATAAATTACATTAACTGTTCCCAAGTGATAGATACTTAAACGCATTCACCATTTCAAACATAAATGTTATCATGAGTCAAGTACACATCATGCCAACCTTAATCTCCTAAATATTTTAAATCAATTAAATTTAGAAAAAAAAGTGACATTATAAACTTAATACCGTAAAAAGCATTTACAGTTTTAAAAATATAAAGCCGAACATGACTTTTAATTAAAACAAGTTTATTTTTTACGAAAAACTTCCAGTAATTAATTTACTAAATATTTAAGTACAAGTCTCAAAAGTTTAATTGCCACTTAAAATGTAATTACATATTTAAACACAATTCTAAAATATAAAAAATATTTTTTTTTTAATAATAAGCACGTTTAATGAATTTGGAGTAGCTGATACTTTATCTGAAAAAATGGGATAAACTCATTTAAAATAAAAAGTATTCTCAAATTTAATACACATATAACATGTATAACAAAAATCTCTCACACTATAATTAAGGCAAGTGTAAAACTTAAGTATCGGTTGAAAAAAAAATATGAATTGTAATAGTGAAATATATTTTTTATAATAAATATATTAAAAAGATCAGAGTGTACATTAGTACATTAGAATGTATAATAATACAAGTAAAACACTTTAAACAAAGTAGAAATAAGGCTCAACATAATTAAGGACCTAAAAGCGATTTGTACTTGCTTCGAGGATAGATTGATCTCGTCTTCAATGCACGATAGATCATCAAAATTAAAGTAATTCAAAAGGAAATAGAGAAAAATGGATAAACAGAGAGGAGTAGATAGAAGGGAAGAGAGTTCTGCGCCACTCGGGATGTGGTGAAATCCTATACTTTAACATGGGCATTTCTTCAAAACCCTCCGGGGTCAGAAAATGATCGGCTTATCTGATATCTGCTCATCAACAAAGGCGGTGGTAAAATCCCATGCTTTGACATGAGGATTCTCAGAAGTTGATGTCAGACGGTACAGTTACGGTTACATAAAATGGTATCACAGAAGAGGGTGGCAAGTGAAGTATTGTTTTTTTTTTGTTATTGTGTCATTGAATTTAAAAAAGTAGTAAACAAACAGGTATTTCGCGACAATCCGGAGCAAAGGAGCAGTGACGTCATCAAGAGAGGACGCCATCAAGGGATGACGTCCAGTGTGGTTATCCGCTATCGGCTTATCTTATCGTTTGATCGGTTTATCTGATATCTTATCAGATGACGTCATCTGTTGACATAGAGAGTGGGATCAGATGACGAAAAAGACCTTGGAGGACATTTTGAAAGTTTTGGTGGCTGCCTCTGTTGGGAGAATGGGATAAACCTTGGAGGACATCTTTGAAATTTTGGTGGCTCCTTCTATTGGCAGGATGGAGAACTGTGGAAGAATGGTTCGGGTCCGAACTGAGGACCCATCGCTCCGTAGTGGAGCGTTCTAACCAGTATACAGACTGGGACTTGAAGACAGAAGTTGAATGGGGCATGTGTTGCCTGTTTATTCTTATTTGAAAAGTTGGGTACTTAGCTTATTTTACGACCTTCGACGAATAGATTTAATTAGCATGAATGAATTAGGTTAAGATACTTATTACTTTTTAATGAACGAAAAAAATTTATTATGAAAAAATTGATTGCACTCGTGATTGAATTTTAATAAGAGGATTTTTTTGTAATGAAATGTGTCAGGTTTTGAAGTATTATTTTATGGAATGCATTCTCTTTCGAAAGTATTTAAAGTTTTGGGCGGAGGTGGCTCCATCTACTGCCACTCGTATGCATTAATGAAATAAATGTTAAGTGTGTGTTATTGAATTTTAATGGCGAGATGTATGTTACGGAATGAGTGTATCATTGAATTTTAATAATTTTGAACAAAAACAGCAAAGCAATAATTTAAAAAAAAATAAAGCAAACAGTGTGTCATTGAATTTTAAAAACAGCCAAAAATGCGTTTTTTCAAAAATGCGGAATCGACCGATTTTTTTAAAAAATGTCGGATTCCTCTATGGGAATTAACATAGGTTTCCACACTTTTGCAATTTTTTCTTAAAAAGTGGGTGTTTTTGCAAAAATGTGGTCAAAAAGGCGTGATTTTGAACCATTTATATTCGATAAATGACTCTATTCGATGAATGACTCTATTGGAGGGTGTGTGTATTCCTAATGAGAGTATCTTTAATAAGTTAGATGCTGTTAGAAAAATATTATTTTTTAATTGTGGAACCACCTCCACCCGATGTATAGGAAACGCCGCCACAGTCTCTATTTCCCTTTTAATTTTTTTATTTTAAAGTGTACGTAGACGTAACTTGTAATGCCTTCCTCATGTAAATATATTTTATCTTCAATGGGTGACAAAACCACCTTGTTCTGGCATACAGTGAATAGTTTATGATGGCTGCTATCAATTCTAATCTGCTTTTCCATGGTAGATCTGACAGTCAACAGGCACTATCTGTAGTCATTGTCTGTAATTTTCCGTGCAACCACATGCGTAGAAACACATTTAGCTCTTTTCTTTACTCCTCCAGATGATAGAATAGAGTACTTTTTAGGTCTAAGTCAATAAACTCTTGAATAGGGGTTGAATTCAGTTCATCTTTAAAATATGCAATACTTCTTTTATTGTCTTCCCTGAAGAGGGGTGGTCCTTGGGATAGTCATAAAAATCTTACAGCTGCTTATGCTGGCTCATATCTTCATAAATATCAGCAGTTTGGATTTCAAAAGCCAATGAATCAGTATCGGTGAAGAGAAGCAAAGCTTTTTCACCATATTGACTCTTTATGTGGTTGTAGTTGAACTTATACATGAGTAGTTTGGACAGTTCCAAGATAGCAAAGCCAAAATATATAGACCGATTCATTAAAATGCAACACTTTATACGTTAAACACCCACCAAATCTTCGCTAAAAATCTTGCTAGTTCTATAAGCTGGGGATGCCACCATCTTCAGGGCCCGCTATGAAGAATTCACTAACTCAATATTCACTCGATTTCGATGATTTTCCATGGTTTCTCCAAACACAGCGTTATTAAGTAATTTAAAGAAGTCCTTCTCAAAATTAGTTATCGCCAACTTTCTATTTCCTGTATCAAATTGGATGTATTTCTCCAACCAAGGCTTCTAAATAAATTTTAAGGCCTTGTGAATATTCTTGAGTCTTAAACCTAATGATAGTTATAGTTGAAAGTTGCGATAGTGAACAATATAATGTTTCTTGTCATGTAGATTGGGTACCAATTTCGTAGTGCTAACGAAATGCCCATGATGAAGCTGCTGAACCAGTCGTTCAATATAGGGGAGAGCATTTCTTGCTCAATCTTCACCCTTTCAGGGGCTAGAGGGTATTCATTATGGTAATCATGTAAGGGTTCAGTATACTTTAGATCCATATCAAATATATATCCCTTTTGAGTATCATTCTTCAGGATCATTATCCAGGATTCATTCAAATTTTTTGTAGATATCCATTCAAAACCACCATAGGGCAGTGGTTGAAATATGGCCCAACCATATAGGATATTGGCGTAAAGATAGATAATGTGCTTATCGGGCTTAGTAGAATTGATATTTTCAAAATAACGATTATGAACCTCGGATCTACGCTAGCTTATTATACATATGCCCCCTCGAATCCCACGTTCTATGAACAGTAGCATATTTTAATCTGTAAGCAGTTCTAGGGTTTGCTCAGTCATTTTGAAGCATGCCTGCCCGGTCAATTCAGGGGCGGTCATCATGTGAGCAGCGTCTAAATCATAGTTATTCTTTCAACTTTTTCGAAAATTTTCAAAGACTTCGGCTAATAATAACACAACTGTTTTTACATACAGGTCGTGATATTATCCAAAGTTCATTAAGTTGAAGGTATCCCATACTGTTAGGGCATGTCGTAATCTTCACTCTTAATATATTCACCTTTAATATCATTATGAAATGCAGCAGGTGGAGGTAGTACATCTTAATTATATTTTTGAAAGGATGTCATATAGCTATAAGGCTATACTCCTTTCCTCATAAGAGCATTCTATTGTACTATATCAGGGAAATGTTGTCTTAGAGTATGAAACTCACTCATGTCTAAATTGGAAACTAGCTTTTCCAGGGAAGCATTCAGAAACTGTAGACTGTCAATAAATTGAAACAGATACAGTGCCCGTCTTTCTAAAATTCTTAAATGATATATATTTTTCGATATTAATGGCAATCACATCGAATTCATGATCTTGCTATTTCCCAAAACTCAGCATAATATGATAAGCATCATAATATTTTAAATTATGAAACACTACAGGAATATTAATATTTTGTATATAGTTAAGATTACAGCCGTTATGCAGGGCACCACTGTAGGCTCCAGTAACGTGATTGCGATCACGCACACGATCTGATTTCAGTTCACGATGACACACATTACAATGAGTAGCTCCTTCAAAGTCAGTTTCATACTCCCTAGTCATTCGCAATGGTTTAACATAATGTAATTCCTCTCCAAGATACTGCTTCTCCATAATCAAGTTGTTATGGAAATGATTCACAGGGTCTACACCTCGATACATAGTAACTTGTTTCAGGCACTTTCCATCAGGTCCTATGATAACATGAGCATATCCACAAGGCTCATGAATCGCCAGTCTATGCGTGTAAGATCTACTATTCGAGGGCTTAGCAGACGGCTGTCCTCTTTAACGATCAGGGCTTCAAAGTCGGCATAAATGATGAAAGGTATGGAATGCTGATACTGTTTGTTATTGAATTGGAGATATTTCTGGTCTTCCGAGGACAATTTAATACGCTGGGGTGCATGTTCTTTGCAATAATGAGCATGATCTTGTAAAAGACCGTCCCTACTGTAACGATGTAAGCATCTATAACATACATATTGGGCTCCATTATGCTTAGTTATATCCCCAACAAGCGTGACGTATTCCTAATCAGTGCATATTGTCGCTTATCTTCATCACTAATCAGCAGTAAAATCGTACATTCATCATCTTCACGCTTGGATATATGCAAAGGAAAAATTTCTTCATCTTCATATCCATACACATTTATCCGTATATCATTCATTTTTTCAATTTGAGGAATCTTCACAACTGAGATAGGGTATTGAATATCTCCAAGTTTAATGCCATTCTTAAAACTTTGATAATGTGTCACTCGATGCGGATGATCTTCACGAGATATATAGTATTTGTGAGCTAGTAGGCACCACACCAGACATTTCTCGTGTTCATTTCGGATATTTAGTAAAGCTTTCTTGGCTGCAAATTTTTTTAGCAAGGGTATATAGCTAGAAACTGCAAGGGACTTGTACTTTGCACTGCAAACATCTATCTTTCGCATCTTTTGAAATGTCCATCCAGAGCCCGGACTGTTAAACTCTTCAAATAACTTCTAGAGTTTAGAAAAATATTCTTCAACAATGTCGGGAGGGGTATCATCACAAAGTTCTATCACAACATCTGTTCTAAAACATGAACTCGATACCTCTTCACCATTTGCAATGTTAGGAATGAATTGCACATCCGCAATAAGATACCTCTTAATAGATCTATATTCAACAAGCTCATCTTTTAATGTATTCAATAGCTGAGGGCGAATCTCATCATAACATAGTATAAGATCCCCCTCTGCACTTTCAGTGGGTTCCAGAGTGTGCACAGAGAATACATCTAAAGCCTTCTTCACTGTAATCTTGCGACGTTTATTACATGTTGAGGCTATAGCAGAAGCTTTTCTCTTTTTAGGACCATGTTCAATACGCTGGTAGTGCAGGTTATCCCTTTTCTTACTGAATATGAGTTCACAATGCTTGCACTTAATGCCATCCTTCAGATGAAGTATCAGATGGCGCCTCAAGTTATCCCATCTGGTAAACTGTATGGAGCATTGAGTGCATTCAAACACTTGAATTGGAGAATGCGTATTCACATGTCTAGCTAAGTCTTCCTTACGAGTAAAGGCACACTCACACACTTTACATCATCATCATCAGAATGAATCTTCATATGTCTTACTAAGGCATCTTTTCGAGAAAAGTACTTATCACAAGTAAGACAAACATGTAAAAGTTAAATATACAAGATTTTAATCTAAGCATGTGGTAAAGCTTGTTTAGTATTATAATATATTTCTCAAAACATTTGTAAAATAATCATCGATTTCTTATACCACCCCAATAAGGATCATTCAAGAAAGTAATGATAAAGCCACCAGGTTAAATAATATTTATAGATATGAAAACACTAATTAGCTACTTTTAATTCATAAGCGTTCCTATTAAATAAACAATAATTAAGTTATCGCATATTATAAAAATGACAAGTTTAAGATATTCACAAAATAAAATAAAATTAAAATAAGTACTTACATCACCACTCAAGCGTAAAGGTATAAAATCGAACATATTAATATCACTAATGTTATAGGCAGTATCTCCAATATCGCTACTTAAAGAAAACATCACGATTTAAGAATATGAGACAGCACTGTAAGCACAACCTACCACTATGAAGTATTCGCGTTGAATGACAAAATTACAATCTGCAAGTTGTCCTAACTCAGCTGTAAGCAAGAAAAAAACTCTAGAGATATTTTGGTTA
The DNA here is from genome assembly GCA_951213105.1 of Amaurobius ferox. Classification (NCBI taxonomy): domain Eukaryota; kingdom Metazoa; phylum Arthropoda; class Arachnida; order Araneae; family Amaurobiidae; genus Amaurobius; species Amaurobius ferox. The sequence continues at coordinate 42,347,754 of OX578134.1, read as the reverse complement.
CAGTTAAACTGAGTAAGAAACAACTTATCATAATTACATACATTAACCTCTTGAAAATTGAAATGACCGTTTGAATGAACCGTTTATAATCATAATCGAAAGTACTTTATAATAATCGTAATCAATACATTAAAAATATTCTCATAGGATTAAAACTCATTAATATATATTAAAACCCTGACACATCTACTATAATTACTAGATTTTAATAATCCAAAGTCCAAAATATCCGAAATCCTACATGAAAACATACTTTACAGGAATTTTTAAAATGAGCATAAAAATAATAAAATTCACTCAGTAACAAGTTAATACCCTCAAATTACTTAGAATTATCCTTTACATATGCTATATAACCATGTATAATGATATATTTATATTTTAATATGATTTTATTTTGTGAATATCTTAAACTTGTCATTGTCGAGATATCAAGTTCATATCATATCGAGATATCGAGTTCATATCATATCGAGATATCGAGTTCATATTCACGGTGATATGAGATATCGAGTTCATATTTTTGAAAAGATGTTGTGATAGAACTTTGTGATGACCCCTCCCGACAATGTTGAAGAATCTTTTTCTAAAATCTTGAAGTTATTCGAAGAGTTTATCAGTCGGGGCTCCGTATGGACGTTACAAATGATGCGAAAGATGGATGTTTTCTGTGCAAAGTACAAGCCTCTAGCTTCTAGCTATATACCCTTGCTAACAAAATTTGCAGCCGAGAAAGCTTTACTAAATATCCGAAATGAAGACGCGAAATGTCTGGTGTGGTACCAACTAGCTCACAAATACTATATATCTCGTGAAGATCATTCGCATCGAGTGACACATTATAAAAATTTCGAGAATTTCATTAAACTTGGAGATATTCAATACCTTATCCCAGTTATGAAGATTCCGCAGATTAAAAAAATGAATGATATACGGATAAATGTGTATGGATATGAAGATGAAGAATTTTTTCCTTTGCATATATCCAAACGTGAAGATGATGAATGTGCGAATTTACTGCTGATTAATGATGAAGATAAGCGACACTATACACTGATTAGGAATATGTCACGCTTGATGGGGGATATAACTAAGCATAATGGAGCCCAATATGTATGTTATAGATGCTTACATCGTTACAGTAGAGACGATTTTTTACAAGATCATGCTCAATATTGCAAAGAGCATGCACCACAGAGCATTAAACTACCCTCGAAAGACCTGAAATATCTCCAATTCAATAACAAACTGTTTCAGCATTCCATCCCTTTCATCATTTATGCTGACTTTGAAGCCCTGATCGTTAAAGAGGACACTGCTAAGCCCTCGAATCTTACACGCATAGACTAGCGATTCATGAGCCTCGTGGATATGCTTATGTTATCATGGAAAGTGCCTGAAACAAGCTACTGTGTATCGAGGTGTACACCCTGTGAATCATTTCCTTCACAACTTGATAATGGAGAAGCAGTATCTTTTGAGAGGAATTATATTATGTTAAACCTCTGCGAATGGCTAGGGAGAATGAAATTGACTTTGAAAGATCTACTCATTGTAATGTGTGTTATCGTGAACTGAGAACAGATCGTTTGCGTGATCACAATCACATGACTGTAGCCTATAGAAGTGCCCTGCATAACGTCTGTAATCTTAACTATAGACAAACTATTAATATTCCTGTAGTGTTTCACAATTTAAAAAATTATGATGCTCATCTTATTACGCTGAATTTTTGGAAAATGCCAGATCATGAAATAGATGTACTTGCCACTAATATCTAAAAATATTTATCTTTTAAAATTTCAAAGAAAGACGGGATCCGCGTGTCTGTTTACAATTTATTGACAGCCTACAGTTTCTGAATGCTTCCCAGGAAAAGCTAGTTTCCAATTTAGACTTGAGTGAGTTTTATATTCCAAGAGAACAATTCCCTGATATAGTACAACATAATGCTCTAATTAGGAAAGGAGTATATCCCTATAGCTATATGACACCATTTCAAAAATTTAACGAAGATGCACTACCTCCACTTTCTACATTTCATAATGATATTAAAGCTGTAGATATTAAGAGAGAAGAATATCGACAGGCCCAGACAGTATGGGATACTTTCAATATAATGAACTTAGGAGAATATCATAACCTGTATGTGAAAACAGATGTGCTACTATTAGCTGCTGTCTTTGACAATTTTCGAAAAATTTGTAAAAAGAACTATGATTTAGACGCTGCTCATATGATGGCCGCACCTGGATTAGCCTGGAAGGCATCCTTGAAAATGACTGAGCATACCCTAGAACTGCTTACAGATGAAAATATGCTACTGTTCATAGAACGTGGGATTCGAGGGGGCATGTGTATAATAAGCCAGCGTAGATCCGAGGCTAATAATCGTTATTTTGAAAATTTCGATTCTGCTAAGCCCGATAAGCACAGTATCTATCTTGACGCCAATAACCTATATGGTTGGGCCATGTCTCAAACATTGCCCTATTGTGGTTTTGAATGGATATCTATAGAACATTTGAATAAATCCTGGATAATGAGCCTGAAGGATAATACTCAAGAGGGATATATATTTGAAGTGGATCTGAAGTACCCTGAATCCTTACATGATTACCATAATGGATACCCTCTAGCCGCTGAAAGAGTGAAGATTGAGCGAGAAATGCTCTCCCCATATGCTGAACGACTGGTTCAACATCTGCATCATGAGCATTTCGTTAGTACTACGAAATTGGTACTCAATCTACATGACAAGAAACATTATATTGTTCACTATCGCAACTTTCAACTATACCTATCATTAGATTTAAGACTCAAGAAAATTACAAGGCCTTAAAATTTAATCAGAAGCCTTGGTTGGAGAAATACATACAATTTATAACAGAAAAGAGAAAGTTGGCGAAGACTAATTTTGAGAAGGATTTCTTTAAATTGCTTATTAACGCTGTGTTTGGAAAAACCATGGAAAATCTTGAGTGAATATTGAGTTAGTGAATTCTTCAAAGCGGGCCCTGAAGATGGTGGCATCCCCAGCTTATAGAGCTAGCAGGATTTTTAGCGAAGATTTGATGGGTGTCGAACGTGTAAAGAGTGGCATTTTAATGAATCGGCCTATATACGTTGGCTTTGCTATCTTGGAACTGTCCAAATTACTCATGTATGAGTTCCACTACAACCACATAAACAGCCAATATGGTGAAGGAAGAAGCTTTGCGTCTCTTCACCAATACTGATTCACTGGCTTATGAAATCCAAACTGCTGATATTTATGAAGATATGACCCAGCATAAGCAGCTGTATGATTTTTCTGACTACCCCAAGGACCACCCCAAGGACCACTCCCTCTTCAGTGAGGACAATAAAAAACGTATTGGATATTTTAAAGATGAACTAAATTCAATCCCCATTCTAGAGTTTATAGACTTAGATCTAAAATGAATATGACCTATTCTGTCATCTGGTGGAGAAAAGAAAAGTGCTAAAGGTGTTTCTACGCATGTGGTTACACGGAAAATTACACGCAGTGACTATAGACAGTGCCTGTTGAGTGTTAGATCTACCATGGAAGAGCAGATTAGAATTAATAACAGCCATCATAAACTATTCACTGTATACCAGCATATGGTGGCTTTTTCACCCATTGATGATAAAAGATATTTACATGAGAACGGCATAACAAGTTACGCCTACGGACACTTTAAAATAAAAAATGAAAAATAAAAAAAAATAGAGATAATGGCAGCGTATCCTATACACCGGGTTTAGGAGAGTCCACAATTAAAAAAATGATATTTTTCTAACAGCATCTAATTTATTAAATATACTCTCATTAGGAATACAAACCCCATCCAATAGAGTCATTCATCGAATAGAGTCATTTATCGAATATAGATGGTTCAAAAACTCGCCTTTTTGGCCGCATTTTTTGCAAAAACACACATTTAAAAAAATTGCAAAAGTGTGGAAATCTATATTAATTTCCATAGAAAAATCCGACATTTTTTACAAAATCGGTCGATTCCACAATTTAAAAAAAACGCATTTTTGGCTGTTTTTAAAATTCAATGACACACTGTCTGCATTATTTTTTTTAATTATTACTTTGTTTTTTTTTGTTCAAAATTTTTAAAATTCAATGATACACTCATTCCGTATTATACATCCTGCTATTAAAATTCAATAACACGCATTTAATATTTATTTCATTGCACATACGGGTGGCAATAGAAGGAGCCACCACCGCCCAAAACTTTAAACATTTTCCAAACATAATGCATTCCATAAAAAAATACTCTCAAACCTAATACATTTCATTAAAAAATTAGTCCTCTTATTAAAATTCAATCACGAGTACAATCAATTTTTTCATAATAAATTTTATTCGTTCATTAAAAAGTAATAAGTATCGTCACCTAATTCACTCATGCTCATTAAATCTATTCGTCGAAGATCGTAAAATAATCTAGGTACCCAACTTTTCAAATAAGAATAAACAGGCAGCACATGCCCCATTCACCTTTTGCCTTCAAGTCCCAGACTGGATACTGGTTAGAACGCTCTCCTACGGAGCGAGGGTCCTGAGTTCGATTCCAGTTCGGGCCCGAACCATTCTTCGCTTTTATCTTACACTGTTTTTCATCCTGCCAATAGAGGGAGCCACCCAAATATCCAAGTTGTCCTTCAAGGTCTTATCCCATTCTCCCAGCATAGGGAGCCACCAAAACTTTCAAGATGTCCTACAAGGTCTTCTTCATCATCGGACTCCACTCTCTATGTCAACAGATGACGTCATCTGATAAGATATCAGATAAGTCGATAGCGGATGACCACAGAGGACGTCATCCCTTGATGACGTCACTGCTCCATTGCTCCGGGTTGTGGCGAAATGCCTGTCTGTCTACTACTTTTTAAAATTCAATGACACAATAACAAAAAACAATACTTCACATGCCATAAACTCCGCCCTCTTCTGTGATAACATCTTATGTAACCGTAACTGTACCGTCTGACACCAACTTCTGAGAATCCTTATGTCAAAGCACGGGACTTTACAACCGCCGCTGTTGATGCACTTATTTTCTGGTCCCGAAGGGTTTTGGAGAAATCCCCATGTTAAAGTATAGAAGTTCACCGCCTCCCAAGTGGCGCAGAACTCTCTCTTTCTATCTACTGAGGACCATATATACCCACGTCATATATAAACAGTCCACCTGAGATAGTTAAGCCGAAAACAGAAAAAAGAATGTACCAAAGGAATATACTAAGAAAAACCAAGCAATAGACGACATTAATTGAAAACTAAAACAAGACATATGCATGTCGCTTTGTCTTTATTTCGTCTTATTAATACTTATTTAATGTTGTTGTTTGGAACATACGTCTGATGTTGTCCTGCGACAGCCAAGTTCACACCTGTTGGACGTTATGTTCCAAATCCCGATGTTTGTTGCAACGAAACAGCTGGTGCTTCAACTGGTCCCACACATGCTCGATAGGGGACAGGTCTGGGAAGCGGGCAGGTCATGGAAGCGTCTGAACATGACTTAGGCAGGCCCTGGGTGTCCTGCTCGATAACGAGGTCGGGATCGAGGCGTTGTGCAGGGTATTTCCACACCCGGACAAGCTGATCATCGGTCCACAAAACAAAGCGACACTCATCGCTAAACACCACACATCACCAATATGTGGCTTTCCACGTTGCTCTGGCCGTGTCTGGGTGGCGTCTCGTGACTAGTACTCCCAACACCGTCGGACTGTTTAGTCCGAACGATCCACATGACGGGCTGTCTGGCGCGCTGAGCATCCTGCGATTTTCAGCCCTCTCTCGAAATCCGCCAGTTGCGTATATCGATATTTCTGCCATCTACCCAACATTTTTTTCACTCCGTACTCGTGCTTTCGTCGGCCGTAGCTTCTCGCATTGATAGGGTGTCGACTACACGCCAGTTTATAAGGCCGCTGGCTCATGCTTACAGCGCCACTCACGGGTGTACGGTCATGCGCAATCACACCCGACTAGTGATCATTTGCTTACCAACCCGCCCTCTAGCTATTTACATCATTTCGCGGTTGAACCATGTTCTCTTCTTGGTGCGCAACTTTCATTGCCTGTGAGTGTATGTTTGGTAGTGTTTTAAATAAAAATGGAAATAAAAATTACACTTATGATATATGAAGAGATCACGTCAACCATTGCAAAATAAAATATGGCATCCATTTTTTTTTCTGGTGTAAACATTGTGATATTTAAATATGCTTTACATTTATATTGAGTATTGCATCCGTCATAAAACCACAATGTTTTTGCTTATTATCTGTGTACCTAAGCTCTCTGCAAACGCTATTACAATATTTTTCTATTTTAATTGATCACTAAACTTTGATTATTCTTACAACTAAGGAAGATTAAATTTAATACTATAATGTAGAATGTAAACAAATCACGCGATTGTAAGGTAAGTTTTTTAAGAGTTGATTAATACTTTTCATGCTAAATTATTTACTCTGATGTCTTTAATATAAGTGATATAAATGAACTATTTGTTACTTTTACATAGAAATGAATACGATTCATATTTCTATGACGTCATTTGAATTAAATTCATTTTATGTAACTAGAATTGTCTATTTCAACGAAATGTTAATATTTTTTAAGTAAAATAAATTACTGTAGTACTATAATAATATAAAAAAATATCAGCACTGAATCACAATTTAGAGATATGTAATTAAAATTGCATTTCAGTTTGACAGTGTTTCACAATCAATGCTTTATGAATGATTTATCTTTCTTGTAATTTATGTGCGTTCTTAAATCAGTTGTTGCTCTATTTTTTATCAGTTATGAGTTAGTTCATAGTTTCGTTCACAGACGGAGTGTTTTGAATTCGTCTATTGTTTTCTAACTTTCCATCTTGCTTTTTCTTTTCACTTTTGAGTATTTTTGAATGGCAACAATTACTTTCCTAGGTTGCGATAAAGGACTATTTTTCATTATAAGAGCTCTTGCCCTCGTTTATATTGATGCTATGTATGATTTAACTTGATGAAGAAGGAATGTGTTTTGCCTTTGAAACATTTTCATAAAAATCCATTGCATTGTTCAAGAGATATGGGAGTTAGGAAGATGTATTTACATTTGTCCTTTTAAATGCATGATTAAAACAAATATTATGTCACTTAATGTAATTTCATACATTTTCTGTTATGATTACTGTTGAATATTTTTTAAAATATCGTAAATCATTAAAATCTCAACTTTGTCCTTATTCCAAATGTACTCCAATTTTCTTTGGTGCATTCTATTTTAAATTCCATTTAACAAATAAAAGAACAAATTATAAGTTGAGCTGGACTATCAACTCTATTTTCCCGTCTTATAAAATACATATAATAATTTATGACCTTTTCATTCATTATTACAAATGTGCGTTTATGCAATTTTCTCACCGGCAGTTTCATCTATTTGTTCAATATATCTTATCGAGTATAAATTGAATATTCAAAGCATCTTCATCCATCCTATTTTGAACCAGATAAACTCTTTTGAATGCATTATCTTGTTATCATATCTTTGGTATGTTCTACCAACACCCGTTCATGCAATTTTCCCATTTCTATAGCTGCAAGTATTTGTACAAAACATCGTATTTGGGAGTAAATTGAACATCCGGAGAATAATTCTTCATCCAGTTTTATACCAACAATTGAATCTGAAACCTCAGAAAAAGAAAAATTCTATGCATTTTATTTCCCACTGTTATTAAAAATTGGTGTATTCGGAACACAATCAATAATCCAATTTTGAAATTGAAATGGAAGTAGACCTGTTGCATAATAACGTAAAAATTGGAAATTTTAATAATACTCTTAGAGTGAGTTCAGTGTTTGCTCAAGCTGAATTACTTGGAGTTTACAGACAGATTTTTTATATACTTTCATGCCAAATTTAAAATAGAGTGAACCCAAAATAATTTTTGCCTGATACTATATTGTCATAATCTAAATCACAGTATCCGTTCATTTAAATTGGCACATTTAAAAGTATTGAATGATTTATTATCTAATTTTAATATAATTTTGCAGTCTGATACATTCTAAAGTAAATGATATCAATTACTCTATAGAACTGCCAATCTATCGTGATATATTAATAAAAAGGAAACAAATAAGCAAGTTGGTTATTAGGGTGCAGTGAAAGTTTTTTTCAGAAATTTAAAAAGCCTGAGTTTGAAAAAGCTGCGTTCTATGAAATTAAATAGTTTTATAAAATATTTTTAAATTCTATATATATTTTGAAGTGCTCCAAAGCAGTTGAAGTTTTCGTTTTCGTATAATATTATCACATATGTAGTAAACATGATAACCGTAATGTAATCAAAGTAAATTATTCGCTATAATCCACTGTACTAGCATAAAAAGGAGTTTCTGAACAGGGTTGGTTGATTACCACTCTAAAAACACGGAGAGCAGGCTTTCATAAGGCGAGTCCCATTTAGTAAAGGGGGTGTTTCAGTGTCCGCTCCCAAGTTCTAAATAGCGCTGTTTCTCACTTTGCTGTTCGAGTAGTAAGTAGTTTAAAATGTTTATCTATACAGATTTAAAATTTTGCTGTGCTTACCAACAGATATTATTAATAAATGTTATTAATTAATAATTAATATTAATTGTGAATAAATGAGTTTGGTTGACCCCTGGCTACTATCAAACTGTTTGAGTGTCTTGTGTTAGTGGTTTATGGTAGTGCAAAAAGACTTTTAGCTTCTGATTAATTTCATAACCATGGCTGATAAAACTGAATTACTATCGTCTTCTGCTGAAATGAAGTCGGTAACACGTATGAAGTTCATTTGTGATGTGTTTGGGAAACCAGTCCTTTTCAAGAAAAATAACCTACCAATGATGATATGATAAAAGAATATTTATGCGTAAGGCAAGAATTGCGAACTAGCGGTAGAGTTAAGGGCCCGATACCTTTGCTGAAATTGCTGAACCAGTGGTAGTTGATATTGAGGACATATGGAAGAAAGCTCCATTTCCAATAATAACACACCAAAGCATTTTAAAATGACTTCGAGATTATCACGAAAAATACAGGAAGTTACTGAAACCTTATAAGAAACGGTACAGCAATAATAACTACAAAAAGAAAATCCAAACGTTCCGGACCCAAGCTTAAGAACTGTTTGATATAGCCTGTTGCAAGTGCGATTTTGCTGTTTGCACTTGTGAAAAGATAAAGAAGGAAAGATCATTACAGGAAAGATCATTTTTGACAGATCAAAGAATGAGAATAAAATGATGATAGGGAACATTGATATTAAAATATCAAAACAACTGCAACGAAAGCAAGACAGAATCGACCAGTTATACAGATTATCAAGAGTTGATAGTGACAATGATGAAATTGGCGACATCTCGCAATCTTCAGATGCAGAACAGGTACAGAACTCAGATACAATTGCAAAATCGGATGATCCAGTAGTAATATACTTTCTAACTACTACTGAGGCAATTACCTCCACATATTTTCGATAGAAGAACCAAATGGGTACAAAATTACCAACGATAGCAAGTGAATGTGATATATGGGGCATTCCTGATCGCTCAGCAGCTGCAATTGCTACAGCTGTTTTGCAAGACATTGATGTCATCAAGGATAGTGATATAACAAGTGTGATTGATCCAAGCAAGTTAAGAAGAGAAAGACAGAATAAAAGACTTGAATTGCTAGTTCAGTCAGATGAAGATAAAAGTCTACAAAGATTGTACTTCGATGGACGAAATGATAATACCAGGAAAATAAAATAAATGAGTGGAAAGACGTATCATCCCATTACCGTTTTGGAAGAGCATGTTGTTCTTGTAAAGGTACCAGGATCAGATTACTTAGGACATGTAACTCCTTAATATAGTACATCAGAAGGCCTTAAAACAGCATTATTGGATTTACTGTGTGACAAAAAAATTAATCCAGATAATTCAGTGGTTATAGGATGCGATGGCACTAATGTTAATACTGGGTGTAATGCAGGAGTAATCCGACTGTTAGAAGAACATTTTAAGCATTCAGTCCATTGTTTTGTGTGCATGTTACACTTGAATGAACTTCTCTAAGACATTTACTAGTTCATCTAGGTGGTATAACACATGGTCCCAACTCATTCTCTGGACCTATTGGAAAAGCAATAAAAGCATGTGTACTACTTTTGAAACCATTCAAAAGGATTATTGGTAACACTCTGCCTGTTGTTGATGTTACAGATCTTAGTAATGGCCAAAAGTATTTGTATGGAATGACCCAAGCTGTAATGTCTGGTCATTGCTCTCAAAACTTAGCCAATCGTAAACCGGGGTCTGTGTCACATTCTCATTGGTTAACAACTGCAAGTAGAATTCTTCGATTATATGTTGCAGACGAAAATCCATCAGAAAATCTTAAAACGTTTGTAAAATATATCGTTATGGTTTACGTACCTGTGTGGTTTGAAATAAAGACTGCTTCCTCATGTAATAATGGTGCTCGTCATCTGTTAAAATTGATATCATACTCAAGATATCTCAATAAAGATCTAAGAGGAATTGCTGACCCAGAAATATAACGAAATGCCTTCTTTTGCCCATTCCGAAAATATGATATTGGCTATGATGACAGATAAGAAGGAATATGTTCGCAAACTGACTTTCAAAAGAGTGATTTCTGCTAGGGCACAGCAACACAAAATTACTGGTGTTAGAAAGTTTAAAATACCAAACTTGAACTTTGATGCAGTCGATTACATTGACATGATTCACTGGATATTTGAAATTAGGTTTGTGCCACCGCTCACCAGATGCCTTAACCAAGAAGGGCTGGAACGTTACGTTGGCGCAACTAGTATACCACCCTTGAAATGTTCAAATTTCCCATGCCACTTACAAGATGGTTTGTTCATTTAGTAACTGAAGCTTCAGGGATTGTTTGTAAAGAGCAAAGATACGGCTTTATTAGATCGATACTTCAGTCACGTTCCGTTATGAAGCATTTCAACACAAAAACTGATTATCGTGCTTAAATCTGTAGCATTAACGAACAGTAGTATTTTTTGTGTACCCAAGATTTTGTTCACTTTTTTAAAGTTTGGAAATTTGTGTTCTCAGATATAACATAACATACATATTACGTAACTTTCTTATGTTGCACTTTATACAAAAAAATTAGATTTTTGTTGAAATATACGACATATATCTATGATTTCAAACCTCTTGGGGCGCTTCAAGATATACATTTATGGCGCAGAAACATTTTCTTGTTGATAATGGGATACAATAAAAAATTTTAAGCACTCAGCAGAAAAATTATGTGATATTCTACATATTTTTTTTTATTTTTAAAATTAAAGGCTAAAATTACAACAAAAAGCATATTTCGAAGTCATTGGGGCACTTCAAGATGGCAATATAAATAAAAAAAATTTTACAGTGTGATTCTGATATGCAACCACAACTTTTACACAACGCTTCCCGGCCGTCCAAATAGGTGCTCTTAGTCCCCTGGACGAGTCGGACGGTCTGGGTCTTCTACACCCAGGCAACACCAACGGCCGTACCGTGCTGAAAACACCGGTTCTCGTTAGATCACCGAAGTCAAGCAGCATCGGGCGCGGTTAGTACTTGGTGGGTGACCACCTCGGAACACCGCGTGCTGTTGGCCATCTCGGGTGCGGTATCCCCGTGGTTTGCGCGCTAGATTTGCACGCTACCACAAATGCCGCCGTGTTCATGCGGAGTACGATCACGTTAAACATGTGGGTCCGTAAGTCCTTCCGAGAGGTTGGTGGTAGGGGAAGGAGGGTACGGTCCCTGTGGATGCCTCCCCCACTGGGTTCCGGTCTAAATTGGGTGGCACTTCCCGGCCGTTCATACAGTTACCTTACACCTTTCTGGTAGGTCGGACGGTCTGTGTCTCAACAACAACAACACCCAGGCAACAAGTGCTGAAAACACCGGTTCTCGTTAGATCACCGAAGTGAAGCAGCATCGGGCGCGGTTAGTACTTGGTGGGTGACCACCTCGGAACGCCGCGTGCTGTTGGCCATCTCGGGTGCGGTATCCCCGTGGTTTGCGCGCTAGATTTGCACGCTGCCACAAATGCCGCCGTGTTCATGCGGTGTACGATCACGTTAAACATGTGGGTCCGTAAGTCCTTCCGAGAGGTTGGTGGTAGGGGAAGGAGGGTACGGTCCCTGTGGATGCCTCCCCCACTGGGTTCCGGTCTAAATTGGGTGGCACTTCCCGGCCGTCCATACAGTTACCTTACACCTTTCTGGTAGGTCGGACGGTCTGGGTCTCAACAACAACACCCAGGCAACAAGTGCTGAAAACGCCGGTTCTCGTTAGATCACCGAAGTGAAGCAGCATCGGGCGCGGTTAGTACTTGGTGGGTGACCACCTCGGAACGCCGCGTGCTGTTGGCCATCTCGGGTGCGGTATCCCCGTGGTTTGCGCGCTGCCACAAATGCCGCCGTGTTCATGCGGAGTACGATCACGTTAAACATGTGGGACCGTAAGTCCTTCCGAGAGGTTGGTGGTAGGGGAAGGAGGGTACGGTCCCTGTGGATGCCACCCCCACTGGGTTCCGGTCTAAATTGGGTGGCACTTCCCGGCCGTCCATACAGTTACCTTACACCTTTCTGGTAGGTCGGACGGTCTGGTTCTCAACAACAACAACACCCAGGCAACAAGGTCAACGGCCGTACCGTGCTGAAAACACCGGCTCTCGTTAGATCACCGAAGTCAAGCAGCATCGGGCGCGGATAGTACTTGGTGGGTGACCACCTCGGAACGCCGCGTGCTGTTGGCCATCTCGGGTGCGGTATCCCCGTGGTTTGCGCGCTAGATTTGGCTGCCACAAAATGCCGCCGTGTTCATGCGGAGTACGATCACGTTAAACGTGTGGGTCCGTAAGTCCTTCCGAGAGGTTGGTGGCAGGGGAAGGAGGGTACGGTCCCTGTGGATGCCTCCCCCACTGGGTTCCGGTATAAATTGGGTGGCACTTCCCGACCGTCCAAACAGTTACCTTACACCTTTCTGGTAGGTCGAACGGTCTAGGTTTCAACAACAACAACACCCAGGCAACAAGGGCGCTGTAGCCCATTGGTTAGCGCGCTGGAGTTGCACTCGGTAGGCCCGGGTTCGATTCCAGCCACTGCCAAAACTGCCGCCGTGTTCATGCGGAGTACGATCACGTTAAACATGTGGGTCCGAAAGTCCGCCCGAGAGGTTGGTGGTAGGCGAAGGAGGGTACGGTCCCTGTGGATGCCTCCCCCACTGGGTTCCGGTCTAAATTGGGTGGCACTTCCCGACCGTTCAAACATTTACCTTACACCTTTCTGGTAGGTCGGACGGTCTGGGTTTCATCAACAACACCCAGGCAACATCAAAATATAAAAAAAACCTATTTTCCATACTTTTTCACTGCACCCTATTGCTTATGTTGGATCTTTAAACCACGTTCATAAGGAAAATTCGGATATCCTTTTAGCATATCAAAATATATATCAAGAACATATTAGTAAATCTTCTCAAGAGGACGTAGAAGAATGTGTATGATGATCCTTCGTTTTAATTTTTTTGTTTTTAGGTGGGTTATTTAAGGTGACAGAGACTCATCCGGCCTTATCGCCATTACCGAAACTTTAGCTGGCACGTATATAGTATACTTGAAGTGACAATATCTGACTTTCTGAGGTTTGTATGTCTGTCCCCAAGATATGTACATACTTGATATTTTTGCGTAGTATATTACCGCTATAAAATTCAACGTGTGATTTGAATGAGGATGTAGAGCATCTGTTAGAGTATCCTAACCTGAACGAAAAACTTCAGTTCTGCGTAAACTTCGTGTAAACCATATAGATATTTAATAATTATATTGGAAGGAGTCTTATGTTTTTTATGCTTAGTGGGAATTTTTTACCATGAATTGGTGTTATTTTAGGAGGAAATTACGTTAAGCACTGGTATTTATACACTGAACTGTCAATTAATTAAGGATATGAAAATTGAAACGTGCTGTATACCCTCTATCCCTGCTAACAATTTCTGCATAACTAGGAAAGGATTCCATAAACGCGAAAATAATCTACAGAACCTATTCATTCATCCTCCAGAACTGTCCACATATCACTCAAGTGTGCTGGTGATGGTTAATGAGCCCCAAAACTCTACTCGACTGCATGCTGAAGATTCACCACAGACTTCTATCTGGGCTTCTAAGTGGCCACTTTATTATTTCAAAGTCAACATAATGAATCCAGAATTATGCTTAGACAAAATGAGCCAGTAATATGAAAATCAGTCTTGTTAGAAAATATCATTTAATTTGTGATGCATTATGGAAATGAAAATGGAAAATATATGCCATGAGTTTTACCTACCAAGATGTATTATTGGTCGTTGTAACACATTCCAAAGATCTCAAAAGGATTCAACTGAAGATATCCCAAGCCATCTTTGAACCAGCACTAGTTTGAAACTTTCTTAAGTGATAGGCAGAATCCATGGCTTCATGGATTTGGCACCACATCCTCAGTTTCCCATCAGATCGATAAAGTTTAAACTCAATAAAATATAATTTAATACCTCAGAATACCGTTTGCCGATTTTCAGTGGTCCAGTTTCGATACTGTTTTATCCCTCGGCGAATTGCGCTGTGCGCAATGTTAAAAATTTAAATACGTAGTACAGCACACCAGCACCTGAGATGATGAAGTGAGAGTTGTAAGATCCGTGCAATGATCTTAAAGCTGGACACTGTGTTCAGTTTTCAGATGATTTCAGTTAATATCTAACGTTATCAATTAGTACAATACGGGTAATATACAAAAGTCCAATAAGGGCTGGTTAGCCTTTGAATATGCACGAATACTTGCATTTTTGTCGGAATTCTGTAACACTTTTGAACACTGTCGAATGAAAAAATTCAAATATGTTGATAATCCGGTAACACATCCACCGGCCACCAACGAACTGTCATCTGTCAAATGAACCTCCTCGTAATACTCGCGCCTTTTCCGTTACGTTTCTAAAGACGAAGACTTGGCAAAACCAAGGGTGGCAACTATAATATATTACAACAGTTTACGCCAGTCATGCGTCGCAAATTCGATAATTTCAATACAGAGTTAGCGTATCGTCTGTTATCCCTAATTCAATGACACTCCATCTACAGTGCATTCAATTTCTAAACTAAAACATTAAAATGAGAAGGAAAAATAATATATATTTCAAGAATTAAATGCTAGTGTAACTTGTGTTTAGTTGTATAATATTTAAATTAAGCCATCCCAAGATGAGTTGTATATTTTGTTCGGCGTAAAATACAGAAATTAAAAAAAATATATAAATTTAGAAAATAAAACAATGTTTTAACTCTTCTAAATATAAATATTTCACTTTTTAAAAAAATTCCCACAATCTGGTGCATAATGTAGTGCATAAGGTTTTGTGGATATGAATACTTCATTGAATTTATTTCAAGTAGCTGATGTGTATAAAACGTCACATTTCAAACGTTTCAAATCTAGCCCTAACGATGCATAGTATAAATAATTAAGTATTGTCATGGAGTTGATCGTTCGAATTTGAGTTTTCGAATGAAAATCACGTTTCAAGTAACCCAGACCTCAAATCGATCAATTTTGACTGATGCATGTATGTGTGTGTGTGTGTTCGCGAGCCTGTGGAGACGATTTCTCAGGAAGAAATACAACGTTTCAAATGAATTTTGGTACAATATTTATAGTTAACGAATACCGGAAGCCCATTGAATACTAGAAACCAAATATTTGGAAGACCCCCAAATTTTTGAATGAAATATTGAAAACATCTTCAAAATCAGAACTTTCAATAATGCAAATAATTGTTTCTTATGTCATTTTACATTAGAAAGCGATTGCCGCAAAATTTTCGACGCTAGTAAGAACCGTTCACGGAACATGTACTTTTGGAAATCAATTTATCAAAAACAATTACACAAAATATAAAAAAAATATTTACCATTGTAAAATATGTTGATTTTTCATATGCAATGATATGTGATAAATTTGTTAATATCATTGTTTCGTTCTATTCACGACAGATGGTTCTTGGGCAATAGTTTTGTATTTTAACGTCTAACAAGCGTCAACAGTCTTTTATATATCAAAAATTATCGTCTCTCCTTTGTCTGCAACATGTGACAATACAGTTGTAGAACATAATGACTAACTCAGCGAAATATTGCCAACTCGAAAATATTTCGCTCCAGATTATCTAAAATATCGAAAAAATTGCGAAGATGGATATATTGACGACAATTAAGCCAGATTTATGTATTAATTATTGAAATATTTTAACATATGGAATATATTGCTTATTGTGGATGCTATCAATATTGAGAATTGTCAATCTAAAATTGCTTGAATTATAAATTAATTGGGTACTTCGAAATGTTTACATATTTTCACCCAGAAACGCGCTAGATGTACAATTCAAAATTAAATACGTTGTGCAAAACATCTTATACACATTTTATTCACTGTGAAAGAGGTAACTTCATTACATTACATGGACAAAGTCATATGCCGCTCACATCAGCTTTTTTGGAGTTGTCTCCGTAAACCATAAATGAGATAATAGGCCACAGAAAGTAAATTGGTGACTACCTTACAGTACTATCAGTCACCCAATAGCACGCCGCCAGCTTTGAAGATCTGCCAAATGTATTATTCGTGTCACGACAAAATTAATCTAATCCAAAATCAGACCTATGAGATCATTTGGCACCATTTTATCCAATTTGGTATATTTTTGATTGAACAGATGACGCCACGTTTGACAGTCTTAGATCGGAGAAGTTTACGACCCATAAATCCAAACATTAAAATTACGATGGAGACTTGTGTGTAAATAGTGTCTCTACCCAAGACTTGCACAATTTTCATTAGCTCCAGAGAAGCCAGTAAAGAGGCACGACAATTTAACGCATAAAAAATACACATATGGAAGTCGGTGAGGGTGCGTTGATCTGGAGATGAAGTGCGGTTCAGTGTTGCAGACATAAGACGAAACTAGTTTCTTAAGTACCAAGATGCAGTGCAGTCCAGTGCTGAGATGGAGATACGACGCAATCCTGATGAGACAAAAATAAGACGAGGTCTAGAACCGTAAGGAAAAAGTTAAGCAATTTTGTTGAAAAAGAACGGAGTGATAATATAGTATTGATAAAATATGCCAGATTAACAATACTTAAAGTATGTGCTGATATCATTTAACAAAGGTCGATTCATTGTTCTAATGAGTATTTTTGATTTAAAAAAGTTGGCGTTGGCATAATTTTATTGCTGATCATGATTGTGTGTATAATAAATATTAAGTTTTAAAGTAAAGATTTTGTCATTTCAGGATAAAGGTGTTAATTTTTAGATATTATACTTAATTTCAGATATGGTGCGACACAACGATTATTGCATTTTTATGCGACGTCTTTTGTAAATATTATGTACTAGAAGCATGACCTTTATGGGTACGGAGTGTATAACATAAATAAACAAAATATTCGCAACCATGTTCAAATTCCTATAGAATAATAAATGCCATTTTTAATCAAAATATTCTGTAAGAATATTTAATGTAATGTCCCTAAAAAGAACTTTAAGAGTCTCTGTTATCGCTATACAAAATTATCTTCACGTTCAGATGTGAAGAATAAAACATCCTGGCCCCTTTTGTAAGCAAATTTACAAAAACTATGAAATTGAATCAATGTATTCAAAATAAAAGCGTTAAAATTGTATCGGACTCATACTACTTATGTATGCGATTATTAGAAGATTTACCCTGTATTATTAGATTACATTTATAAATTGAAAATATCAAGAAACCCGTAATCTTTAATCCTGAAGGCAGTAGTTGATTCCAATATATGCTAAAATGAAAGTGCTAAAATTATATGGGAAGATCTATCCGTACTACTTATAATATTGTAAATTAGAAGATGTGTCCTTGTATTAGTAGAAGATTACCCCTATTACTATATGAGCCTCAAAAATATTTGCCAAAATAATACAGATAACGCAGTTAATTGAAATTATCAATAATCCTCGTAATATTTATACAGGAAGGCCGTAACTGATTCCAATTTATGCAAATATATGTCAAAATATATGCCTATATACCTGTACTACTAATATTCTCGTAGATTAAAATATATACCAGTGCATTTGTAGAAGATTACTCGTGCAATGTACAATATAAGTTTCAGCAATTTTTGGAATAATAAAACAATGGCATTATAACTTATATATAAAAATAACAATCATCCTTGAATCAATAATTCCCGGCAATATCAATAATACTAAGTACCTGAAGAACGTAATTGATATTATCCAGTCAAAAATGCAATATCAATGAAATTTATTTTATATACATATATTTATTATTATATTTAATAAAAATCGTCTGGGCATAAACACATTGGATTTAAATCCGTTTTTAAGCGACATGTTATCATTTACTTCAAATAAATTGATGGAAAAAATATCGTCTGAAAATCGCTATCTCTATGGAATCAATTTAGCGTTTCAATTTTCATCAATTTAGCGACATTTTAAATAATCGCCAAATGTACCGTTAAATTTCATTGATTTGGCGTCGTTTGTATCAATTTGGAGACATGTCCGTCAATTTGTTAACGTTTGATAAATGTTGCGAAGTTAGCGATGTCCAGCCAAATTCGTAGCTCTGAATTTGCAGGTCTATAGAAAAACATACTGATCCCGTTTGTATATACTAAATGAAAACACTAAAATTGTATTAAAAGATGTACCCGTTCTACTCTTATTCTGTTTCAACAATCGGCTAAATGAGTTTATTAACTAAACACAATATATGAGTTTATTGTCAAACACAATATATAAGCTTAAAAACTCTTTGCCAAAATAAATTGAAGTAATGTACGTAGTCCGTAATTAATATAATTAAAAGAAAAATCAAAACTTTATTTTATAAAATATATTTTTATATTAATTTATTTATCATTCAAAGCGAAACAATAATAATAAAAATTAACAAATACGTTTGTTTTAATTGCTTTGCTGAGCACCATGATATAAGATATAATTTCCCTCATAGAGTACTGGTAATTAAATAACCATTTTGATTTCTTAATACTTTTCATTGTTGATTAAGATCCTATGAAAAATAAACCATGGTGATAGTTTGCATTTAAATTCATGTTTTATACTTGTGATTTTCAAAAAGTGACTGATTAGTGCAATAAACTCCCACTAAAATAAGAGATAGAGTTTTAATTCACTTTCACGTTATAAACGGTTGAGTTACAAACACTTTCGTTTGGAGGAACGAAAAAAATAATAGAGAGTAGATCTCCTATGAAAAATTTCGTTTTTTATGAATAGCTCGACAAGTCCTGGTCTTAGAAACTCAAAACATGGACAAAATTTTTAATGAAGCTATTTTAAGACTATCCACAGTATTTTATCAAATTCAGTTCAGTCTTTGTGCCGTGATGATAAGATACAGATATACATACATATAGACATACATACATATAGACAGAGAGGATTCCAATTTTATTTATATAGATATACCACATGTTCTAACACTCTTCGAAAAATTCCCTGTTAATATTACAACTCTTAATCGCAAACGAGTCAATTTCACCTTAATTGTCATCATAATTTTCATATTGTTCTGGGAACAAATCGCTTTTAAACATATCCTAAAAAATAATAGAGAGTATAACTCCTATGAAAGATTTCGTTTTTTATTACTAGCTCGACAAGCCCTCGTCTCAGAAACCCAAGACATGGACAAAATTTTAAGTGAGGCTACTTCAAGACTATCCACAATATTTTATCAAATTCAGTTCAGCCTTTGCTTCGTGATGTTAAGATAACCATACAAACATACAAACATACAGACAGACAGAGAGGATTTCAATTTTATTTATATAGATATACCACATGATCTAATACTCTTCGAAAAATTCCCTCTTAATATTACAACTCTTAATCGCAAACGAGTCAATTTCACCTTAATTGCCACCATAATTTTCATATTGTTCTGGGAACAAATCGCTTTTAAACACATCATTTGATATTTGCTTACCCCCATTCGTGTGACCAGTGATATTTATCTAATAAAATCCACAGATACTTTCTTCAATTAATCAATTGTATTACTTGCTTTATTTTAGAAATTCAATGAATCTAGTTTAAATGAATTAATTGTATTTAACATTTTTATATTGTGTTTGTTATGATAGTGTAAAAATTATTTGCTATGTTTTTCAAAATATACATGGATGAGAAATTTCTTCTCAAGTCAATAAATATATGCTTACAAAATCTCTGTTTATTCATTATATTCTGGTTTTAAATAAATACTACGTCAATCAATCCATATGTTGCAATTTGACTTATTTTTAGTTATACACTTCATCACGAAAAATTTTCAAGCATGGTTATATAAAGTTTCAAATATCTCTTCCTCGCAGATAAAGAAATCGATGCAATATTTGTTAAATGAAATTATCTGGTTCTGTGATTTAAAAACAATTCTTTTCAGAAGGATATTTTCTTTAAAAAAGACTCTTAAAATCACTATAGACAAAAATAAAGCGAAATATATCGTTTTGCGTTCTATTCTACAAATTTCTTATTTATAATTATTGTTTGGGATTTTAAAGTAAATTTTATAATGATTATCCTGGTTGTTTGTTACTATCAGATATACCGGATGTTAGTATTACTGATTGAAAATATGTACAAATTTTAATGAGATTCATAATATTTTTCAGCAGATTTCCTTGAAATAGCTCATTTAGATGCTATTTGAATAAAAATATGCATATAATAAAAGTGTGTTCTTTTTTATAAATCAAAAGAATAAAAAACATTATAAAGGTTTTCAAAATTTAAAAAGTAAATCTGTGAGCTGTGAAATAAAAAACAAAAACTATTCTTGTGTCAGTTTGTATCTCGTTATCAATCAGTTAAACACTATCAAAAATATATAATTTTTTTTCAATTTGTCTAAATATAATATAATTTAAGAAGTTTAAAATTTCAGCGAACTCTATATTTTACTTTTATGTTTTGGAATTCATAAAGAATTATCCAGAATGTAATTCCGTTCATTTAATGAATGTGTTTATATGTAATTTTTGTTATTATTTGTATAGGACAAGAAATATACACGAATCATCTACGTTATCAATTCATTTAATATATAAACAATGTTATAAAACGACAAGCATGCACTGAGGAGCACGAAAAAATATCTACAAAAAATGTTTTCTAAAATATATTCCTTGCAATATTTTCCACTGGGGGAATTACCTTTTTATTTTTGTATTATTATTTCAGTAATCCCACTGTCTAGAATATGAAAGTGGTAAATAAGGAGAAATCACACATAATTAAAAAAAGAATGTTTGAAAACTGTAAATTTGAATTTGAAAGAAACATTCGTAAACGTAAACGGGGAAAATATACAACGAATAACTCGATAACTATCTTGCAATATCACTAAATAACTGTCAGATTCAATAAAACAGCAATTACATGCACAGCTGATTCACAAAATACCCGATTCAATTTCAAAACACTGACTTATCATGCAATTCAATTTAGTTCGTGTCGTTTCAACTACTTCCAGTTGAGTGATGAGTCTCCTGTATACTCTTAAATGCCGGTATCGCTAAGAATATTCCACAATCGGAAAAAGTTCTGGTATCTGCAAAAACTAGCCAAGTTGGCAATAAATCGTCAAATCTGACAACTCTGACTCTTAGAAAAGTCAAAGCATAGCTCTTTCGCGTCAAAGTATCCTACTTTCCCGGAATAGGAATGGCTGCCTATAAAGGTTGTTTTAGTGTGGACATAGGCAAAACACAGTGAAACGGTTTTCGTATTCGTAACAGTATATACATACACAGTTATCATCCCGAATCAATCCAAAATGTGTCCTTCTAACGTTCTTCTTAGCCAAAATATCAATTTCAGAAGTTTTCTATGAAAAGTACTTTTTCGAAGAAACAGAAAAGCATTTATTTAATGATATATTTACACTGATGTTTTATTGCTGCTATATACTTCTTTATTTTATATTCAACTTTGAACACTTTTAGACAAAATAATATTTCGACGGAATCTTTTCTACTTTTTGCTTTCTTATATAAAATGTGATGCTAAAACTATTATAGATCTCAGCTGTGAAATATATTCAAATTTGAAAAGAAAGAAATATATTGCAGCTCGGGACATATTTCCAAACTACTTTAAAGTGAAAGATTCCTATCTAAAATTGCAAGAGACCACGCATTTTCTATTTTACTTTTCAGGCTAAAATATTTCAGAACATAGGTTCTATTATTATCTTATATGTTGTTATAGTTATATATGTTATATTAGTGTGTATATGTTATATTAGTATCTTAGCTGAATTTTGTATTTGTTATCTTTTTTTTTGTATTTAAAATTATGCTACTGAAATTCTTAACTAAAGAAATCCATATACTTGTTCATAAAAAATATTTGCTATTTTTTGCACATTTGTTTTTAAAATTATTTTTCAGAATGTGTTACAGAATTATTTAAAATGAGTCAATAAATTAGAATGGACAGAACAAAGGAGATGAAGTAAATACGCGTTTCTATCGGTTTATATGTAAATAAGTATTACTTAACAGAAAAAATAATAAAGTATACTGGCTTCCGAAAGCAAAGCACGGACGGTAAAATCAACAAAAATGGAAAAGTAAAACTGTGATTAACCCAAAGTTGTCCATGATGGTAGCAAATGTGTTTATGCAGAGAAAACAAGAATTATGTACAAAAATAAAAAAATATTTACTTTTCGTAAGTTATATGATGACGTCACATTTGGGTCATTATCAAAATGCTGTTTAAAGGCAAACAAACCAAACAAAACTTACATTAATATGTTATGTGACCACCCGGAACTTCACAACGATTTTCCATGCTTTCCAGTTTCCAACTCTCTAAGACTGGCTAGAGGAAGTAAACGTGTAGAGACAGCACACGCAAGGGCATCCCAAGGATTTTAAATGTGATTAAGGTCATGAGAATACGCCGGCCACTCCATACGAGAAATTCCCTCACTTTCCAAGTATTCTACATAGATGTTAGCTCGATGGGGCCGGATATTATCGTGTCTAAGGAAGAAATTAGGACCAACTGCTGCAGCGTAGAGTCTAGGAAAGGGGTCTCATCTGATTCCATGGCAAATCTGGTCTCGTCCGTTAATAGGACGTTGCACAAATCTGATACAGTCAAATTGACATGTTGACGACACCCATTTAATCTTGCCCCCTGGCTTGGACGGTTAGTGGAACACAAAACCGTGGTACTCGGGCGTACAGTCCCTCCACGTGGAGCCTTCGGCGCACAGTACTGGCAGATATGGTCTCACCAAGTAACGCTGTAACAATGGATGTAACAGTTGTGGAGGTTGCTCATCGATTCCGCTTGGCTATTATAGCAATATACCGATCATCAGAGGGGGTGGTAACCCTTGGACGATCGGGCACAGGTTTCTTGGCAGCCGTTTGATTTGTTTGGAATTGCTTCTATAATCGAGAGATTACCGAATGATCAATATCAAAGAAAATAGCAACATATTTGATTGACTGTCCTGTTTCGATGTTTGACAGCACGCCAGCGCTCCTTATCTGTCATTCGTCTTCTTCCATAGAAACACGAATATCATCAAAAGTAATCCTACAAAAGTTATAAACACTTCGTATTAACATTTAAATGCATCTCCTCAAACCCTTCAGAATGATAGTGTCTTCAACGACTGCCCAATTAGCATATATCCGGACAATCAATCGTGATTGACTGTAATAGACGATTTTTGCATACTGCCATCTACATCCGCAGCGATTATCAGGCACTCAAATTCAAATGTGCTCTCGAAAAATGAAAATTTGCATTGTGTACTCTACTTTTGGAAGTCAGAGTACATAGGGTCCAATTCGGATGAAACGAAATTAGAATCTTATCCAAGTAGCTCATCAGTTACAGCATCGACTAACCATGCAATCTTCGTTTCGAACCCCGTCTGGGACAATAAGGAATTTAGAACGGTGCTGGAACTGCTGGTTAGATGTAATGGAAGACGAAAGTGGTAATTAAATTCGGTAGTTTTCACATCTTCAGAAGTCTTCAATTTTTAATCTTCACGACTTCAAACTGTTTTCAAACTGTTTTCAAAAGAGGAATATATGAGGATCCACTTCAATAAGAAAATGTTAGTTTATTTTCCCGTTAGCTCAATCTTTGGAAAACAGACTGATTAGTTCGATGATCTGCAATTAGATTCTATAGGATGTCTTGATACTTTTAAACTGGTGTAGGTTAGAAATGATAGTGGGAGTGGGGCTTAGAAAAATACCCAGTTAAGAATTTTTAGAGATACCTATGAATTATGGTATCAGTTTCAGATCTCGACCACACATGGCACTGGCTTAGATAAAAATATCACTGCAGAAGTGCTCATTTAGATCTTCACTTGTACGTCAATTTGATTTCAGAGGAAGGACACTTTTTAACATGAATATTAATAGATAAGAAGAATACGAGTATGTACTAACCGTGGAACTCATTTATGAAGTTATATCTTAATAATTACCCCAACGTGCTATATAAGCTTCGTCTTCTTTGAATTTGAAGTCTTATTTGTGGCCAAACATAACAGGGAAACTTTTTCCCCTGCACTTGAAAAGTAATTTTTTCAGGAGAGTTTCAAAAACATAAATGATTTTAAATGTATAATATTTACAGAAACGGAAAATGGTGTCCGTATAGTTAACTAAAAAATCTACCATCTAACAAAAATGAATTAATATTGCATTTCACAATGATGCTTAAGATATTAAATGACACTATAGTAAATTGAAATAATCCTAACTTACTTGTAAATGTCATTTCAATCTTAAGAAAACAATTTTCTACTGCCACGAAATAAACCTACTGCGAAAGATTTAATAACATATATCTTACTACGTATAAATTTCATTTTGACAAAATAATTTGACACGTTTTACAAATGTCAAAAATTTAATATTCGTCCAATAATTTGGATTTTTGACTGTTTCGCATATCATACTACAGAATCCATAATATTTTTTTGCTTCTAGATCATAAATGGATGTTTTAGAAAATTGCTTTGCAGTTCAATTTTAGAAACTGAGTTTAATATGCAAAACCTGATACCATACTTAAGAAATTATATAGCTTTAGTATGTACCATATTTATATATGTATTTCTCTGTGTGGAATTTCCTTTTGATAAACATCGTTGATATAATTTAAATGTAGTTTTGAAATAGGTCGAAATAAATAAATATGATAAAATAAAATATTCCAGAAAATAATTTTAAAAGTGATACAATTTAGATTTAAAACTTTAGAACTAAATCCGAAATAGTTTCCTTTTATATTAAATGAAGGTGGTTTTTCAAACGTTAAAATAATACATACAATGCCGAAACATTTGTAATTTACGCCTTTTGAAACACAAGTAGAATGTATAATTTATATTTGTACACATATTTAAGTTAAATACTTATGTATATACGATATAAATATTTTTATTGATATGATTTTATTGTTATTTACATTGATTTTATTGTTATTTATATTGATTTTATTGTTATTTATATTGATTTTATTGATAAATATTTTTATTGATATTGTGAAACCAAGAGACAAATATAAATTTTGACATTTACGAATACGTACAACGAGACAAAGGGTAGACTTGTTGGAGTCATTTTACAACAGTTTTAGCCGGGAAGGTCATGACCCCAATAAATTCATTTCTCATAAATTGCATGTGTCGGGCAAAGATCTCCCAGGGGCCAATACTTAAACTAAACATCATTGTAAAATCAGGTAGGCAATAAAGAAATGTGTCTACATAGCACTGAAGAGCAACCGAGGAGAGATAGGGAGGACGTATCTGGACCTCAGGCAAAACGATGTGGCTACACGGACTGACTTCTCACAATCATTGCCTGAAGATATATTCAGGCAAAGATTGTGAGAAGCGGTGTTACTAGACATGCAAAAGAATGGAGAATTTACGTTGTGAATATTCCGACAATGAATATCCAACAGTGCCTTTCATAAGCAATGATGCTGCAGAATCGTTGAGAGTCACCAGAAAATGATGGTCCAGAAGCGAGTGAGAGCAGTCATGGAATTCTATCAGTGTTGTTCATAAGCAGAAGCTTTGAGTTATTCAACAAGAATGATTCTCCAAGCGCTCAGAGAATTGCACTTTCAAGCAGTGTGGTAGTTACGTTAAAATTTGAGATTGAAGAGAAAAGGACTCCAAAATGTGAGTAACAGACCGACAAACAGAGGTATGTGCCAATCTGCGTATATATGAGGTCAATTAATGATTTTGGAATAGCATTCCAAGAACTGGTCTCGACGGTACATTTATTTCTACTTAAGCGTTTATTAAAATTAATGTAATTTTAATCATGATTATAATATGTGTGAATGAACAATGAGTTTTTTTAAAGTTAAAAATGTAGAATTTAATGTATAGTGTTTTAATTAATGATTATATTTTAGGAACTCGTGCAAAGAGGTAATATTGGTTTGTGGCGGGTTTTTCTAATCATGCGCTTAATGTTTAAATTACACCACAGATATTTAATGACGTTTGCAGATTGGTCTTGACTATATATGTTGATTTAGGCATACTGTGAGACCAGAAATAGATCTCAGACTTGTATTGTGAGACATATTTATGCCAGTAATTTATTTCGTCTGAAACGTCAAACAATACCTCCAAGTTTACTGGTTATGACGCCAAGGTTTACAGTGCGCTGACCCAAGGGTCAACCAAAATCACAAATTTAGGGGTGTCAAGACAGAGGGGGGGTCGAACGAACTCTTAAGAAAATGTGAAGTAACGGCATTGGATGGAAAGGCTAACCAATGTGGAAGATGCGTGTGCGTCGCTGTGAAGACTGTTAATCAAAGCAAAGGGGGAGTGACTGTCCTTAGGCCAAAGAGCCACAGCCTGTGACATAAGAACGACGATATATATATATATATATATATATATATATATATATATATATATATATATATATATATATATATATATATATATATATATATATATATATATATATATATATATATATATATAAGAATGACTTGGAAAGAAACGGTCGTACAGCACGACACTTAAGGTATAGCGAGATAAAAAGAGTACAATGACTTGTTAATACAGCACGACGATGAGGTTAACATATTAACAGCTCTAAGTTAAGGACCAAAAAAACGTAGAAAGATATCTCGACTAGGAGTGAACTAGAGATGTAGTGCACGACTTCGATGGCTGGATCAATTTGCAGTGCAATCAGAAGTACGGGATGGAGCCAAACACCCAGAGTTACGGCCAATACAAGTTACTGATGCAAGCATTATGGTCAATGGTCAAAGCCGAAATTGAAGGTATGTGTTCCTCAAATATTTATGGTCGTCAAGACATTTTAGGCATTTTAATACTGGTCTCACATGGTCTCTTTCCGCCGGAATAATTACTAATATGAATAATTGATGTAATTGAGTAATTTAGTATTTTATGTGTTAATAAATGAGTTATTGTTAAAGTTAAAATGGTGCAATCAATTTAGTATTATATAAATTAATATTCTTTTACAGAACTCCCGCGAAAGATAAATAATTGGAGGGTTAATTGCCGCACACAATGCAGTGTACAATAATGGAGTCCACTAATACGAGCAATTTAAGGCCATGCTAAGATATAGATAAGTTATGTTAATAAGAATTAAGCTAAAAGTTTAACCTTAAGTTCTTTATCTAAATGCGCACGATACATGCAATTTTCATTTCTTCTCTACCTATTAAAAGTGAATACTACTAGTTTAGATTTAGACTGTATTGAAAGAAAATATTTTACATCAATTTTGAGATAAAAATTAGGATAATTTTAGAATAGTATTAAAAATTGTAAAAATTGTAACAAGATTTTTTTGATATATGCAAGAGTCGGTTAATCAATAATGCGGAATAGTGTATAAAAGTTTGAAACATTTTCGTACATTTTCAGCAATATGAGGACGATACTGACACAAATCGTTTAGAAAATATTTGGCATCCAACAAGAGCATGCCTTCTGAATAAATAACAAATAATACAAATAACATCACCGAGACCTGTTATAAGGGAAACATATTATGCAGGAAAAATAAAAGTAAATTCTCAATTTACTATTTGCTCCTTATTAAAAGCAATCAGCTAAATGCCTTTCAATTTATTAAACTAAAAAAATCCTATAAACGATATTTAACAAAACGATGTTTAATAGAATTATGCAAAGTAATAATAGATTTAAAGTCACAGTGGACAAATCACAATAATTATTTCTAATGCTCTGTACTACTTTATTCCTTTTACACGTTCTGAGATCTCTGAGCTTTCACAATGGAAATGTACTTTAAGACGATTCTACAATGATTTCATTTGTAACAAAAAAGAAGACATAAAACAGGAATACATTTTATTAGCAAGTGCAAAAATGTTTTACCAGAAAAGGGTTTGTACTTGTTCAGCTTAGTTTTCTCAGATAGTTGATTATAAGACTGGAGGAAATGGAACAATTAAATAAGATATTGATTCCATGGTGGATATAATCATAATAATGTAGTATCGAAATCTGTGATGTATATTTCTGTTTTAAAATGCTCTTTTCATGTCATGTAAATGTAGAATTCCTCAGCCGATATTCGGAGGAAATAGGTCAATCTTTGAAGTGTTCGCGTCCTTGAACGGCGCGCCAGCCGAAGGAGAGAAAAACCGTTGAGTGTTTAATTTTGTTTTGTTGATTATTTTCCACTGTTCTGCATGTAAGAGTGCTAATGTATATGTGTGTTGTGACGTCAGAATTGAAAGTAAGTGTAGAGAGACGCTTCTTTGAAAAGACAGAGCATACAATGGGCTGGAAATCTGTCGGTCGCGTATTAAAGTTGTTCCATAGTTTTTAAGAATGAAACTGTTTTAAATTTAAAAGAAAATCTACAGTATTGCTCTCATGTTGTTTTACGACCGACAGAGCCCCTCCGAACCGCACTCTTGGTTCGTAAGTATATTTCCTTTAAATGGGAGACTTAAGATTAGTTTCTGGCTATATGACTAGCAGAATTTTTCATTGTAAGAGCCAGCTAAATATTAAAATACATGTTTCAATCTCCCTTGGTATTTGTTGTAAAGCGAAATATTATCAAAATTGAATAATTTGTATATTTAAAGATTCTTAAGCTTGCCATATTGATTTAAGGATTTTAAGTCTAACTCATGATTAAAAGGAGTTAGAATTGCCATCGAGATAAATGTGTTGTTCGATTTGAAATAATATCTTATATGTGTTTCATAATGTTAATTAAATAATATTCATTTAATTTCAAGAAAATAGAGTCTTCATTTCACGAGTTGTTTTACTTGCCATTTATATGTTCCCAGATATTGAGTTGCAGTTTCGCTTCTCACCAGGGAGACGGATTCGATATCTAGTGTTATATGTACTTCCACTACTTTTATGATCACGAGGCAAAAATGAGATATGCATGTTTTATGAAATCAATTAACTTTACTTTAGTTTTATATATTTTGGATGTGAATGGCACACAAGCCCCCTCACATGTTTGGCGCCGCGCCCTCTTGTTTCCCTGAGTGCTGGAACAGTTTCGATTTCTAAAAAATTATTTGTGTTATTTTCGGTTTCTAAAAATAATTTTGGAATGGCAAGATTTTTACTAGAATAGAAGTATATTTGAAATGTTTGTGAAAAGAAAGTGTATTTATTAAAGTGTATAGATGCAGGTATAAATGTGGTCTGTGAAATACCACCGAAGTAAGTCAGTGTTTATTAATGTATGCAAATGAAATTGATTGTAGAAAATGCCATACAGACATTTTTGACAACACAACAGGAATACATTTTACATTGACATTTTCGACTTGATTAAAATAAACATTTGTTAAAAACAAGAGAACAAAATTAAAATTTTTCTTGCCATTTATATGTTCCCAGCCATTGAGTTGCAGTTTCGCTTCTCACCAGGGATACGGATTCGATACCTAGTGTTATATGTACTTCCACTACTTTTATGATCACGAGGCAAAAATGAGATATACATGTTTTATGAAATCAATTAACTTTACTTTAGTTTTATACATTTGGATGTGAATGGCACAAAAACGCCTTTACAATAATGTAATATGTATATGTTGAAGAAATTTGCTTTTTTGAACATTCCATGAAAATATCTGCAATGAAACGCGTCACATATTCATGCATTCATATTTCATATTTGTCCACTTGTATGTATTATATTCAATATAGGAATTTACAATATATGTTGTGTTGATTTACTTGAATCACGTTTAACATTTCTTTAAATGTAATGTGTTTGCTATGTTATGTTGTTACTTACCAGCACGTTCGGTGAAAAATTCATGGATGTTTATTCAGTCAGTAAATTGGGATTTCCGTATTTATTTATTTCTGCCAGTGATACATAACAGAGCAAGTTCAATTATAATGATCACAGTACAGGGAATCATAATTCAAACCAAAATCCTGAAACATACAATTTTATAAGATTTTCAGGTATAGCAAACAAACCAATACATCCAGAGCATAAATTAAATCACGTATGAAATGTTAAAATAGAAAATTTTCTAAGAAAATTGCAATTGACATTAGATGGAATGTAAAATTGCGTTGACACATTAAACAAGGCTTTCTAGCATTAAGATCGATCACATTTAAAAGTGCACTACAATCAATCTGATTGTTGAGTAATATTTTAAAAATCTTCATACGCAATATGCTCCGACATTTTAAATTAATATCAAACAAGTCCCTGAGATGTACAGAAGAAATACTAACGGGGTAAAAACTATTGATTCCAAAATAAAGAAACCTCACAAACTTATTCTGAACCCTTTTAATCACGTTAGCAGAATCACTATAATAAGGTCTCTTAATAAAAGAACCGTATTCCAATAATGGTCGAACAATAGTATCAAATACTCAAATTGATATTAATAACATTTCTACTCTTCCGGAAAACAAAACCAAATGGCGGCTTATAATGTCTAGAAACAATATTTTGAATATGTAAATTGAATTTGAACTCAGAATCGTCGTAAAAAGTGCCCAAGTCATTGAAGCCATTCACACGACTGAAGAATTTAGAGTTAAAGCAGTATGTAAAAGAGTTATTATGCCTATGAGTAAAGCTGAAATTATCGCATTTAAGTATTTGACTTATGATTATTATTTACTGACCATAGATACAGTTAATTAACATCATATTATAAGTTGTAGCAATCATCAATAGCCGCAATATACCTATAGATTTTAAGATCATCAGCAAACAAAAGACAACTCAAAAATTGAAGACAACTCAAAAGTGTGAATGAAATATGTTAACCAAAGACAACTCAAAAGTGTGAATGTCATTTACAGAAAGTAGGAATAACAAAGATCCCATGTTACATCCCTGAGGAACGCCATATACATTTGTCAAAGAATATGACACAGCGAAAAAATAGCTAACAATAAGATATCTTATCGTTAAAAAGTAAAACGTCAATACAAAACTTTAAAACTGAACACAATTTTATACAGTTTTAACATTAAAAGACCAAAATCAATTTTGTCACAAGCTTTTTCAGAGTCAGTATAATGAACATCCAGCTAACCATTATACTTAAGGGAACATACAATTTCATTACAAATGCAGAGCAAATACATAACAGTACTGGGTTTTGATACAAAACCATGTTGAAAAGAAAAATTATTGTTTTTAACTTTATTGAAAATTTTATTATCCAATGTAAATTTTGACATCATTTCTTCAACACGATTTAAAAAACAGACAACATTTTAGTAGATTTCCATAAGTTATGGGAATACATATATTTTAAGGGAAAGTTGAATGACATTAAAAGTGGATGAGTAAAAGACTCACAACAGCCCTTACCAATAAACATAGTAATATTATCACAAACAAGATATTTGGAAAATGTTAACTGTTTGATAGAATTTAGCACATATGTAACAGTAATATGAAAAGTATTAATTAACATAATCACCGGCATAGTAAGCATCAGTAGTATCAGGTATGCACATGGATTTTTCAAATAGGATATTTTCTACAAAAAATGATTGTGTAATTTGTATGTTAGTATTATAATATCTTACAATAGCTAGTAACACGTTTGGCACACTGGATTTTTAATCTGTCTTCTTATTAAATATATTTGGTAATACATAAGTTTATAGACTTCGATTTGTCCACAGTTATATTCCTTTTTCTTTCTTTAAAAACCTTAAAGATCAGCTAGATTGCTGCTAACAGTGTTCAAATATTCCGGTGAGTACCTAAGGCGGATCAAAGAAAACTATACCTTGAGAAAACTTGAAACAAGAAAGCGGAATAAAGCAATACACTGACGGTAAAATCTGCAGTGTTTGCAAAAAAGGCTTTAGAAAAGTGTCTTATGTTGTATATAGAATGTACGAATAAAATGAATGTAGTACTTACCGTAGTAGGATTTAATATTGAAATACACACACACACACACACACACATACATATATATATATATATATACACATATATATATATATATATATATATATATATATATATATATATATATATATATATATATATATATATACATATATATATACATAAACAAAACCAACTTTGTTTAAACGTATCTCTGGGACTTTTATATTAAAATGCTGAAATTTTGTACATCACCTTATTAGTGCATCAAGCACATTTTACTTATTGGAAATGTTTTTGTACGTTTTGTATTTCTTAAATTTAATTCTCTTGAAAATTATAATCGATTTCATGTTATTCTGTACCATTTTCTACGCAACTTTGTAATTTATTATATATGTCTAAGATCAATGTTTCAGTAATAAAAGCCGATGTCAATGTTTTTGGGACACCCTGTATGTATATATATATATATATATATATATATATATATATATATATATATATATATATATATTCAATTCGTTCTTTTTTTATTACATTTCTTCAATATCATTTCTTATTTTACTAAACTTTCAATTAACTTTCAATAATAATTACCGTATCGATATTTAATTCATTTTTGACGAGATATATCCTTAAGAGGAGTTAAATAGTATATCAATATAGGCCACTTATTTCCTTTCTTATCGAATCAATATTTTAGCTATATAGATTTCATTTCAATATACATTTGAAGTATTACTATTAATATAATATGATCTAGAGTTAAATAAAAATGTGATACAATTAAAAGTTCTCAATTGCAAAAAATAATTCTTGTGATTTTAGAAAATTTAGAGCGGGGGGAGTGAGCAAAATTGTTATTTACATTAATTTACCAACCAAACATTTAAAGCCCAAATCATACTCGTTTTTCAAATGAGTTTTTT
This sequence comes from Amaurobius ferox, assembly GCA_951213105.1. Lineage (NCBI taxonomy): Eukaryota > Metazoa > Arthropoda > Arachnida > Araneae > Amaurobiidae > Amaurobius > Amaurobius ferox. Next base: position 42,314,175 of record OX578134.1, on the reverse strand, counting down.
ACGCTTATTATGAGCTCCTTATTCTTGAATAAAATAGTCAGCCATAGTATAATTGATATAAGAAGAAAAATTAAACGTCATATAAAAATATAAGCAGTGCAAGCTAAAGAAACAATGAGCTAAATGGGCAAAGTGATGTACGTACAAGGTTGACGTAAGTAGAGATGAAACGATCATGAGTACTTGATGCATATCTGCAAACATTAGACGCAATGTTTATAAAGTTGAATTCACCAGCAAAAAAACAATTCTTATACGCAAAGTGTGTAATGAAAAACAGATACTATTAGATATAGCTAATTGAAAATTGGCACACTTATTTAACCTAATACTTGCCAGAAGTTGGCAAAATTGCGGCTAATTTGAATAAATCCAATGTATTTCTTAATAAAATAAGAAAAAATTTCAAAATGTAGCATGGACACATACAAAAAATTGTGTATTAGTGTCAAAGGTAGTGTAGCCTTCTTTTTCAAGATGGAAATAAGCATGATCCTACTTACCCAGGGCAAATTGGACTTGAGTAGATGTCAAGCTACTTTCTACCTAGGTAGCCTTTCTTATCGATCCAGAAGAAACAGACTGTTATTTGTTTATAAAACTTATAGACCGATTTATTTTTATATTTATGATATTTTTACGGAGTTTCTATTTATTATGCTTCTATTAAAGCTAGACTTGAATAATTACTTGATTACTTTTCAACGTAGCATTTGCCCTCGTTGCATAGGCTATAGAGGTAGCAGAGCCACTGAGCATATAGTTTTACCAAATTTGATCTTTCAGTGTATATACAAAAATAAACAGTGTATATACAAAAATTTATATTTATTCGAGGGCAAAAATGTTTGCGAACAGCTTTGCTACAGCATATCTACATTAAGCGACATGAAAGCGATAGAAAACTAGATTGCGTTCACAATCAATGTCACTTAAGTTGAAAATATAACCATCAACTTGAAATATGTGGTTTACTAATCAGTATTGTAATCATTGGACTGTGTGTTTGCAAAATGCAATATCAGCTTGAGAAGACATTCTAAATATTATCCTCACAGTTATCTATATTTTACACACTAATGATATTTGAGTGTTAATTTGTACAAGAAGAGTGATATATTCCGAAATAATAAACATTATTTTCATAAAATCTGGTATTGTTATTTTTATCAATATAAAAATTCTTATTGATTTATAGATAGGTAGAGTTATAAGACAGCTCTTATCTGTAATATTGTTTTTGCATATTATTTTAATTTGCTAATCACAAAGTATTTTAATAATGTGTCTTGTTTTGAGAAGCCTTATTTTAAGGAAAATTAAATTTTAGTTATTTTTAGTTTCAAGTATTCAGCGATAACAGTTTTTTATTAATTTCTTGCAAGGAAATATTTATTTATCAAACGTGTTTTAATATATTCTTATGTAATCAAAAAACAAGTTTTGGTTATCAAAAATTGTTTTGGTTGTTTCCATCCATATTGATCTGCGTAAATAATATTTAAATTTCAGTGATGATTGAATGATAGCTAAATATTTTGTGTACAGAATGTATTTTTGATATTTTTAATCAGTCTTATTTCATATTACAAATTATTTACACTTCCAATGTTTAGTTTTATAAGAGTTTTTAAATTGCATTAATATTTTTATCCCCATTTTTTCAGCAATCATCAGTTATCAAAATTTGTTGGAAGTAAATATTATTTAAAAAAGTCTTTTTTTATTTTACTTTCCTTAAATATTAAAGCCTTGTTTGAGCATGTAATTATAATTTAAGTGGAAGTAAAACCGCTGAGGGTGTACATATATTTTTTTCCTTGGCTAAATTAATTAGAAGATATTTTGGGAAAAAATTATTTCTTAATTAAAAACTATGTTCAGCTTTAAATGTTTTTATAGAATTATATGTATAAAAGCGTATTTTGTGTTTAGCTGATTTAATAGAATATTTTATGGCAATTATGATCATCAAAATGTGTTGGAATCCTGATGTCATTTGAGTTTGATTTTATAAAAAATATATATATTTAACTATACGCTCCTTAAGAAACGTATTTACATTTATTTAAAAATATGTAAAAATTAAATATATTTAATTAAATAAATGTGGGTGATATATAATATTAGCAAAATTCGGATGTATAAATTCAAGAAGTTTGAAGTTGCCTTTAAGAAAATACTCAATTTATCAGTCTTATCATTTTACCTTATGCATTATATGGGCAGAATTTCCGTCTGAGCAATTTCCATATACAATTGAAGAATGGTCCTCAAACAGCTTCAAATCGAAGCAGTTTTGACAACAACCCTGTATTTCAATAAATACTGAATTGAATGAACTAAAATTTTGTACACCAAGGTTTTCGACTGTGCTGAACCAATAGTATTGCCCTATTCGGTACGATACAGTTCGTATAGTTATATTCAGTACGATACCGATCGTATCATACCGAAAGTATCGTCAACATTTACTCACGTTCCTATTCATATATATTTTTTTAAATATTAATTTAATGATTAATAATTAATATTGAGAACTTATTTGAAGAGGAAAATGGTGTATATTTTGGTTGGGATATTCAGTATCAGAATATGAAATATAAAATTTGCTAAATATTTCGAAAAATATAAATGAAATACTGAAGCATCAATTCATGGTTACATGCATTTATGCAAAACTATCCAGTATGCAACAGGTTGTTCAATTGCAGAAACCGCTCTTGTTACTTACAATTACAGTCTCTGATAAAAATTCTGTTGATTAAAGTATCGATTAATTAACAAACATCTATATATACTAATTGCCAACTGTCCGTCTGTCTGTCTGTCCGTCCATCTGTCAGTCTGTCACGCATTTTTTAGGCATTTCCCGAATAGATAGACTTACAATTCGGTACAGGGCTGGGTCGTTCGAGAACCCCCCCCCCCCCGGGAAAAATCAATGTTTTCGAAAACGTTCTCTACAGGGGGTGCTTCGTGCGACAATGTTCGAAATGTGAAATGATAGGAAAGCATGGTTTGCGATGAGACAGAGACTTCAAATTCGGTGTATGGGTAAATCGTTCGAAAAGAAGAAAGTTTGCAATTTCAGTTTTTGAATATTTTCTACTTAAGGGGTTGCCGTACACCAAAACGTTCGATTTACCGAATAAATGAGAAAGGCGCCTTTAAAATTTGATACAGACTTGAAATTTGGTATATGGGCTAAACATTTGACGGAAACACCCTAGACGAATACAGTTTTTCAAAAATGTTCGTTTATGGGGGGTGCTCCAGAGAAAAACTTTCGAAAGGTGAATTGATAAAAAAAAACATACTTCGAGATGGGATAGAGATATCAAATTTGGTGTAAGGGTAGGTAACTTGGAAGGAAGAAAGTGTACAATTTCAGTTTACCAATATTTTCTACTTTAGTGGGTGCCGCACACCAAATTGTTCGATTTTCGGAATAAAGTAGAAACGCCCCCTTTAAAACGTGATAGAGGCTTGATATTTGGTATAAGAAAGAATCATCTGATAGAAAATACAAGAAAAATAGATTTTTTCGAAAATGTATATTTAAGGGGGTGGGTACTCCATACAAAATCATTCGAAAGGTGAAATGATAGAAAAAGAATCCTTCGCGATGAGATAGATACTTCAAATTTGGTATACGAGTAAAAAGTTGGAAACGAAGGAAGTGCGCAATTTCAGTTTTCTTACATTTGCTATTGTAGTGAGTGACGCTCATTAAAATATTCGATTTGCCGAACAAATGAAAAACTTCTCTTTTGCAGTGTGATAGGGGCTTGAAATTTAGTATATGGACATTTGATAAAAAAACCAAAGATGAATACTGTTTGACAAAAATGTTCATTAAGGGGGTGCTATACAGAAAAGAGTTCGAAAGGTTAAGTGACAGAAAATGCATGCTTCGCGATAGGATGGAGGCTTTAAATTCTGTCTACGGGTATATAGTTTGAAAGGAAGAATGTGTGAAATTTCAGATTTCCAATATTTGCTACTTTAAGGGGTGCCGCACACTAATTTGTTATGTTTTCCGAATAAATGAGGCAAGCTTTCTTTAAAATGTGATAGAGACTTGATATTTGGTATATGGGCCAATCATCTGATAAAAAACCCCGAGACATACATAGTTTTTCAAAATTGTTCATTTATGAGTGGGCTTCACAGAAAAAACGTTCGAAAGGAGAAATGATAAAATAGCAATTCCCAGGGATGAGATAGACTTTAATGTGGTGTACGGGTAGATAGTTCGAGAGGAAGAAATGAGCAACATAAGTTTCTATTTTCTTCTTTAGGGGGTTCTGCACCCCAAAATATTCGATTTGCTGAATAAATGTGAAACGCAAATTATTCAAAAATTTACATTATTCGGAGGTTGCTTATTGCGAAACCGTTTATTTTCAACGCGTATTCATGTATTAATATCTAAATCACAAAAAAGTAAATGTGATGTGCTAATTGGAGTTTATTGGCCGTTGATAATTAATTTTAATATTTGTGCTGTTTCAGATAATAGAAAAACATGTAATATCTTGAGATCGATTTATATTAGCTTCATATATATATAAAGTAATTATATTTAAATTATTATAACATTTTAAAAATGAAAAATTAAAATACAAATAAAAATAATTAAAATTAAAATTAAAATTAAAAAATAGAATACAAATATAATTAAAGTAAAAATTCAAAATTATTATAAATAAAACTATAAAATAATAATTATTTTAAAATGAAATAACATAGATATATAATATGATTTTTTTTTTAATTGATTTCGCCGAAAAGCAAAATAATCACATTACAAATCAATAATACATATAGCAGTGTTCATTTAGAGCAACCACCTTTTTTTAGAGATAAGATACAATATTAAACATTACAAGTTAGTTTAGTGATGATCAAAATATCTCTATATTAAAAAAAATAGCTGACGCCGCCGCTGCTGTTGACGCAATCGCCGCCGCCACTGTTTGACAAATTTCGCTTTTCTCAAGATTCTCTGTCAAGTACTGCAAAATCTGTAGCATTTAAAAATTTGAAAGTTGCCACATTTTTATCAAAATATTATGGGAACACACTGATATAAACCGTTTTTCGATTTAAAATTTAGTTTAGAAAATATTTATGCCGAAGCCAGAGGAATTGCTTTCGGGCTGCGAGATCGCGTCCTGGACAGACTAGCAATAAGACGACCAGTAATAATTTTTGTTAAAATGTACCTGCATACTTGAGTTTTTAGAGGACGGACCCCTTTTTTTTAATTTTGATTTAGTTAATGAATTATTCAATATTTTATGCACTTCTGAAGCGAAATGTCTTCTTCTCTACTGCGAAGATTTAATTGGTCGATACGATTACTATCTTCTTTCTGATTGGTTTCTGGCAGAAACGTTACAAAATAGAAGAGGACTGAGTTATTGAAGTATTAAAGATGTTAAAGAAGTATAGATATTTATTTTTAAACTTGAACGTTAGTAGTGCTTTTGGGCAAATGTGAAATGTTGACAATTATACGACTTATCGTTTATTCTGACAAACAAGCAAAGCATTTCGTAACCATTGTTGTCATGGACATCAGGATTTCATTGTTATATTGCACGACAGATAAATGTTTTACTGTTGTAAATATCTAAAAGCGTAATACGCATTATGAAACTGTATTACGAACAAGCGAAAAAACTTAAAGTTATGAAATTTTGCCGTTTCTTTCTAATACAGTAAGCTATCGTTCTTAATAGCAGGCGGCAAGAAAAGATTCGCGATGCAGTTTCAGCTATGGCCAGGAAGTAGAAGACGACGCCTCCCACCTCACGAAGCGATATTCGTAGTTGGCGAGCGTAGCAATTTGGGGACTGAACTTGGTGACATTGTTCGCGAAGTTAAGGACGTTGGTGAGCGTCAGCTAATAATGAGACTAAGCCGCTACGTGGACATCGCACCTGTGGCGAGCTGCGATTAATGAGTAGCAGTCAATGGAGGGCGGAGTCCTAGGATCGAACTTCAGCGAGCATGGGCCATGTAGCCCATTGTGTGCGCTGCCCGAATTAAATAGCTTGCAAAACGAGCTCAAGGGCTGGTTAATGTAAGTTAACAATGGACGAATTAAAAATGATCGCGAAGCGAGCTTAGAGAACATCAAGGAGGAGGAAACGAAGCCTCCCAACTCGCGGATTCAGTTAAGGGGATAAAAAAGCGGCATCCAATAGAGGTCGGAGTCCCAGGGTTCTGCGAGCGGCTGCGAGTGGGTATGGGACACGTAGGCAGTCGCATGCGCCGTCCAGCTTGTAAGAGCTCGCGAAGCAAGCTCTAGGGCTGGTTACTGTCAGTTACCAAGGACGATACCCATTTGCATATTACTCCTAAAATCATTTTCTCATGACATCAAAAATCATTGTCTGACTGTTTCAACTTATTTGATGCCATTTTAAAGATAATTTCGTATGTCCTATTTAGTACACAGCTTAGCCAAATGAAATATTTTAGTCCTTTAGCCTATTAAATGTGGTAGATCCTCGAAAATTAGAATCGCCATTTTTTGCGTAATTGCTTGCGAAAGTATATTTGTTATAAGATGTGTTTTTCAATATATTTCTTATCGTTTACCTCCAATGAAACTGTTCATGGCCAGTTACAAATATAAGCTTTTACTGAAAATACAGAGTTTTTTGTACTCGTACTCACTTATTTTAGTATAAATATAAAATCATTTCACTGCTATATCCACAACCATTGCATATTTTACCATCAAAACACTATTTTATTTCGAGTTCTTTCTCTGGGCGATTCTCATCCCTTGTTTTCTTTAGCTTGCCTTAGGTACTCATCGATACACTGTATTGTCAGCAGAAATCACTTCCTACCTGATCTTTGATGTCTAAAGGAACAAAAGGGTTATACAAATACTGAATGAATTGCACTTTAGGAAACTTTATTCTACTACAATGTATATTTGCCTGAATGTATCCTAAAAGATCCATTGTATTAGATGAGAATAGCATCATGAAAACTATAATTTGAATCTGTAAGGAGAATCATGGGCTGCCTAGATTTTCCTGCAAGCAGTTAAAACTCCATACATAGCTTATTTAAAGTTTACTTGCAATCATACTTTGTGAAATTTAATGCTGGAACAACTGTTATGCAGGTAAGAAAATTAGTGTATGGTTAAGCATTTGGAAGGTTACTTTGTATTACGATAGTTCGAAATCATAATTCTGTTGAAAATAATCGGTCAAAGTAACTAGTGAAAATGAACTGCACTAAAGCAAATTTATTACTACGGATAAACTTTTATATATATGATTACTCGATTTTCAATATTATATTTTCTTATCCACAATATGCAGATTTGAACACCTAATGGGAATTCAAGCACCATAATGATAATTCGTATCTCGTAATGAAAATTCACTGAAGTAATTTTGAGACATAATTTCCATGTTTGTTTTAATTGTATTTTCAATCAAAAGAGGGCTAAACTTTATTTACTTTTATGCATAATTTACTATGATCTTCATTAAAAAGAATTTGCAATTTTACTTGAAATAAAAATAAAAAGATTTCATTTTATCATGAAGAATAGAAGACATAGTAATTAATACCATATTAAGTAATTTTATGTGTTATTGGAATTTTATTATTTCCTCAGATTATTTCGAAAACTGATAAACATCAAAACACCTTATGATTCTCGTATACAGTAAAATAAATTATTTCAAAACACATTCCACAAGAAATTGCAGGTTTAAATTTGATTTTTTTCACCCGTTTTTTAAATGGTAGTGCCTCTTAAGCCTCTGTTTCATTTATAATGTATTATTCAATCACTGGAATATGTGAACACTGCAGAAATATCATCCGGACTAATGTTTGAACTGCAGAGGATGAAAAATGTAAAGATAAACACTCAATAAGGTTAAGTATATAAACTGTCATATAAAGAAAGGCTTTAGACAGATATACCGTCTTATAAAGTAAAGGAATATCAGTTTAGACATACTACATTATAAAGGAAATTTGGTATATACCAGCCGAATGTCAGTTGAAAATCAGCGGTCTCGCAATATGCAACCCCTGAATAATGTAATTTTTTTAATAATTCCCGTTTCACATTTATTCGACAAATCGAATATTTTGGTGTGCAGAACCCCCTACAGAAGAAAATATTGGGAAACTTAATTTACTCATTTCTTTCTTTTGAGTTATCCACCCGTACACTACATTAAAGTCAATTTCATCCCGAGGCATCCCTATTTTATTATTTCTTCTTTCGAACTTTTTTCTGTGAAGCACACCTATAAATGAACATTTTTGAAAAACTCTGTTTGTCTTGGTTTTTTTATCAGATGATTGGCCCATATACCAAATATCAAGCTTCTATCATATTTAAGAGGAAGCGGGCCTCATTTATTCGGAAAATCGAACATATTAGTGTGCGGTACCCCTTAAAGTAGAAAATATTAGAAATCTGAAATTTCACACTTACTTCCTTTCAAACTATCTACCCGTACACCAAATTTGAAGTCTCTATCCTATCCAGAAGAATGTTTTTCTATCACTTCATATTTCGAAAGTGTTTCTGAGCACCCCGTTAATGAATATTTGTGTCAAACCGTATTCATTTTCATTTTTTTTTGTCAAATGGTTTACCCATATACTATATTCCAAGCCTCTATCACATTGAAAAGAAGGCGTTTTTCATTTGTTCGGCAAATCGAACATTTTAGTGAGCGGCACCCCCTACAATAGCAAATGTTGGAAAACTGAAATTGCATATTTCTTTCATTCTAACTTTTTACCCGTACATTAAATTTGAAGTCTCTATCTCATCGTGAAGCATGCCTCTTTAGCATTTCATCTTTCGAATGCTTTTGTGTGAAGTATCCACACCCTTAACTATACATTTTTGGATAACTCTATTCTTTTTGTGATTTCTATGAGATGATTCGCCTATATACCAAATATCAAGCCTCTATCATGTTTTAAAAAGGGCGTTTCTCCTTTATTCCGAAAATAGAACATTTTTGCGTGCGGTACCCCCTAAAGTAGAAAATATTGATAAACTGAAATTGTACACTTTCTTCCTTTCAAACTACCTACCATTACACCAAATTTGATATCTCTATCTCATTCCAAAGCATGTTTTTTTATCAATTCACTTTTCGAACGTTTTACTCTGGAGCACCCCCTTAAACGAACATTTTTGAAAAACTGTATTCGTCTTGGGTGTTTTCGTCAAATGATTAACTCATATACCAAATTTAAAGACCCTATCAAATTTTAAAGGCGTCTTTTCTCATTTATTCGGTTTATTCTAAAATTGCACATTTTCTTCCTTTCAAACAATTTACCCATACACCGAATTTGAAGTCTCTATCTCATCGCAAAGCATGATATCCTATCATTTCACTTTTCGAACGTTTTAGTGTGCGAAACCCCCTTAAGTAGATACAATTGGAAATCTGAAACTGCACACTTTCTTCCTTTCAAACAATTTACCCATACACCAAATTTGAAGACCTCTATCTCGTCGCAAAGCATGCTTTCCCATCATTTCACTTTTCGAACGTTTTGGTGTGGGGCAACCCCTCTAGAGAAGGTTTTCGAAAAATTCTATTTTTCCAGGGGGTTTTATCGAACGACCGAGCCGTGTACCAAATTGCAAGTATCTATCTATTCGGGAAATGCCTAAAAAAGCGTGACAGGCAGACGGACAGACAGACGGACACTTGGCAATTAGTATATATAGATTAGTCTATAATAACTCATACGGTTTGTGGCTCATTTGTATTTACTTCTCTGCAGTACATGGTAATATATAGAGAGAGCATTAGAATCGTATCGGACATCGAAACTCGAGTTTTCAACAGATGGACACGCTTCGAGCAGTCTAAAACTCGAATTTTTATATATATATATATATATATATATATATATATATATATATATATATATATATATATATATATATATATATATATATATATATATATACATAAATATATAAATATATATATATATATTAAAATACGGCCATAATGCTCATAATAGAAAATATCAGCACCGGCTCAAATTCGAAGATTAAAAAGAATTAAATTCATCTTCAGGTCTGGGTATTTATTTCTAATTAACCCAAACAAATGCCTGTTTAAGATTGGACAATAGTGCATTATTATAAATGTCCAACCTCAGACTACAGGCATCAAAAGATGAAACAATGAAGATAAGGAACATTAGGAGCATTTGTATTACCATGTGGTTATAACCCTCCTTCTTTCACCACATGTATATGCGAGTTCGTTTTAGTTCGTTTCATTCACATTCTTTTCATTCTATTGCATGTCAAACGCTAGATAATTCTTAGATTTATATATAATAAGTGTTCTTTCCGTTTGATGATCAATTTGGCAAAAATATCGTTAAAATTGCAACAAATAAGCTGTATTAAAGAAGTGATGCCAAATTGAGGAATTAATTATTAAAATATTTTGACATATTTATATTGCTTATTGCGGATGCTATCCATATTGATAATTGTCAATTTAGATGTGTATGAAATATAAATTAATTCTGTTTTACGAAAGAATTTTGCATGTTGATATCTGGAAAATTGTGAAATGTAGAACTTAACGTTTAAAATATTGTGAAATGTATAGTATACAGCATTTTCTCGCTGTGAAAGAGTACATTTATTTTATTATATTGCGAAAGTCATGTACTTCCCCCAACATATTTTTGTATATTGAATATTTGAAATTTGTTTTTGATATATTTTATTTACAGATATATGCTATTTTCACTTTCAGTAGCCAGACAGGCACAAAAAATATTTGCGAGAAATTTCACATGATTGAAAGTAAATTGAATATGCATAGAATCGCAGTATATTCCATTTAGAATGTACGTTGGGATTTGAATCATCAAAGAAAGATTTATTTTTGAAGAGATTTTCTCGATATTATTTAAGACTGCTTTGGATAATCAGAATGGCATATATGAAGTGCAAAATAAAACTTCGTACATGAATGGTGATGCAATTTGCTTTACTGAATATGATTGAATAATTTTTAACATTTTGAATGAATAAGATAATAAATATATTTTGGTAAGAAAATGAATTAATTCTATTTGTAAAGTAATTCTAGTAATTACTTTTATTCCACACTATTGTAATATACAATACACCTAGGCGCAATTTACGGCATCCAAAAACTTTCATCAATAAAGTGCATTTTCTGTTTTACTTAAAATTTATAAATTGTGAACTCCATAGAATTTTTAACTAAACAAGTGAGAAATTCTGGGAGCTTACTGCCAATAAACTAATATTGTTATTTTAAGCAACTTGTAATATAATTTTTTATTGTAGGTTTTATTATGTGATTTTTTTTTCATATTGCCAGTTGATCTATTTTCCATGTTAAACTATGGAAAATAAAAATATTACTTTTAATTCGTTTCGTTTCTATGAGATTTCCCTGCTCTTTTTGCCAAGAATAGATGTTGAGATTAGGAATTTTTGTGCTTTTAAAAACATTGAATAAAATATTTAGGACCATTTTCACTATTTCTGTAAAATGAAGGCATCACTTTTCGATAAGCGTAAAAATTTATTTCTAATTATTTTACTGATCTTTTAAACACGCATTCATATTTATAGTTTTAGCGTTTACGCTAGGCAAAAGAAGGGGGATAACATCTGAAAAAATTAATTCGATAGAATTTAGGGACTAATTTCCATAGGCTAACATGGCAGAAATGAAAGGGGCAGCTGGAGGGAGAATATCCTCTTAATTCATCCATTTTTATTAATTACAAAAATTCTGAGCGCATGATAATATATTAAAGATATTGAGTTGATGAGTGATTGAAAATAAAACTCCACATAAATATTCGTAGGGGCGCGGTAGCCCAGTGGTTTGAGCGCGAGAATTACACTCGCGAGGCCCGGGTTCTATTCTCGTTACTGACAAAACTGCCGCCGTGTTCACGCGGAGTACGATCACGTTAAACATGTGAATCTGCAAGTCCTTCCGAGATGTTGGTGGTAGGGGAAGGAGGGTACAGTCCCTGTGGATGCCTCCTCCACTTGGTTCCGGTCCAAATTGGGTGGCATTTCCCGGCCGTCCTAACAGTTATCTTACACCTTTCTGGTAGTTCGGACGGTCTGGATCTCAACTACAACAGAAATATTCGTTCTACAGAAATGTTTCTATTTTGCATCCTTCAATTATCCAACCTAAAAGGCTATTTTGGGTCTTTGAATGGACCTTTAATAGGTTGTTGAAGACAAGTGGTTGATACATTTAAATAATTGTTTTATGCTTCAAGCGTTTCGTTTTTCAAATGAAACTGTAGTTGTCCTACTCAAAAGGAAAATCATTACTTTGCGTCTTGTATTTTTATCAAATAATTTATTTGTCTCTGATATTTAAAATTCATTGCATAAAGTAAGAAACATGAGTGTTTATGTCAGACTTCGCAATTTCTCTAGTCGTCTTTAACTATCTTCAAAAATATTTGGTCTGATATTTTTTTAAGTGACATTATCTCTAGTGATACAATGGTTTTTGGAATATACTGGAAAATAAAATACGTAAATAATCTTTTATATACTGTGTATTGTGAAAAATCGTTCTAACAATGTAGGCCTAGAACTGTGGATGTTTGTTCTGGCCATCCTATGCTCTGTAAATTGAGCTACTGTAGGGGTATTGCAAGCTGTTATCATTGCAATGAACTGCGTTCTCCCCCCTCTAACATTATATTTACATTCAGCTTGACAATCGGACTGACCAACTCCTACTAATTTCATCATAGATAGTCTCAAGATACTATTTTGATGCTCTGGGATAGCTTAGAAGCATTTTTAGGTTAGCTAAGTTAGGATGGTCATTGGCTTCCCGATTTGAAAACTGCGAAATTTAGAGTCCTGAATCCATGGTAGCTATAGTAGGTTCGCTTTCAGCCCCCCGACATCATTGCATCATGTAATTTATGTGGACGTCATTGTATATAATCTTGTCACAACTGAGACTTGGATCATCATACTGACCAGCCGACCCAATCCCAACTGGGTTATTGGAGCGGAATTGCAAGCTCTTATCGTCGCAGTGAACTCTGCAAAGTAATTAAATATTAAAATAATATTATTGAAAAAGCTTTGAAATAAATATTTCTGGTATGGATGCAAAGTTTTCCGTTAAACGCAATATTCTAGGTATTCGTCAGACATCTGGTCACAATTCACATTTTTAAAAGACATATAAAGAAAGAAAAATTCTTGGCAGTTGTCATTCCCCTGCGATCTGTGTCCGTTCTAAAATGTTTCCGGTGTTCTTAAGGTGTCATATAAATTTGAAGTTAATTTTCTTGTTTTTGAGAATCTAGTACTTAATCTTAAAGATTACATTCTTCTGCATCGATTTATTTCTTAAACTCCCATAGATCTAGATACAGGAGTTTTAACAAAAATTTAGTTTCCCATCTCGAAAATAAATTTTGTGAGGAAATGATACTTTCGAAAGCTGACCTTCAAGTTTGTTATTGGTGTGTTTTTTAACTTGTGTCGAGTGTGTCATATTATAGGACATAACTAAAATTAAGGAGTATGTATTTATATTTGTTTATTTACATTTGAGCTATGTATAAGTTAATTGAGTATTTTGAAATAGTTTTACATGTTGGCATCCGGAAAATCGCCAAATGTACAACTTAACGATAAAAACACAGCGTCGTGGATCTTATACACTATTTTTTACTGTTAAACAAGTAAATTCATTGCATTATAATAATTTATATACAATAATTTATATACAATAATGTATAAGGAAAGTATTGTGACGGGGTTGAAAATTCGAATTCGAGTTTTCGATGGGAGAACACGTTTCAAGCATCCCTGATCACGAATCGAACATTTTTGAGGTGATGCCTGTGTGTGTGTGTATTTGTGTGTGTGTGTCAATTTTGTTATTGTCTGTGGTTATTGTCTGTGGAGACGATAACTCATGAACGAATGCACCGATTCGAATGAAATTTGGTACAAAAATTACAAGCCGTGAATATTGGAAGCCTATTGTTTAGCCTATTGTATTGTTTATTGGTTTTACAGAACTCCCTAAATTTTCGAGTGAAATTTTGAAAAAATCATCAAAAAATCAAACTTCTAATGAAGTTACGCAAATAGACATATCTTAATTTTTCATTAGAAAACGATTGGCATAAACTTTGGAACGCTAACATGAACCGTTCTCGAGATATTTCACGTTTAAAAAAAATTATAAAAAATTACATAAAATAAAGAAAAATATTTCCTACTGAGAAACATGTTCACTTTTTATCTATAATATCATGCGATAAATTTTGTGACATCATTCTCGTAGATCTAGCTCGTTCCATTCATGTAAAAATATACTTTAAGTAATACTTTTGTATTTGAAAGCTAATAATCATTTATCTGCTATTTTAAGAATAACTTGTTTCTCCGTCGATAACGCTTGGCAAGATTTTAGCGGAATGTCGCCAAATTGGCGACTTTTTTATGTTGCAAAATTAACGAAAATATCGCCAAATCTATAAAAATGACGCTAAGTCAATGAAAATGACGACTAGATGAGGAAAGTTTAATATCTTGGAAAGAACATAAGAGTACACTATAAGAATAACACATTTTTCCGTCCGTAACGCGTCCGTAATAGTCATTTATCTGGTATAAGAATACCTTATTTCTCCGTCCATAATGCTTGGCGAGATTTTGGCGACCAATTTGGCGGAATGTCGCCAACTTGGCAACTTTTTACATGCTACTAAATTAACGAAATTCTCGCCAAATTGATAAAAATGACACTAAATCACTGAAAATGACGACTAATTAGCGAAAATTCAATAACGTGGAAATAATATAAATATCTAATATAAGAAGAATCTATTTTTTTTTTTACTGTAAAAGTATTAAATTCAGCGCATTATATAAGGAAAGTCATGTGCTGCCATCATTAGATTTTGTTACTGTAACAGTAGTACATTCATTGCATTACATAAGAAAAGTCGTGTGCTGCCTGCATCAGATTTTTTAAATTGTGAGCAAAATAATACTTTCTAATAGAACTTAATTTTCATTTAATCTTTATTTTAAATAGTATCCATAGCTTAAATAATAATAGTTTGTGGTATTACTGTTCTTCCTTTCACATATTATATTATCTGGATCATATTTTGTTACTACGTATTATATATTTAAAACAATAATATATTAAATTTGCTAAAATTCAATTTAAAAGTACACGTACCAATGCAATATAAAAGTACACGTCTCTGACTGTTACACTCTTTAATAGAATGCTCCATTTTTCTTATATTGCCCTAAGAAGCTCTACTTCCAACGTACATGGTCGCGCGATCATTTTTATATTTATTTTCAACGTGACATTTCTGAAGCTAGGGTAGCTTAAGTTTGCTCGGGCGAAACAAATAGTAAAACTCTCCCTCAATCAAGAAACCATGAATGGGTAGAAAGTGGAGGAACATCCTTTCTACCTCTATCTCGTGCACGGCATGTACTTGCGCAGTGGGTACTGGCCGTATACATAGTGTAGGTTGAGTACTTAACAGTGTATTTATGAACTGTTGTTTTGTATTTGTTGATAAGTGTTGTTGAAAATTGCGAAATTATGTGAGTTTTAATATAAAAAAATCTCGTTGAACGTGCCCTAGCCCTGCAGAAGGCTATTAAACCACCAAAAAGTCTCAAGGATTGGATTGTAATAGGGGCTACCTAGTTAGAAAACATTCATTGATGTCCTACGTTGAGTAATATAACCTCTCAGTTGCATCAAATGGATCAAATGCACACATAGAATTCAGTTATACCATCGGTAAGTCGAGATGCATTCACTGATAAGAATGACTCATATGATTGGGAGGGGGAGGGGTACTCTCTATAAATCAGGATTCATCTGCTGTCTTGGATCAGCCGTATGAATGTGCTTCATCTCTGCCATAGAGCTGTAGGGATGTATAATCCAACGCTGCTTGGTTAGCTAGATTGCAAAGTTAAATTTCCTTAAAAATGCCTATTAATAATTTAGAAAATACGTAAAGATCACATTTGATATAATTGTCCTTTAATGTCCTTATAATTTAATGTCCTTATAATTGCCCTTTATATGTGATCGTGAACGACATAAAACCAGTTGATCACAAGCAAGAACAACTCCTATGTACTGCGTTCTCAGCCATTAACATTCAAGGTGTGGCAGCGCTAGCGTGTAACACATGCAGCAATTATCTGACTTGAAATAACATTTTAACGTTATCCATATCGAATGGTTTTGTGTACCAAAGAATATCTCCTAATCTGATTAATTTAAATTTGGTTTCAGAGAGGTTAATTTCATCCAGGATACCGTTCATGCAAATTCCAAGCTTAGGACATGCACATGGATCTTCGTGGAATTTATTAATGTTCCAGTGCCTGTCAATATGATGGTGAATCATTCATTCACAAAGAGGTAATGATGAAGATCATTGCATTTGTGTTCACATTAAATTGAGGCATACATAGATAGAGTTATTGAACTGGTTTGGGGTGAATAAAATGAATCATATGCATATGATTGCAGTATTTAATTGAAACTACAGACTGTACAGAAGTACAGTTGAAGAGTCTTTTACCTGTTGATGGTCGTCATTTGCATATCGACGAAAAAAAGCGATGATGAAATCAATAGTATTTATTCACAAAATCTTGCATCCATACACTGTTGAGCGTGAAAAATTGTTGAAAAGAAATCGGGATAAAGTACAAATTATTGATTTTCAGTGGTGATTTCAATATTAATTTTGGTTCAGAAAAAGCAAAGCCACTGATCATAATCTTACAGGGAAAGTTTAATATAAAACTAAATACTGGTAGGAAACACTCTACTGTCAGGTCTTGCTTTACAATAAATGAAGTATATGCTTACTAATTAGATAGTTTACTATCGGAAATATTTATATTTTTTGTTGGTAATCTTACGCCAATAGCTTTATGTTTAGAGTGTGAATCAATGTAAACTGATGAATAAAAATTAAAATATTTAATTTAATTACATTTACTTAATGTATATATCATATTACCGTCTCTTAATCCTAATATCCTGAAAAGTTTTCACATTGAAAAAAATTAACTGTTTTAATATTTAATAAAACTGCTGATAAGAAGTTGCACTCCCAACGCGTGAGAGTTCCTTGCATATGATTTTTTTTATTCTTGTTTTAGTGTGTGTCAGAAAAGCGAGATAAATAATTATGTACATTATTTTCTATCTGTCTTATATCAAAAATATAAGTGTCCATCAATAGTTATGACTGTTGAAAGATGTGAGACCAGAAATAGATCTCACATTTGATGAAAAATTTTTATGTATAAATTTTTATGTGGTGGCCAAAATGGCGGACAATACGTGTAGTCTGGCTGGCACCAAATTTCATCACTGCGTGAACCTAAAGGTCAAAAGACCACAAATTTAGGGGGCCATGACAGAGCGGCTGAGCTGGGACTTACGAGATGTGGAATGGGCACTGGGTAAAGGAGTAACCAATAAGCGCAAAATGGAAGTAAAGGAGGAGTTAACCCCCCAACCGAGGGAACCACAGCCTGTGACCCGAGAATCAAGCAGACAATTATCACGATTTGACTTAGGGTCATACCAAGACAACGATTGAGATTTGACTTAAGAGCATACCAGAAGACAACTATGGGATTTTGACTTAGGAACATACCAGTAGACAACGATTGAGATTTGACTTAAGAGCATACATGAGGCAACTAGGGGTTTTTGACTTAAGAGCATACCAGTAGACAAATAAGAGGATTTTGACTTAAGAGCAGACCAGAAAAGAAATGAATAAGATTTGATTTAAGAAGGACGTGAGCAGATTTGTGCAACGGGTGCACATATAGCTTGTACAACATGACTTAAAGAATTGTGTAAATATTCCAGAAATACTGGCTAGATCTATATAATGTGGAGTGCAATGTGTACGAGATGTACGAGAAGGAGCCACACACCAAAGAGTTATGGCAGTGCAAATAACTGATGCAAGCATTTGATATATGATCAAAGCCCAAGACGAATTGGAAGGTATGTGCTCATTAACAATCACAGGTTATAGACACATGATCGTAATCTTAATAATTCTGGTCGCATATGTCCCCTCCGCCGCAATAATTAATGAGTATAATTGTTGTTAAGCATATAATTAATAATATGAATAATTAGTGTAATTAAATAATTTAGATTTGATGTTGGTAATACATGTGTTATTGTTAAAGTTCAAATGGTGTGATCCATTTAGCATTTTATTAAATAATTATTGCTTTTCAAGACTCGCACGAAAGGTAAATAATTGGAGGGTTTTATATAGCGGCACAACTAGCAATGTACGATTTCAATAATAAGTCTACTAATACGAAAATTAACGGCCATGTCAAACCTTAAATGAATGTTAATATGTAAAACTTAATTTCTTTTCTTTTTCGGTTGCCACAAAAGAATTACTACGAACAAATTTACTGTTAAAAGAGTTCTAAATAAGTTACTGCGAAACAAAGTGAACATTGCCTGTCGGTATCGAAGCTATTGTTAGATTAAAACCATCGCACTCATTTCTATTCTTTGTGTAGATTATAGTATTCTTAGAAATCATTTATTAATGTTATTACTAAACTTTAAATTATATTAATTTTAAATGAAACGAAACTCGATATTTATATTTAAATAAAGAGACCACAGGTGAAGCGTGAGTGTGCGCCAGTTCAATGATTTTACAAGTAATTATTATAAAATTATCTTTGAACATTTATTTCTGAATGTTGCTGAATATATTAGGAGTTTATTATTTTATATCCATTTTATTACTTCTTTTATTTAAACAAGTATCAGATTAATTTAAGTAAATTCTTTTGTTATTAATCAATAACAAGTGGATTCAAAATGAATGGAATTTCCAATAGATTTCAATAACATTTTGCTAAAGTCTCAATTATTATCTTCGAGGTGTGCTTTTCTCTATTCATTTGCTGCTGTAAGTACGTATTCATAGCTAACTCCTTTGTATTATTTAGAGATGAGATAAAAAAATATAATACAGTATAGTGCTTTGATTTGATCTAATAATCAACGGGATAAGTAAAGTATTTTTATAGATTATTGATGTTGAGTATGTATCCATTATTTTTCTTTGTAGATATAATGATTCATTTTGATTTGATCTAATAATCAACGGGATAAGTAAAGTATTTTCATAGATTATTGATGTTGAGCATGTATCCCATATTTTTCTTCGTAGATATAATGATTCATTATTATCCGTAAATCACATTTGTCTCTGTTCTTTTGATATCTAGTATGGATTTGAATAATTAAAATTTTATTAAATTATATTCTTAAAAAAATGTATAACGAGAAATCCGATTGTTAGAGAAATGTTTTATGTTGAATAACTCATAATGGAAAAATTTTGTCTGCGAATGCAAAAAACAACAGGCTGACACCACGCAACAGTCACCAGTTTTATTGAAAATTTTGAGATGCCATGATAAGACGGACAGTAATTAACTGTCCAATTTATAAAATCATGACCTCGCAACACATGCTCTTTATGGCATAAACAAAACTCCAAGGCAAAAAGAGATGTCCCATGGTGTTTAAAATCAACTCCGCCCACAGAACTGGTACCAATGTCAGAACAAGAGTGCTGATTTTACTGTTACCATGAAATGACGTGCTAAAATAACCTAGTTTACGGTTGACATGAAATAAAGTACATGAGAGTGCTGATTTTACCGCTGCCATGAAATGACGTGCACAATAACCAAACTTATGGTTGGCATGAAATGATGTACATACCGTTGATGATTTTAAGGTTGACATGAAATGACATATATAGATTTTTGACTTACCTTTGACTTGAAATTACGAGCAGAGAATTCTGATTTTAGTGGTGACGATGTGTGCTCGAAAATGTCTGCTACTAGCAAAAGCGCGTGAGAACGTCAGATGACTGGACAAAGAATCCAGGTCCAGTGAGAGGCTTCAGGAATGAATCAGATAACAATTTACAATAGAATATATTTTGAGAAAATATTTTGAAGACTCAGCCAGTGTAAGAAATTAGTATTTCGTACTGTATCACAGCAGGAAGACAGCTCTAGTGACTATTATGTTAATAATTGATAAATTTGGTAAATAAGATTTGATGATAAAATTAGTAGTAATTAGTAAAATTTTGTTTGAGCGATTTAATGAATTTTTAGTCGATAAATGAAATTAATTTTATGTTATCAATCAAATTGCTTTTCAAGGCAAACACCGGGCAACATACTACATTAATATGGTGGGTTATTGCTGCCACATGCACTAATCACTATATAATAAACTCAAGAAATAACTATGGTGGGTTCAAATTCTTCGACAAATTTAATAAAATTTATATACCATCTTTTGTACGCCACAACAAGGGTTATAGAAGTCTCCATGGTAAGGATAATTATATAGTAGAAACCATCTGTCGATTAAAAAGAGAAAAGTTATAAAATGCAGAAACATCAACTTTGGAGGGCAGAGAAAGGTATCATTTACGACTCACATTTTAAGGTATCATTTACATAAGTCAATTACATACAATTATGCCACAGCTACTAAGTATAGGTAATGCTGATTCTAAAAGATAGAGTAAAGTGCCTTACACGCGACTTAGAGATATGCCTATCCATATGTTTTATTTGATTTATAATTTATATGTTTTCCATAAATTGGGTAAATACGATTTGATGATAAATTAGTAGTAATTAGTAAAGTTTTTTTTGAGCAATTTAATTAATTTTTATTCGATAAAATGAAATTAATTTTATGTTATCAATCAAATTGCTTTTCAAGAGAAACACCGGGCAACATACTACATTAATATGGTGGATTATTGCTGCCACATGCACTAATCACTATACAAGAAACTCAAGAAATAAATATGGTGGGTTCAAATACTTCGACAAATTTAATAAAATTTATATACCATCTTTTGTACGCAACAACAAGGGTTATAGAAGTCCCCATGGTAAGGGTAATTATATAGTAGAAACCATCTGTCGAGTAAAAAGAGAAAAGTTATAAAATGCAGAAACATCAACTTTGGAGGGCAGAGAAAGGTATCATTTACGACTCACATTTTAAGGTATCATTTACATAAGTCAATTACATACAATTATGCCACAGCTACTAAGTATAGGTAATGCTGATTCTAAAAGATAGAGTAAAGTGCCTTACACGCGACTTAGAGATATGCCTATCCATATGTTTTATTTGATTTATAATTTATATTTTTTCCATAAATTGGGTAAATACGATTTGATGATAAATTAGTAGTAATTAGTAAAGTTTTTTTTGAGCAATTTAATTAATTTTTATTCGATAAAATGAAATTAATTTTATGTTATCAATCAAATTGCTTTTCAAGAGAAACACCGGGCAACATACTACATTAATATGGTGGATTATTGCTGCCACATGCACTAATCACTATACAAGAAACTCAAGAAATAAATATGGTGGGTTCAAATACTTCGACAAATTTAATAAAATTTATATACCATCTTTTGTACGCAACAACAAGGGTTATAGAAGTCCCCATGGTAAGGGTAATTATATAGTAGAAACCATCTGTCGAGTAAAAAGAGAAAAGTTATAAAATGCAGAAACATCAACTTTGGAGGGCAGAGAAAGGTATCATTTACGACTCACATTTTAAGGTATCATTTACATAAGTCAATTACATACAATTATGCCACAGCTACTAAGTATAGGTAATGCTGATTCTAAAAGATAGAGTAAAGTGCCTTACACGCGACTTAGAGATATGCCTATCCATATGTTTTATTTGATTTATAATTTATATTTTTTCCATAAATTGGGTAAATACGATTTGATGATAATTTAGCAGTAATTAGTAAAGTTTTTTTTGAGCAATTTAATTAATTTTTATTCGATAAAATGAAATTAATTTTATGTTATCAATCAAATTGCTTTTCAAGAGAAACACCGGGCAACATACTACATTAATATGGTGGATTATTGCTGCCACATGCACTAATCACTATACAAGAAACTCAAGAAATAAATATGGTGGGTTCAAATACTTCGACAAATTTAATAAAATTTATATACCATCTTTTGTACGCAACAACAAGGGTTATAGAAGTCCCCATGGTAAGGGTAATTATATAGTAGAAACCATCTGTCGAGTAAAAAGAGAAAAGTTATAAAATGCAGAAACATCAACTTTGGAGGGCAGAGAAAGGTATCATTTACGACTCACATTTTAAGGTATCATTTACATAAGTCAATTACATACAATTATGCCACAGCTACTAAGTATAGGTAATGCTGATTCTAAAAGATAGAGTAAAGTGCCTTACACGCGACTTAGAGATATGCCTATCCATATGTTTTATTTGATTTATAATTTATATTTTTTCCATAAATTGGGTAAATACGATTTGATGATAATTTAGTAGTAATTAGAAAAGTTTTTTTTGAGCAATTTAATTAATTTTTATTCGATAAAATGAAATTAATTTTATGTTATCAATCAAATTGCTTTTCAAGAGAAACACCGGGCAACATACTACATTAATATGGTGGATTATTGCTGCCACATGCACTAATCACTATACAAGAAACTCAAGAAATAAATATGGTGGGTTCAAATACTTCGACAAATTTAATAAAATTTATATACCATCTTTTGTACGCAACAACAAGGGTTATAGAAGTCCCCATGGTAAGGATAATTATATAGTAGAAACCATCTGTCGAGTAAAAATAGAAAAGTTATAAAATGCAGAAACATCAACTTTGGAGGGCAGAGAAAGGTATCATTTACGACTCACATTTTAAGGTATCATTTACATAAGTCAATTACATACAATTATGCCACAGCTACTAAGTATAGGTAATGCTGATTCTAAAAGATAGAGTAAAGTGCCTTACACGCGACTTAGAGATATGCCTATCCATATGTTTTATTTGATTTATAATTTATATTTTTTCCATAAATTGGGTAAATACGATTTGATGATAATTTAGTAGTAATTAGAAAAGTTTTTTTTGAGCAATTTAATTAATTTTTATTCGATAAAATGAAATTAATTTTATGTTATCAATCAAATTGCTTTTCAAGAGAAACACCGGGCAACATACTACATTAATATGGTGGATTATTGCTGCCACATGCACTAATCACTATACAAGAAACTCAAGAAATAAATATGGTGGGTTCAAATACTTCGACAAATTTAATAAAATTTATATACCATCTTTTATACGCAACAACAAGGGTTATAGAAGTCCCCATGGTAAGGATAATTATATAGTAGAAACCATCTGTCGAGTAAAAAGAGAAAAGTTATAAAATGCAGAAACATCAACTTTGGAGGGCAGAGAAAGGTATCATTTACGACTCACATTTTAAGGTATCATTTACATAAGTCAATTACATACAATTATGCCACAGCTACTAAGTATAGGTAATGCTGATTCTAAAAGATAGAGTAAAGTGCCTTACACGCGACTTAGAGATATGCCTATCCATATGTTTTATTTGATTTATAATTTATATTTTTGCCATAAATTGGGTAAATACGATTTGATGATAAATTAGTAGTAATTAGTAAAGTTTTTTTTGAGCAATTTAATTAATTTTTATTCGATAAAATGAAATTAATTTTATGTTATCAATCAAATTGCTTTTCAAGAGAAACACCGGGCAACATACTACATTAATATAGTGGATTATTGCTGCCACATGCACTAATCACTATACAAGAAACTCAAGAAATAAATATGGTGGGTTCAAATACGTCGACAAATTTAATAAAATTTATATACCATCTTTTGTACGCAACAACAAGTGCTATAGAAGTCCCCATGGTAAGGATAATTATATAGTAGAAACCATCTGTCGAGTAAAAATAGAAAAGTTATAAAATGCAGAAACATCAACTTTGGAGGGCAGAGAAAGGTATCATTTACGACTCACATTTTAAGGTATCATTTACATAAGTCAATTACATACAATTATGCCACAGCTACTAAGTATAAGTAATGCTGATTCTAAAAGATAGAGTAAAGTGCCTTACACGCGACTTAGAGATATGCCTATCCATATGTTTGATTTGATTTATAATTTGTGTTTTTTCCATAATAACTTCGCGATAAAGTTTATATAAACGTAAAATGAGCTCTCTAAATTTCATATTTCGTAATAATTATGAAAAAAATAGGTTATTATTTGCAAACCATTAGATATATATATTAGTAAGTATTTCTACTGAAGTTATTTGCAGAAAATGAACTGCTTATGTGATATTACATTTTAAATATGCGCTTATTTGAAAGTGCACTCACTTACTTTAAACAAGATACATTTAAAGAATAAAATAAATTTATTAAAATCCATTCAACACTGTCATCATCAATCAAATGTTAATTGAAGTTTCTCTTTTAATTGTGTTTTCTTTATTCCGGGCAGCATTTTTTATTTGAGCAGATAATTAAGCACATCTTCTCATTTCAGCAAGTACTTCCTTAACATTTCAGTTAAATTAAAGAGGAATTATGAATTTACAGCATCAATTTTGACGACACTTTGAATCTAAAAAAAATGCATTGCATTTTTTCAAATATTGTATTCCGTTATACACTATTTTCTCTTTAACACAGTATTATTTCAAAAAACACAAATGAGTGCAATTTAAAACTGTTTCAAAAGCGGAATGTAAAAAACAAAACAAATTGAAGATTTTCAAACAAATTGAAGCGGAATGTCGGAAAAATTACAAATTGAAGATTTTCTTAAATTCATAAGCACTGTAGTTAAGTAAAAGAGTATTTTTAGATGAATATATTCTATACCTTACTTAACTATCTTCATATAGCTGTATTTGTACATTTCAACATAAGAACATGTACGTATATATATATATATATATATATAAAAGGAATTTTGTCTAATAATGAAATTTCTTTATACTCGTAGAATAAAATAGTTTTACTTTTTCAGAAAAAAGGAGATTAAGAAAGATAGTTGGAGAATGGTTAAAACACTATGATGATGCTGTTTAATACGGTGTGTGGGGAATATCTGGTAGCTACTCATGCTGCTTAACGATCTCCCATACTTTCAATGCCGGTTTGGATGAGCTGTGTGCTCTAAGATTTCCAAGTCTCACGGAGAACAATTTTCAAAGGATTGCAAGATGTATCGCGAGCATATTGTACACATGCTCTATTGGATTCCATGTGTGTATGTATGCTGTTAACGTGAAGTCTTGAACCTCATACATACTCTCAATTTTTTGATATAATCCTGAGATTTCCTGTTCAGCATCTTTCATGTGACTTATGGCTTGTAATTGGGCTTTAAGTTATGCTTGAGTTTCACGAGCATCTTCATACAAGTCTTCTGACTCTGTAGATTCGCTCATTATGTTTTGTTAACCTTTATCTTCAAAGTCATTTGTACATGTCTATGGCAGTTATTGTGTCCTATTAATTTTAGGATTGAAATTTTGTTGTACTGTCTGGGCTAATATATTGGAATTTTGACTGTTTCTTGCGTAACAGGTTTGCATGTACTTTTATCAGGCTTAAGTGCCTTCTGGTGTTTCTCTAAACTTTCAGTTTCTTAAAATCTCACTCTTTTCGGTTTACTTTCATAGTAATTTGGTTGTCCCTGAATTTCATTTGAAAGTGTATAACTTTGTTGATAATTGTTACTTAACTTGTTTGGAAAATAGTTATTGTTTTCTTGTTCATATTGGAAATAAGAGGGATTCCACCTCATATTGTGGGTATTGTGTATTGTAAAAAGATTTGCTCTGATCATGTTGATTCTTATTCCTATTATTCTGGTATGACCTTTGTCAGTTTGTTTTATTATTTCTGTATGGTTGGTAAAAGGTTTGCTGAAAACTGGAAAGTAGTTCATCTTCTAAGTATTGGACATCTTGACAAGCTGAGTCATACCTTTCTACTAATTCTTAATTATCTTTTTCTAGTTGTTCAAAATAATTTTTTAATTCTTCTAATTATTTTTTATGTGAGTCAACGTCATCCAACCATTTTTTTCTATTTCCTCAATTCTTACTTTATTTACTTTATGTATGTATTCCAGTTTTTTGATTCTTTCATTTTTTTATTCAATGACTTTTTCCAATTCTTGAATTGTGTTTCTTCTGTCTGTTAATTACATTGTGAAATGTTTAGAATTTTTCCCTTTGGAGTTGATGATGAGTATGATGCACTGATTTCAATTTGTTGGGCTGTTGTTTCTGTTGTATTTTGAGATATAACTCTATTTAGATTCTCTGATGTAGAAGTATCATCATAGATTTATCGGCTTAAGTAATCAGCGAGAGAGTTGAGGTTTCCTTTAATATGTATGATTTTGAATTCATGTTGTTGCAAGTTGGTTATTATACGTGCTATTCGGTTGGTGGGGTCTCTTACTTTAATTACATGTGAAAGTGCAGCTTGATCTGAAAAGACTTGAAATGTACTGCTAGCTAAGTGGAGGTGAAAGCATGAAATGGTCCAAGATATGGCCAGGAGCTCAGGCTCAAAAATGGAATATTTTTGTTTAGCAGCCTTAAGGACTCTGGTAGCAAATTGTACTTGTTTTGGAAACTTGTTTTCATCTAACTGAAATAAAACCGTTCCTAAAGCACAACTGGATGCATCACAAAGTAAAACGAAAAGTTTGTCAAAATCTGGTAGTTGTAAACAGTTCTTAGGTAGAAGTGCTTGACAAAGTTTGTCGAATGTAACTTCGTCACGATTAGTCCACACAAATGCGTTTACCTCTTTGGTCAATGCAATTAATGGGTGTGCGACTTTTAAGAAGTCTGGTAGGAATCTACGCTAAAATCCAACACAACCAATAACACTTCTTACATCTTTCTTTGATTAAGATGTTTGGAATTTATGTATCACCTCCAGATTTTGAGTCATGTGCTGTACAGTACCTTTGGAAAACTTGTGACCTGGAAATGGTAGTTTGGAAAAACTGGCATTCTTGGGGTTTCAATCTCAAGTTATGCTCATCCAAACAAATGAAAGTTTTTCTAGTTTTTGTAAGTTAGAATCTATGTCTATGGATGGGACTAATATATCATCAACATAACAGAGAATATGGTCTTGTTCCAATGAAGCTAGCACTATTAATAATAGTCTAATGAATGCTGGACAGCTTGTATTCAGGCCAAATATAAGTCGCAAAAATCCATAGTATTTATTTGTAGTGGTGAATGTTAAGCGATGAGTGTCTTCTCGGTTAATTTTAATTTGATGGAATCCAGAAGAATGATCAAGAACTGAAAAATAATTTGCTTTACCCAATGTGTCAATAACTTCTGTCATATTGGGTAATGGAAAGACAGAGAGCAGTTTGGATGTCTTTAAACTTCAATTTTCTGAAATCTACACAGAATCTGTACGAAAAATCTGTTTTTTGGACTAGTAAGACTGGTGAACTGTATGGAGATGTCGATTCCTGAACTATGTTTGCTTTTAGCATTTCCTCTATTTGAGCATCTCTCGTTTGTCTAAGGTGTATGGGCGTTTTATATAGTTTGCACTTGACAGCCTCATTATCCGTTAATGGTACTCTATATAAGATAGTGTCAGATCCAAGTAAGTCAGACATATGAAATGCAAGCACATGTCTGTATTTTAATAAAAGTTCCTTAAGTTTTTTCAAATATGTTTTTAGAACTTCATCCAAATTAAAATATGATAGGAAAGTATCCAGATACATTTCTATGTTTGGTCTTTTTCATCTACTGCGGTTATAAGCATGTCAATATGATCTTAAATAGATTGGATACAACCTAATTTTTGACGTTTATTTATAATGACTGATTCATCTGATAAGTTCATTATTTGTACTTGGATACCATACACATACATAGGGTTGTATTTGTATATAGATTTTGCAGCAACTAAATATTTTTCTGTATTCATATTAAATGAATGTTCAAAAATTGCAAGATCTGCTGCTTTCAATTGTATTTTCAGATTTCCGAACACAAATTTTTGTGACAAGGTGGTATTCGGATTTTCTGTGTGGTAAATATCGGTGTAGGTTCGATGTATGCCAAATCATTTGCCACTATTCTCTCACTAGTCTCTTCTTGATTTTGTTTAATTGATCTTTTGTTGCAATTTATAACAAAATTTCTACTTGAAAGGAAATCCATCCCAAGGATTCCTTTATAATTTTGTGATATGGACTGCCGTGTCAAATGGTAGGTAATTTTATGTTCAGTTTCATTTATTATTGTTTGAAGCACCACTTTTCCTGTTAACTGCATGGTATCTCCTGTAACCAAAGATACAGTTAACAGAGCGGGGTTAATTTGTACCGCTAACGTGATTAGTTACAAAATGGCCCTTGTTATCAAATTAAGGCAAGCTCCAGAGTCTACAAGGAGTGGAACATTTGTTTCGAAGATGTTTGTGTCTATGACTGGCGTCTTACTAGGGAAAATTTGTTCTCTTGGTGCTACAAAAGTGAGATTTAGATTGTCCTCCACTGTTGTTTTCTTGTATTTACCACATACTTTTCATTATTAAATTGTTGCTTTTTTGCATTTGTTTTGTAATGTAGAGCATTTGTTATGGCCAATTGTTTTTGATATCTTCTGTAATTTGGCTTGGAATTATTTTCTCTTGCGTTCCTGTAATTATATTGTCTACAATTATTGTTCGAAAAATTTTTTATATTTTGGTCTCTGAATTTCTTGTGTCTACTGTTTGAGATTTATGTTCTTTCTATAAAAGTACTGATGGCTAATATTTCCCCTTTTTCCGCACGAGAAACTATCTGCAATTTCTGCGAATTTTGTCCCAGTTTTTTGTGTTATTATTAACTGTTGTACTTGTTGTATGAGGCATTCAATTTTTTTCTAGCTTTTGCGTGTCATTCGACTGCGAAACATTTGCAATTTCAGGAGTCCCAATAGAGACAAGAGTTATTGCAGCCCAGGCATTATGTTCAAGAATGGCAGTTCTTTTTGCATCATTATATGTTTTGGGATCATTAGCAGGAACATATATTTTAATATGTGGGAGGAGTTTGTTTATTGTGACAGACAGCAAAATAGTGCACCAGAGGTTTTTTTTTATCCCCACTGGAAAAACACTCTCCAAATGTAAGTTCTATGTTATCAAAAAAGGTAAGGATATCTTGGCTTGTGTAATTCACATTGTTAAGCTTTTGCCACCGATTAGCAGCAGAAATTTGAGTGCAAAATCTTTATGAAAGTTTCTCAATTATTTTATTGTATGTGTCACAAGGGTTTTGTTTGAGTTCAGTAGCGGCTTGGGCCCCCAATTTAGTATTGATGACAAAGGGTTTTTCATCTTCCTTCCATTGGAAGAAATTGGTACTTTTATCAAATTTTGAGAGAAATGCTGAAAAGGATTCTCCTTCTGTTCCCGAAAATGGGGGGGGGATTAAATTAAGTGCAGTTGTTAAATTATTATTTGTGGCCATGTTTATAATGTGCAATGTTCAAAACTACTTTTTACCATTATATTCAAAATAAAATACAGATTTAGCACTTATCTAAATTATCAAAATATATGGATATACACAAATTATCAAAATATTTAAGTATTAATAAATTTAAAATTTCATCGAGCACAAATAGAACTTAAGTATATCCAGCCAAACTTTATCTAGCCCAAATAGAACGTAAGTATATCCAGCCAATCCAGATCCACAAACAACAAGCCAATGGGAGTCAAACTTGGAAGATATATCATGTTTCTTACCTGAATGGAAATGGTACTGAACACTGTGGGACTCTATGGACTTCAGGAACTGAGTAGTATTTTGTAAATGGAACAGATATGGTTTCCTCAGTCTGGAGTGACCAACGTAAGAGATATATTACAGCTCTACTGGATAACATTTTCGCATTAGTAAGACGCTGAAAAAACTTCGTGAACGCTTCTTCTGGTGCAATGCCAGATCCCATGGTGATCGCTTGCGCAAAGAATACATTGGGTCTATCGCTCGGAAGGTACTGAAGAAGAAAACACATGGACTTCTTCAGTGTTACAATATCGGAGTTTCTTTCGAGATAATTGCACTGGACATTTTGGAGCAACTACCACAGATGTTAGGCTTAAATATATAGATGCATCCTAGTAGTAAAACAACTGTAGCGGAAAACAGTTTGGACCCATTTTTATCTATTTTAAAACAATGGTTATTATACTTTTGCATAGTCACGTGTTAAAAAGACGCGCGCCGGGGAAATAATTACCCATTATTGACGGTCAATGACCGATTTGAACACAATGGAAAATCTTTAAAATATAATTTAATAAAAATACACATTTGAAAAAAAGGTGTCGAAGTGCATCAATTTAGTTCTAGATGCTACCGTGTGCAAAACCTTAGACCGGTATGTACAGTAGATATCGTGCGACATCGCTGGCAAACAGTCAAGCAAACAGAAAATTTTATTAAAGACCGTACATAGAGATATAAACACGAACATCATTTATTATGTTATTTGATATGTATTATCAATGTACGTTTATATCGTTTCCTTTGTCACCACTGCAAATATTTACGGAGAATATCGTATTTGAGCATACATTGACTATTCGAAGAATATTTCCCCATCCTATTTCAAATCTATGGAACTATCCGGATAATAGTATCTTATTATAATATATTTAGCATGTATTTCCAGTGTACGATGAAGCAATTTTCGTATTTTAGTGTTGCTAGTATTTGTAGAAACTATTGTATTTGACACACAGTGATCTGAATATTAAGATTATCCTTAAGATTATACTTAATAATAAAGAAGTACCCCTTTATCTCTTTTAGAAGCAACGATAGAGAGGGCCTGACACCTTAAAGAAAAAACCATTGTGCAAACTTCATTTTTCTATATTGAAATTTCGCGATGCGATGTATGAAAAACAGCCATTAATGCCTAAAATTAAAGTTTGCATAGCAATTCTATTGGAAGAAATAATAACCTTGAGAAATCCCTATACGCTAAGCTCCGTATATGTGTGAATCCATATTCATACAATTAAATGGAATTTGAAGACTTTTTGGTGGCAAACATTTTACCCTACGTTGCCATATTATATATGGCAACGTATGCATTTTTACATATGTGTGGCAAACATTTTGCCATATTTGATCGTTTTTACTATTTTTCTTCAGGATCTGCTTAAAATAGAGCTTATATGAAAATTGATATAGATTCAGTATCAAATTTTGGAAAAATAAGAAGGTTCGCTAAGAATGTATACTTTTCGTTCTTTTATTTCATTCTGTAGCAAAAATTTTCATTTTCAATGATCTCATGTGATAGAGCTTAGATAATTGATAATTCATCAAGTAATCATTCATTAATAATGATTATCCAATTATGGAGGATTAGAGTAGTTCACTAAGGATTTCAAGTGCATGTTCATTTTCCACTTCCGGTAAAAATTATCCCTGTATTACCTTTTTCTCAGAGTTGGTTATAGACAGAGTTTAATTGATATGTAATCTGGATTCAGCATCAAATTTCGAAGGACGTATCAGACTCACTAGGAATTTCCATTTACAGTTCTGAAGCTTTTACATCGGACTCAAAAATTTAAATTTTTTGCAACATTTATTTCTCAGGACCAACTATGTATAGTATTTGCATGTGGGATTATGTATCAAATCTTGGAGGGATGGAAGAATTCACTAAGGATTTCCAATAGCGTATTCCCTCTATTAAAATTTTCCTTGGAATATCTATTTCTCAGTGTTGGTTGTAGATGGTGCTTAGATATTAACTTGGGGATAAGATATTAACTTAGATATTAACTCAGGGTTGGTTGTAGATGGTGTTTAGATACTTACTTAAAGAAAAACGCATTCTGCATACTTCATTTTTCTATATTGAAAATTCGCGATATTATGGATTCATCACTAAATTTAAAAGGGGGATTATGAGTTCACTAAAGATTTCCGCATCCAGTTTAACTAAAAATTCATACGACTGCACGAATAATGTTACCAAAATAATATAAAAATTCTTAATTGTTTTGCGTATTCCGTAAATGTAATACACCACTTACCAATACATAAAGGCTCCTTAATAAATGCTTGTGATTCTTTTACATACTAAATTCAAACTGAATTGAAGAAAAACTAGTTCAATATTAAATTGCTTTTAGTGTATAAAACCCAGTGCATTAAAATGTTACAATAAAAATAATATATAACAAAAATATTGAAGAATTTAATACTTAAATGAATTTGTTTTACATTTATCTGTAATAAACTGCACATTTTGACTGAATAAGAATCTATGTAAATCACAGGGGATTGAAAATAATGTATAAGTTCTTTTTTTTAAATACTGTCACTAGATACGCACTTTATTCCGTTAGATGTTTGCTTAAAGTAAATACGGCAACTGCCAGAATTTCGTATTCTGATTTATTTCTGACTTTACATCCCGCCAGTTAAAAATTCAAGCACTGTATTCCCAGTGTGGGTTTTCAGATATCTGACTCCATCCCAAAAATAAAAAAATAAAGGAAATCATGCATTTTTGATAAATGAAATACTCTTCTGAGATGTTTTAAATGTCATGCTCTGTAAATTTTGGTGATGGCTTTTCAGCAATTTCTTCAAACTCTAGAAAAACCAATAAGTAGCAATTTAAACATAAATAGACATGAATTGCACTGTCGTTGTTAATTGTGTTGGACCTATTTTGCACTGCATAGATGATGTTTTTATTGATTTCGCCATTCATTGATGCTATTATTTGTAATGTCGGCGCGATTGTAATCAAACGTCCAATTAAGGCAGGACCCACATTGCCGATCCATCCTAGTGAACCTAATCTTTATGAAATTCGGTGCCGGGCACGTGGTATGACTTTTAGTGTCCACAAGAATCTATCAGTCTCCCCAGAAGTTCACAAAGTTGAGGCACATGTCATGTCTGCCTTCTGCCGTTTTATGTATCAATTATTCCATGTTGACCAACCCACAAAAAGGGTGCAACCGATTCGTAGATGTTGTTATCTACAATAGGAGCATGGCATTTATTTTGTGATATATCCTTACGGCGAATTCTGTAAGTGTGAATGAACATATTTAAAACTATATAAAGTGTTTCTTAAGCAACTATATTTAATAGCACAGTGGAATCTCATGAATAGAAAATATATTGATAAATGGTTTTGAAAGCATTGATTTAACGCACTTTTCCATAGAAAATATTCCGTTTTATGTAAAAATTTAAATATGTTGAACATATGTGTAACAAAATAGTTGTATTATGATCCAATTTAAAGTTTTTTTTTATTTTGCAGTTTTTTAGCCATTGAATTTGCATCAATATAATTATTTGTATATCTACAATAGTACAAGTAACTGGTAAATACTAATAAGGATAAAATGTTCGTATATTTAAAAATCTAAACGGTATATTTAAAATTCACGAATTCAGAAAAACCTAAAATATAGCCCAATTCATGTGTAGACATTGTTCTCCAAACACCTGTTTTTCCCTCTTGAAAAATATCTTCAATTTTTTCGTCTGCTAGAAAGAAAGCAGATTTTGAATCTGAAATAATAACTGATATTCGACTTCAAATGTTCACAAAGTTTGAACTTACTCGCATTAAAACCAATCTCAGAGAGCAGTACTTTCTTGTAAACTAAGATGCCTCTGTATCAAATTTCTCAGACGATACACACACACACACATATTATTTTATTATGCACAATAAATAGAACGGTTGCTTATATGAAAATAACTTGCAGAATTACCTTGAAGAGAACAGTCATATGTGAGTAAGAAGATGGCAAATGTTCCGAAGACGTTAAAAGTCCCCTATTTTAGGCCAAATACGCAGTATGCACACCTAACAACCATTAAGTACAAATTCCTGTAAAGCAAACGAGGGACAATGCAATCAGATCCAGAACACTCATAATCGCAAACAGGCTGTATCGTCCATTGAAAAAAAGAACCATAAACACAACAACAAGGGCCAATAAAAGGCCCGTCCTTCGGCCACAAAGGTGTGAGGGGAGGAGGGGAAAAGATGATGTCAATGCTGAAAATAAAATCGTAAGCATCGACATGAGGTTTACGATACAGAGCGTAAATATATATGAACTGTTAAGTTATTGAAAGAAATGAAAAACTTCAAAGAGGAAATGTGCCAATATTTTTTATATAGAAACAAAGATAACAAATCACAGGGGAATGAGGAACAGATTAAGAAGAAAATGACAAAAGGAAGTAACCGGTTTCGAAAAGTAATTCCATCAATCAAACTATTATAAAATTAACAGTGGTTGAGAGTAGGTGAAACATTTAAATAAATAGAAAAAAGGAAAAGAACGGATTTCATAAGCTATATTAGAAGACTTCATCAATTTAAAAAAAGTATCAATGAGTAGTACTAAAGAATCAATGAAAAAGACTACATGTAAGAAGTATATAGCCAAATGGAAGAAAATACAATCGGTTTTGGATGCCATATGAGCTAACATTTAAAGTCAAAGATATATATATATATACATATATATATATATATATTAGCTAATATAGCTTCCAAAACAATTTTTTGTCAATTATTTAATTAGTTCCTTTTTAATTCCAATCTCATTCAATATTGGTTGAAAGTTGTTTGTTCTTATGTTTTTGGAATTTAGTTAATAACGTTAACTTATGTAGTTAACGTTATAAACGGGATAAACGTTATAAACTTTTCATAAAAGGGAAGTTCCATAATTTTTGTTTATATTTTTATTTAGTTTCACGCACTGGTTGATGAAACCATTATTAAAGCTCTCATAATCCGGCTGTTTCTCTACACCATATGTGTACTTTTTCTTATCAAGTAGTTTATATTTTCGAACTCTGGTAATCCTGTTTACATCATAGTAGCCAGAAGAATACTCTTTATACACATCTTTGACTTTAAAAGTTAGATCATATAAGATCCGAAACCAGTTCTTTTCCTCTTTTCCTTTCAATTTGGTTATATACTTCTGAATTTTAGGGCTGTTGTTTGGGTAAACTAATCGATAGATACTTTTTTTTAGTTGTTTAAGTAAGCTTATATAGCTTCTGAAAACGGTCCTTTTCTTCTTTTCTGTTATATTCTCTTCTGAACTAGTCTCAACCACAGTTGATTCTACAGTTGTTTGGTTGATGAAATTAACTTTCGAAGCCAGTTACTTTCTTCTTTTATTTTCTTCACAATAAGTACCTCATTCCTCTGTAATTTTTAGCTTCCTTCATTTCAAGGGTTTGTCAATTTTCTCCTCCACCTAAACACTTTCATGTTTTCTACTAATACTTTTACGGTTTATTCATTTATTTTCTCCGTTTTATTTTAAATCGTCGGATCCTGCTTCCATCACTTTCGTGTGTCCAGAAGGAATCCTTTATCGGCTCGTGTTCCTGGTTGTTTGTTTTCAATGGTCGATACCATCTTCTCGCAATATATTGTGTTGAGTATTACAGCTCTGTTTAAATTTATTTTCGCTTAACTCGTTTCAGTGAGTTCTTAGCGGTTGTTAAGGAGGCATACTATTATTTTGGTCTGAAGAAAGGGGCATATAAATCTGTCGAAATAATTATCGTCACCTATCTGACATATGACTTCGTTGTTCAAGGGATTTTGAAAGTTATTCTGCTTTATATTTATCTTGTATATTGGTTTCCATTCGTCTGTATAAGGCTAAAACAGGAAACTTATTTGGCGGTTAAAATAATTGAATCTCACATCACGTGATTGGCGCTGGTATTAGATTATTTTGCAGAAAAAAAGAGGGGGATGGGTCCTTTCTCATATAAGACGCAGCAGATGTGAAACTTTTATTCTGGCTGAAGAGCTAGCTCACTTGAGGGCGAGATATATATTGGTTGAGGAGTGCAGCGATTTGGGAACGGGCTGTCAGTCAACTAGGGACTATATATTTCATTAAAGTAAAATAGAAAATACTTGATTAGTAGTTAGCGACTATGGTTTCTTTAGTGCTCAAAATTATATTTAAATTTTGTTGTTTTAATTTGCCGAATTCAATGCAACTGCTAAAAAAGATGCAGTTACCATAAAGGTTAAAATTCCTCGGCTCCATTCTTATGATCCTAAATTATAAGTTTTCTTTTTATTTAAATTTCTGCACTAACGGATCTCTGTATTACTATGATTTTTTTAAATTAAACAGACTAAATAGGCATCTTTCTGGTACTACAATTTGAAAACAAATTGTTTGAAAATAAGAAACATATGTTATTGTCCAGTAGACGTACTTGTTCCTAAAAACTTGTCAACGGAAACATCAGCACGACCAAGTACTTTACAGCAATAAACGGACTGAAAGTACTTAACTATAAAAGCTATACATAAAAGAAGCAAAGCCTGCTTAATTTATTGAATCCGTATCTCTCTAATCCTGGTATCTCTTCAATCCATCAAACACAGCATCTGCTATTTTATGGATATCTTTCTCATGTTTTAAAAACGAATAAGGAATATTTTCGTAACTGCCTCTAAGGGGGTTGGGAGGAGAGGCATTCCCTAGAATTAATGCCCCCAGAATTTTACAACTCCTTATGTAGATGTATAGGGATTTTCCGTGTATGTATAGGGATGTTCCGTATTAGTCTTAGGTAAATAGAAAATTACTATATTGTAACAGGTTCACAATATCTCCACAACAACCTGAGGTATAAACCGTAATATTCACCAGGATATTTATCATTGGTCAGAAGTAAAAATTAATAAATGGTATTTTCATAGCGTCAAAATATGCAAGCCACGCATTGAGAAGTACATCGTTTTGAATAATTACTGTAACCTACTGTCCATATACTGAAAACAAATAGCCGTATGCTATACTCGAGAAGCCAAAATTCAATGTTCGATGTACAATGAGTCCTGAATCTTCAGTGTGTGGCTATCAACCTAAAAATCTACTTCCTGTTAGTTCTGTTGAAACGAAAAATCGATTCGTCGTCCTATATTAAGAATGTGCTTTTCTTGCTAATTGAAGTAAGACAATTGCTTATTCTTGTAAGGATACAATGGACTTAAATTATTGTGTGATATAGTGTCTACAATATGTCGTGTAATATCGCAATATATATTTCTTCATTCATAATTGTTATCGTATCTGAAAACAATAGCATTACTGAATCCTTTGCCACATTGACGTTTAGTATATCCAACTTGACAACGTAAACATCATTGACGTGACATTGTGACGTATGTGTAAATGATCAATACACAAAGGTATTTGATGTTTTGGAAAATATGAGATTGACATTCCAACGACTAATGTTTAGTTTTTCCTTTCAAGGAACCAATACTTATCTAGAAAAAATATAAGTAAACTTTTGAAAATACATACAGTAACAGTTTATGCGATTTAAACGGAAAACTATTTTTCTTTATGTCTATCAAATCCAATGCGTATTAAGATTAATTATATAAAATATGCTAAATGCAATAGCAAAATATGATAGTATGGATGTATTCTTATTACTTATACAAGCATGCACAAGCAACAAAAAATGTCTTCACTAGTCAATTTAGAAATGCATATTTATTTCTCCTATAAGGAACTGTATTTAATCATTATATTCTGGCTTACAGTAAATAATATATCGACTCATATTTTGTAATATGACTTATTTCCAGATTTGCACGCCATTACGACGAAATTTCAAATATGAAATATCCTGTATAAATTTTCAAATATATGTCTCCATGGAAAAAGAAGAAACTGATGGATATTTGATAAATAAAATATGCTAGTGTTATGATTTAAAACGCATACTTTAAAAGTAATATTGCTTGAGGATAAAACATCAAATCTGTAAAGGCAGATTTAAAGCGGTAAGTAATATATTTATTTTCTATTAATTTCTAAGGCGTTAAATGTATAATGATTTTTCTTGCTCAGTGCTAGTAACTATATTTTATGTTATTAGTACTTTAAAATATGTGAAAATTTTAATAATAGTTATATTACTCTTCTGAACATTGCTTCAAAATATCAAATTATCTGCCTTTGCATAATAATCTACGTTCTTTCTATGCAATGTGTTTCTTCTCCGTAAACCTAAAAATAAAGGCATTCTGACCCCGATATAAAAGCAAGAAATTACAAGAAATATAAAAATTTCATAATGTCATACTTAAGCAATCTATTAAGCACAAATAGAATAATAGTGCAGCATACAGATATTTTGAAGATTTAAATGATCTTTTTTGTCAGTGCAAGAGGATCTATAATCCCAAAGTCCGAAAGATCATGTGGGCATATGTTCTAGGTGTTGTTCTTTAGGAGAACACCAGGGGCGAAGAGCCTATAATGTTTATTAACATTCTTTAAAATCATCATCATTCTTCAAATTGCTTAAGTGATCCCCATGGAGTTTCAAAATATTTAATTTTACAATTTTGTTTAGGGTAAATTATTTTATTAACAGTTTATTAGCAGTCAAAGGGGTGGATGTAGAACAATATAGTTATTCCGTGTCCTAATTACAGATTAATTTAAATATTAAAAGAAAATGTAATACTGAGTCTTTAAGTCACTCCAACTTTAGAACTGATAGAGGTATCATACGAAATTTAAGTATTTTGGTGATCAAAATCATGCAAATTAAAAATTGGTTCATTGGGAACAGTTGAAGATTTGCCAAAGATGTTTAACGGGTCGATTTTAATTTCTGATCTCATGGTTTTTAATTAAAAATATATTCTTATATTTGAGTTCTTTTTAATGCCATAGAAGTATGTTTTGTCCCATTCCTCGTTAGAATTTCCTATTCCTCCTTAGAATTATGTTTTGTTTTGTTTCTACACACAGAGGATATATGTGTTTTACATGCATATCTCATACCGTTAACGTATACAGGGTGTCCAAAAGGTTTGAAACGCGCTTTAATTCTTTATCTGTTGGAGATAAGTGGGCAATGTAAATTGCAAAAATGTTGAAAGTAGGGTAGTAAATAAGACTGCGTTAATGAAATAGTCCCACCCCATTAATTTTCAAAAGTTACACTTTTAAAATACGACCCCCCTAGACAAATTTGGTCAATCAGAAAATTTTTATTATTTCCTTATATACATAGTACAATGCATAAGGAAAATATTGTGACGGAGTCGAAAATTCGAATTCGAGTTTTTGGCGGGAGAGCATATGTTTCATGCATCCCTGATCGCGAATCGAACATTTTAGGTGATGTCTGTGTGTGTATGTGTGTGTGTGAAGGAATGCGTGTGTCAGTGAGTCTGAGCCTTTGGAGACGATATCTGACGAACGAATGGAGCGATTCGAATGAAATGGGGTACTAAAATTACATTATTACACATTATTAGCTTATTATTTTTAAACACAATCGAATGTTCAAAACCTCTCTCAATTTTTGAGTGAAATTTTGAAAAAAATTTCAAAAAACCAAATCCTTTAATAAAGTTACGCAAATAGACATGTCTTATGTAATTTTTCTTTAGAAAGCGATTGACATAAATTTTAGAACTCTATCATGAACTGTTTGTTCTCAAGACATTGCACATTTTTCAAATAAATTTATCAAAAAATCTCATAAATTAAAAAAAAATTAACTGTGAAGAAACATGTTCACTTTTCATATGTAATATCATGAGATAAATTTGGTGACATCATTCTCGTGGATCTAACTCGTTCGTTTCATGAGAAAATATACTTTGAGTAATACATTTGCATTTGAACGCCAATAGGCATTTATCTGCTATAAGAATAACTTATTTATCCGTCCATAACGCTTGGCGAGATTTTGGTGACGAATTTGGCAGAGTGTCGCCCACTTGGGGACTTTTTAAATGTTGCCAAATTAACGAAAATCTCGCCAAATGGATAAAAAGGGACGCTAAATCAATGAAAATGACGACTAATTGGCAAAAATGTAATATCTTGGAAATAATATACGTATCTACTATAAGAATAACCTATGTTTTTTATTGTAAAAGTAGTAAATTCATTGCATTATATAAGGAAATTCATGTGCTTCTCACATCAGATTTTTTGCAACAAGATCAAATTGGGCGAGTTATATTTAATTGAAAATTGAACATTGTGAATGGGGACCATATATCAAATTAGAAATGTAAATTTGTGATATATCACAAAAAATATAAAACTGGATGATAATACATAGGATACCCAACCGCGTAGTGAGTACAACTGCTTTATATGGTCTCTGTCTGCGTAATTCTTTATTTAGGTGCACTTATGATAAAATATTGACACATATTAACGCATTTTTGCTTTAAACAATATCCATCTTCAATTTGCTTATGATCCCTGTTTTCACTGAAGAAACAGCCTTTCACATGGTACGGAAGAGTGGCATAAGTCAGACTCTTTCCTTTATCATAATCCAGTTGATTTTAAACATACAGATATGCGTTTTTTTAATGATCTTGTTGCATTAAAAAATAAAACTAAATCTGATTGATCAAATATGTCTAAAGGGGTCGTATAAAAGTATAGAAATGTAACATTTTGAAAATTAATGGGAGGACAATTTTATGAACGTAGTCTTATTTCCTACCTTACTTTCAAAATTTTTGCAATTTACATTGTCCACTTTTCTCCAACAGGGAAAGAATTAAAGCGCGTTTCAATATTTTTGAGACATTCTGTATAGGATTGCGGAGCGAATGATCAAAGGATAAAATAAAATTTTATTTTGATAGCTCAGATTTACATTACCTAAAAGTAGGTATATCACGCCAGTTGCAATATTGGCTTTTTTGATGACATTAGTTATATGTTTCAGGAGAGATGGTTTTTTAATTTCGCCTAAATAGTATATGGTTAATATTTCCTAATATAGGGTATAATTACTTATAGAAAGATACTCCGGGGTTTCCTACCAAAAAATAAGTAAACCCAGTTATATTTATTGCGATTTAGTTTAACTCGCCACATTTTGATCCAGGTAAGGATATGTCTCAGTGACCTTGTAACTTTTTATGCATTACTGGGATCTATGTAGTTTATCGAGTAAAGTATTTTCATCTACATAAAGTACCAGCTCCGTGTTCTCTGTTCTGGGGATGTCGTTTAAATAGGATATTAAAGTGTGGGGCCAAGTATGGATAATTGTGGTACATTATTTTTAATGAGGTTGGGAGTCGAAAGTTTACATTTAATTTTAACTTAGAAATGTCTATGACTAAAATACGAGTTTAACAATTACAAGTTTAACAATTGCAACAGTGACAGTAGGTGTAATTAATCTGTATATTAAACGAAGATGCCAAGACTTATCGAAATCGTTTTGAATATCAACAGAAATCTTGGCTATGGTGATCTTTTTTTGACGGGCAGAAGATATGTATTCAACTACATTCAGACACTAATGGATGGTATAGTGCTTTGGCCGAAATCCACATTGTTCAGGAATAATAATATAATGTTTGCTAAGGTATGCATTTAATCTATTAAGGATAATTTTCAAAGTAAATTGTCAAAGCATGAGTAACTAACTTATTGGACAGTAATTGGTTGGTATAGGACAGTAATTGGCTGGCAGTCAAACCTGCCTTGTGGTTGTGAATAATATAAACATTTATTTTATTCTATAGTGAAATAATTTAATTTTAGAATCAGGTTCATTAGAAAGGTAATATAGAATATTATATTTAGGGGCAAATTTGTATTCATGATATTCCTAATATTGTCATGTCTTGGGTTTTTACGATGTTTAAGATTTATAAAACAATCCAAAATTTCTATCTGGGGTTGAGGTACTTTCAGTAG
Organism: Amaurobius ferox; assembly: GCA_951213105.1. Lineage (NCBI taxonomy): Eukaryota > Metazoa > Arthropoda > Arachnida > Araneae > Amaurobiidae > Amaurobius > Amaurobius ferox. The sequence goes on along the minus strand of OX578134.1, from coordinate 42,272,254 downwards.
TTGTGGAATTTCTAAAACTTAAATCCTTTTAAGAGTATTCTTACACATTATATCATGTTTTGGTTAAAACTAGGTTTCAAAGACTTAACTAGTGCCGAAAACTTAAACATGCAATTAATTAAGTTAAATAATATAAATACCTGACGCAGAAATGCATTCACTACTTCAACTTCAAAATTAAATTCCCTATTTAAACGAATCGCTAGATAAATTTTACCTAAGATAACATTATTATTGATCACTTAATTAGAGTTTCTTCTGCTAAATTTAAAGAAACTGCTTTTTTTCTTGAAAATAGCGGGTAAACATTACTGTAAACTTAAACCTATTTAAGTATCTAAAGGTATTAAAACTTAAAATGAATTACGTATTGTACTTGCAATTATCTTCCTTATAAGCTATGCTAATACTTTTGGCTCTGCTTGAAACAAGTATCAATGTTGAGAGAGATAAAAAGTGGGAAGCTGTAGTATATTTTACATTACTAAAGTTGTACCATAAGACCCACTACACACCGATGCGGATGAAACCATACACTGATGTTCCGCCATGCAGTAGGGATAGTGTTTTGAAGTGGCTATAGAAAAACATATTATTTACAAAATAAAAAATAAGATTTCAGGGAAATTATTAATTTTATAAGACATTTTCGTAATCATTTTTGTAATTATATTGCGAAAATTCTTTTGAGAGAGATAAAAAGGAGAAGCAGTAGTAGATTTGACATTACTAAAGTAGTACCACAAGATCCTCTACACTCAGATGCGGATAAAACCATACAATAAAGCTCCGCAATACGGTAGGGACAGTAAAGTGAGGTGTCTATAGAAAAAATATGTTATTAACGAAAGAAGAACTACGCTTTCAGTGAAATTATTTATTTTATAGGACATTTTCGAAATCATTCCTTTAATTATATTGCGCAACTTTTAATAAAGACTTTCTTTAAATGTGTACATATTTAAGGATCAATAATAATTTAAGCTAGACATAATGTGGCTCCCTTCATTCAAAATTCACGGTTGAGTTGAAAAGCGCTATCAAAACCAGAGGTATTATCTGCGGATTATGTAATTAGAGTTATATTTAAAAATGCTTGTGGGGCCCTGAAGCAGCCAAAAATGTGATGCTACTTTTTGACGTCTATAAAACATTTAGTTACAATTTCCCCAAGTTTAAAGTTTTGAATATTTGAGTTATTTTGCGCTAACAAACTTCTTTATCTGTTCCGGTTAAGTTGACCAGTCAGCATATCGGTTAAGTAGACAAGTTAGCTGACCGACCAAGCAAATTTCTGCGATCCTGTTGGTAGGACAGGATAAAGGTTTCGGTTCGATTGCAGAAAAAGGGGGAGTAAACTATTCATTTGATCGGCGTTTGATCGAAAAATATGTCGAGAAACAATAAGAACGAATTTGTAGGAATTGGGATACTAAAATGTGAAAAGAAATCTGCCTGATAACACACAACGCGGTATTGTGAAAGGAAGTGGTGATCTAGCCATCATATCAAACCAGCCAATAGCTCCATGTTCTAATTGAGTAAATAAATGTGTTTGAATTATAAATTCGAGTCACTGTGTGCTATTTCATTGGCCGTACAAGGAAACAAAATACTTAACAACTTATGACTATGTTAATTCGCATTTGGAGGAAATTGAATATTTAATAATACAAATAGTTTTTCTCGCGATTTCGAAGATTATTGGAAATGGATAAATAAAAATTGCAAAAAGTAAATACAGCGGAGGAGGGACGGACGATCAGTCTTTCGGGGTTTAATATAATAATTATGGAAATTAGAAGTGATAGGAGTGCGCAGCATAAAAATTTAAACATTAGCGAGTTTGGACGTAGGCGTGGGGCCCAACCTAATTTCACCTGAAACGGAGCGAGGTGGCAAGATTTTATGTTTCACCTCTGACTGCATCCCGTACTGCCTAATAATTATCATATGTAAAATAAATTCATATTTTATAAAAAATATTGACTAATGTATTTTGAAAGCCAAGAACATACATAATAGAAGTTTAGCTGAAAAATTAATACATCCTACCACTTTTTAATTCTATCTATATAGTTTTATTAAATCATTATGTGTGTACCTATTCAAAATTTTTTTATTAATTAGAAGACTTCGCGATTAAAACTTTTGTGAAAATGTAGTTCATTAAATTTCTTCATTTAATCATATTAGAAAAAAAATCATTCCAAGTTTCATAATGATCTGGAAACATCGAGCAAAAAATATCCACATTCATATTCTATCGCATTCAAGGTTTTTAGATTTCCAGTGCCGTTAAAATCATTCGTTTGATTTTTAAAGAGTTTCGTTTTTTAACACTGATTTTCCATCTATCTCTCTTTGATCGTTTTTTTAATGCATGTTTCGAAAACCAGAAGAGTATTTTAAGTACGATGAGCAAAAAATATCCTTCAGATGATTCTTTGGTTTTAATTTTTATTTAAACATTATTTACGTTAATGACAAATGCCGTTTTTGCACAATTTTTTAAATAAAGATTCAACTCAGGTCAGTGTTTTTACAGAATATTTATTTTCGAAGTTGAAATATATATATATATATATATATATATATATATATATATATATATATATATATATATATATATATATATATATATATATATATATATATATATATATATATATATATATATATATATATATGGTCAGAAAAAATGCAAGAATGCCTTAAATGTTCTTTTAGAATTGAAATGAGGGAGTAATAAAAAAATAAATTTTCACATTTACATGCTAGATATACTATAAAACAAATACACACGTTAGGCAAATTATTGCAGAGAAGAGTGGTCGAATATTCCACTGCCATCGAATGGGTTTAAAGCAAAAACGTATTTTTATCGGTATAAAAACTTGGCTAAATAATTTTAACAATTTCTTACACGAAGAGACTTGTGTGTCTGGTTTAATTGATAGTTATTATCCGGGATTATAATGAGGTTTATCTCCAACTTTAGCTGATTTCTGTTTCAAACGTTAAAATTAAACATATAAAATAAATTTACGATAACTAAAAGAAGTCTGTAAAACCATGTGTATATTCTATCCAAATTACGAAACATTCATTTAATTTCATAATCTGAAGAATATATTCTATAAAGTTTAATTTTCATAGTAGAGAGGCAAATCTAGACTGAAATGGTAATCTAGATTTTTTATTACGCAGATCGCCCAACTCACAAACGGAAATGTAGATGGAAATTCAATCTCTCCTTTTTCTTAGTTCATATATATATATATATATATATATATATATATATATATATATATATATATATATATATATGGTCAGAAAAAATGCAAGAATGCCTTAAATGTTCTTTTAGAATTGAAATGAGGGAGTAATAAAAAAATAAATTTTCACATTTACATGCTAGATATACTATAAAACAAATACACACGTTAGGCAAATTATTGCAGAGAAGAGTGGTCGAATATTCCACTGCCATCGAATGGGTTTAAAGCAAAAACGTATTTTTATCGGTATAAAAACTTGGCTAAATAATTTTAACAATTTCTTACACGAAGAGACTTGTGTGTCTGGTTTAATTGATAGTTATTATCCGGGATTATAATGAGGTTTATCTCCAACTTTAGCTGATTTCTGTTTCAAACGTTAAAATTAAACATATAAAATAAATTTACGATAACTAAAAGAAGTCTGTAAAACCATGTGTATATTCTATCCAAATTACGAAACATTCATTTAATTTCATAATCTGAAGAATATATTCTATAAAGTTTAATTTTCATAGTAGAGAGGCAAATCTAGACTGAAATGGTAATCTAGATTTTTTATTACGCAGATCGCCCAACTCACAAACGGAAATGTAGATGGAAATTCAATCTCTCCTTTTTCTTAGTTCATATATATATATATATATATATATATATATATATATATATATATATATATATATATATATATATTTATATATATTTAATTCAACATCCAGCATCCTGAACTTTGTAGTAAAGGTATTCTGTACCCTGTAAGAAACTAATTTTAAACCCCCTTAGATTCCTGGAATTTTTAAGTAATTTCAAATCTCTTTAATACTTAGTTGGGACGGCAATCACTGAAATGGGTTCAAATACAAGTAGGTATTTTTTGGGGGGTTTTTTGTGTCGACCGGAGATATATGTGAGACCAGATTTAAGACCAGGAACATGTGAGACAGTTTTATGTTCAATATTTATTAGGGCTGTAATGTTTAACAACGTCAAACTTAAGGACGCCAGTTTTATGGCACCCTGACACGAGAGGTCAAATAGCCCATAAACCTAGTATGATAAAGTGAAACCACAAGATTGGTTATAAATGTTGCCAATATGCAAGATGTCTGGTCGCTTTACCTTAAGGTAGACCAATAGTAGTCGAATAGGCGTTGTTGTTGTTGAGAACCATACAGTTCGACTTACCAAAAAGGTGTAAGGTATCTGTTTGGACTGTGGGGAAGTGCCACTCAATTTAGACCGGAAACCAGTGGGGGAGGCATCCACAGGGACCGTACGCTCCTTCCCCTACCACCAACCTCTCGGAACGACTTACGGACTCACATGTTTAACGTGATCGTACTCCGCGTGAACACGGTGGCAGTTTAGGCAACGGCGATAATCGAACCCGGACCTATCGAGTGCAATTCCCGCACTCTAACCACTGGGATACCGAGCCGTAGCCGAATAGGCGTGTCAGACCTCAGGCAAAAGAGACGGCAACCAAAAGATTCTAGAGATGATATGCACGATATTCAAGTCGAAATACAAATAGACTCCCTATACAAATTCAATAGCGATTTCACAGAAAGATTCCCTAGCGAGTCTGTAGAATATTCCACAGAAATATCCTGAGGTAAAACGCTTAAACGGCAGTACGACATGATCGACAAGTACGAGTGGGAGTACTACACCTCGAGTTAGTTCCAGTACAATATAATCGATTTAAGTACCTGTGTGCCAAAGTCCAAAGACAGACTTGAAGGAATGTGCTTGCCAAATATTGTAGCTGGTCATAGACCATTTTAATAATATTTACTTACCTGGTCCCACATTTTCTATCTCCTCCGAAATTAATAATGAATATATGTTGTAATTAATTTATTAATGAACAAAATTTTGTTAATTATTTATGTTATTTTAAAGTTAAAATGGTGCAATTAATTTAGTTACATTATGGTAATAAGAATTCTGTTACAGAAACTCGCACTAGAGATACATATGGTGGGTTGAAGCGGCTCACAACGCAATGTGTTCTAATGTTTCACGACTTTACGATATTACGGCCATATTAATTATTAATAATTTAATAAGTGCAAAAGCCAACTTAAAGAATTTCGTTTAAGTGGGTGTTTTCAAATGTGCTTTTAGCAATTTATTTATGCCATGTATGGAAAGTAAGCTTTATGTGATCGACATATCATGATTAACCAAAAGAAGCACAAGGATATTGTTTATAATATTATTTCTGATCTCTCCTATATATGTAATGTTTTCCGTAAATGTTATATATTCAACTGGACGAATAATGGCAACTTCAGTATTTACATATGGTAGCGTGTAAATATATCATACAATTTCAATATTATTAGAGTTCCTTTTTACGCACGACCACATGTTCAATATTCTGCTATTTTTGTTCCTTGCATACTGCTTTCTGTTTTCCCACATATATATATATATACTTTAAATTTTGATTAATATTAAACATACAACAGTGAAGTGAATTTTGACATCAAGGTCCTTTATCGCTAAACAGCAAATATGTATAAAAGTAGTGTTTCATATTTAGACTTTTCAGGACTACTTTTCTTTTTCATGTTAATTACATAAAACATTATATAATTTATATAATTAAATATATATTTTTTATATAATAAATAATTATATAATTTTTAATATGATTATATAATTTCTAATTTTTTATATGATTTACAGTTTTATGTTTCATAACGCATATTATTATTTCATAACATGTCACGTTCCAGAATTCTGCGATTTTAACACATTTTTCATTTTATAATTAAAAATATGCTGTGCATTTTCTATAAAGTTAGTTTTAAACATTTTTCCTTCGCTAATTCACTTAATTATACCTCGATAATTTTAGTGATTTGATTAAACTTCATTTTATAATGTTTTCAGAGAGAATTACGTACTCACTGTTCGTAATTACTCATGTTTTAATCAAATATATAAATCCAACTATATCCATAAATCTACGTTCGCTACTTTCCAACATAATTTGTAGATATTCATGTTTAGTACATATCCTTTAAAGTATATAGCTCTGTCTGAATCTTCAAACAATTTTTTTATTAAAAACAACTTTTCTATGCGCTGTTAGTCTCACAACTGCAACAAAATTATGCCACTTAAAATATTAGTTTGCGTCCATCTTACTCTCAATTTCTTTCCATTGTATATATTTAATTCTTAGCTCACATTTTGCAATAACTTCACAAAATTCATTTGAAAAAGCTAAGTCGTATAAAATGAGTGAAGAACAAGTTAAATTTACATAAAAGTATCGTTAGATTTGAAGCGCTTTTTGCAATATATGATATATGAAATTCACTTTGCAATGGAGAACTATAAAAAAAATACTATGGAATGCTCGTTGTAAATTAGTTAGCGTCCATATTTTCTCAATTTATTTTTATTGCATATATTTAAGTCTTAACTCACATTTTGCAGTCACTTCACAAAATTTATTTGAAAATGCTAAGTCGTATGACAGTACTAGTAAATATTAGGTAAAATTTACATAAAATAATCCTTAGATTTGAAGCGCTTTTTTGCAATATATGATATATACAATATTATTTATACAGTAGAATTATAAAAAAAACTATGGAATGTTCTTTGTAAATATAGCTTATTTTTGCCTTAAAGATACTTCCGATAAACGGTTAGCCAGATAATGCTGCATGTAACCAAGCTTTGTAGAATAGCTTATATATAATGTTGTCTCATTCAGGGGGAAACTCGTCTCTGGAAGAAAAGATAAGTGGTGACACTGCCAGCGTCACCTACTCACGCAGAAGAGAAACTAACTGCTAAGTTCGTTATCGGAATCAATTTGAGCAGGATGTAAACATTTCTTTCTGATCTACATTGCACAAATAAGTCTAAATTCTAATATTGGATATATTCTAAAGTTTGGAGGCATGAAGAATGCAGAATAAAATGAAATCAATAGTATTTCCAGGCAAGGCAAAGCAATTCATAGCTTTTGTTTAGCCAAAACGAAAATAATATATTTCAGAAAATCATATATCGAAAAGATTTAAGAGAAAAGTAAAGAATATTTTAATATTTCTAAGGATAAAACGATCATTAATTTGATATTTAAATTCAAAAGCACACATTTTGTAAAGCTATTGTAATAATATTAATCATTAGTTACGTCGAATCTATGTTACTAAATTAAAAGTGTCTGTTAAGGAACCCACATTCACACCCATGCGCACATAGGACACACTTTGTGATAACATACATAGTTTACATTTGACGTTATGGTAGATAGTTGGAAAAGAAGAATCTGTATATTTTCAGTTCTCCATAATTTGACACATTAGGGTTGCTCTATGTTCGATTTGCCGAATAAATGAAGAATGCTTTTTTATGTGAGATATAGTCTTTCAATTTAGTACACAAGTCAATCGTTACATGATACCCTCTGTAAAAATGGAATTTTTCAGAAATGTTCTGTAGAGGAGGATGCTCCACACAAAACATTCGAAAGGTGAATTGAGAGATAAGGACATGGAATATGATACACGGGTCAATCAATAGATACAACTTGAAGAGAAAATCGTATTTTTCAATTTCATGGGTACTTCACACCAAAACGTTCGAAATGTGAAATGGTAGTAAAACGGGCATTGCAATAAAATAGATTTTAAAATTGGTGCAAGGATGGATTGTTAGATAAGAATAAAGTGTATTATTTCAGCTTTCTGTTATTTGCTTATTTAGGGATGCCGCACACTTAAATGTTTAATTGTCTGAAAAAAATGTGAAATGCCCAATTTGAAGTGAGACATATATTTGTAAATTGGTGCACAAGTGGACAGTTTGAAAAGAACCACTGGTAAAATCGATTGACGCAAAATTATTTGAAGGTTGCTTATTGTGCAAAACCGTTTAATTTCAACGGGTATTCAGATAGTTATATTAAAATACAGATTTCTGCAATATTTTTGCGAGTAAAAATATTAGTACAAATTATAATTTTCTGTATGAAATATGTAAATATTATTAGCCCAATGTATTTGTATGCAAAATCCATATTCTTGTCTTATTACAATTTGGCAAACAGACGAATTTCTCCTTATTTTTAACTACATAATTACCACAAGTTGAAAACCTAGACCACTCATCTGGCCCAGGGTTTTACAGCAACATTAAGAGAGGCGGGGTGCAATTTAGAAGTCTAATTTGAGTTCATTTGCAATATTGCAGAGTTAATACATTATTTTAGGCAAGTTTTCATTTAACTCGTTGATGTTTAAAGTGAAAATTTTTTAAAGAAATCTGTGCCGTTTTACAATGATTTTTTACGAAGCTCAGATGGTCCACAGATCGAAAGGGCTGGAAATAATGTCTTAGCTCACTTAGAAATGATCAAGGGAGGGGTGTGGACAACGTGTTCCATTAACTTTGACATATAACGCCCATTAGACGTCCTAATTGTGGTAGTTCTATTGTTCCGAGCCGGTAGTAATTTTAAATGATTACATATCTTAAAATCATACTTTATTCTAACTCCTTTTCATTACCACATTTCATAATTATATCACTAAATACTACTTTCCACTTTAATCATCCTCTTCTATCTGGAATCCTTTAAAGAAATTTAATATATTCGTACATTTTATCGTATGTGTAAACTTTTATACTGACTTACCTTTTGCATAATACAAATATACAAGTATACTACTGTACATATTTAAACCACAGACATGTTTTTAATTTTTTAAAATAATGCAAACTACAAGACAAAGCCCCAATAACAGGGTGCAAGATAAAATACAATACAAAAAAATCTGATGTGGGCAACACATGACTTTCCTTATATAATGTAATGAATTTACTACTTTTACGTAAAAAAAATAGGTTTTTCTTATAGTAGATACTAATATTCTTTCCAAGATATTGAATTTTCGACAATTAGAGGTCATTTTCATTGATTTAACGTCATGTTTATCCATTTGGCGAGATTTTCGTTAATTTGACAACATTTCAAAAAGTCGCCAAGTTGGCGACATTCCGCCAATTTTGTCGCCAAAATCTCGCCAAGCGTTATGGACGAAGAAATAAGTTATTCTTACAGCAGATAAATGATTATTGGCGTTCAAATACAAAAGTATTACTCAAAGTATCTTTTTTCATGAATGGAACGAGCTAGATCCACGAGAATGATGTCACCCAATTTATCGCATGATATTACATATGAAAAGTGAACATGTTTCTCAATAGGATTTTTTTCTATTTTATATGACTTTTTGATATTTTTTTGAAAAATGTGTAATATCTCAAGAACGGTTCATGTTAGCGTTCTAAAATTTATGTCAATCGTTTTCTGATGAAAAATTACATAAGGAATGTCTATTTGCGTAACTTTATTAGTGGTTTTGATTTTTTGACGATTTTTTCAAAATTTCATTCGAAAATTTAGGGGGGTTCTGAACATTCGATTCCGTATAAAAACAATAGGCTTCCAGTGTTTATGGATTGTGATTTTTGTACCAAATTTGGTTCGAATCAGTCTATTCGTTCGTCAGTTAACGTCTCCACAGACCCACTGACACACACACACACATACTTTCACACACACACACGCACACACGCACATACACACACACACACAGACATCACTTCAAAAATGTTTTATTCGTGATCAGGGATGCTTGAAACGTGTTCTCCCGTCGAAAACTCGAATTCGAATTTTCGACCCCGTCACAATACTTTCCTTATACATTATGTATATAAGGAAAGTACTATACAGATTAAAATATAATAATATTCATAACATATTCAATTGCATCAAATAACGTATTTTGAAAATATAGATATAATATTAAAATGTATTGGGCCATTGCGTTTTTGGTAAGTTCGCCCAGTATGCATTGGGCACGGACATTAAATAGGTTACTTTGGACGCTGTTTTACACCATGTATTCAGATAACAATGTTTAATAAATCTTTGCTGATGATTTCACAACTCTTTACTAAATAGAGCAAGGAAATCATGTGTGTCAAAAGAATGATTAAACGATTTTAAGCATAATATATCAAAAGTCACGCACGTCAATAACTATCTGATGAATTCACACAAAAATGTTCACTGGTGAAATCACCCCTACTGAACTCACCACAGCTGTGGTCAAGGTGATTCTTCTTAAAATAATAATTCGTGTGTCTCTGGAAATTAAAAAGATTTTGTTTACTCGTTACAGGAATTATAAACAATCGTGAAATACTCAGAGGCAGTATTAAATGTTTTGAGCTGAATAATTATTTTTCTCACCTTATAATGATCGTCCTGCTTAATTTGGGCTCGGTTTTAATTTGAGTAATGCAGTTGTTATGAAAGGTAACTTACTAACAGCTAGAGATACGCATATAATACATCTCAAAATGAAAACGGATAAAATGATTAGAACGCAATGCACGAGTTGATATATATTTTAATTGATCTGGGTATTTCAAAATTCAAGAAAAATGTAAAGTATCTTGTTGTCCTAGCCTGTGACTTTATCCCGAATCGTCATACTAGTTGGAAGACGATCACCCAGTTGAGGTATTGGGATGGAATTGCACACTCTTATCGTCGAACTGTCCTAACTATAATGCCAAATTGACCAGCATCGGACAATCTGACTGACCACCTATTGCTATTTTTACCTCGGATTAACCTCTTGATACTACGTATATCCTTCTACTGAGCTTCCTGCATATTACCAGCCTTTTATATTGACGCTCAATATCTCAGAGTCTAGTAAATTCGTACTAACGATTACTAGATCATTGCACGAACCTGTATGTTCTTGAATGTTCGGATGCCATTGTAAAGATACATGCAGTTCTAGCCGGGCATTGAATCACAGATCTTCATTCTGGCTAACCGACGCTCTCCTGATTGAAAGGAGCTCGGAATAACAAGCTCTTTTCCTCAAAGTGAACTCTGAAAAGTTTTAAAACATTAAACGTAGTCCGCCAATGGATTTTGCATCATGTAAAAACTTATTTTTTTCTAATGTATATATTTTTCAGTTTTCAAGATCAGGGTTGAAAACTTTATATCCAGTAACCATTATTTATGCGACACCCCATAAAAATGAAATTTATGTTGGCTTTTAAAAATATTTCTATTTCAAACGCAAATGAAAATAGATGCGTTTTCTTGTATCTGAAAGTTTCGTGTTTTACACTCGAAATACTTCAGAAAATGTAAGTCCCTGTTCACGTCCGGTGACATATTTGAAAGGAGTATTTGTGGGTGACATACTTTTACAGTTAAAAAGCATTTGAGTGCCCAAAGTAAAAAGGAATATATACCTACTTACTACAACTAATAATTTTGAAAATCTCTGAAATAGGTATTAATGTTATGATATATTCAAATTCGTTTAAGACTTTTATCTCTAAACAGCATCGTAAATCGTGATCTTGATGTGCATAAATATATATTTCAGCTTTAAAAAAGCAGAATAAAACTCGAGTTAGAAACAATGTCAGATGTAAAACCATTGTATTAGTAAGGTATTCAAGATGAAGGAATACTGGATGTTTATGTGTATAGTACAGTTGTGTAAAATATAAATCCCATACATCAAGCAATTTTTCACAGTAACATATATTCCCAATTTGCCCTATTAAAACGGGAAATATGGCTTCTGATAAACAATTCAAAAATCTGTACGTTTCATCAATCCTTGTCAAAGAATCCCCAAAGACTTCCTTTCCAATAATTCCCAGAAAAGATTTTCGGTTTCCATTAAATGAACAAACATTTGCCAATCCTCGGCTTTCCTTCAGCTAAGCGTCGCAGCAAAAGTTATTTATAAAAACGTATTTTTTTGTTTTTTGTAAAATACCAAATATAGTTCAATTCATAATAGTTGCAGCATTTCTTAACAATAGTGTTTGTTCAGAATTTAGGGATGATTTATTTTCATAGTGTCCACCCAGAGTGATGGTCACACCCCGAACTCTGAATATTGGCACATGTATTCTATTAAGTAACTTTCACAATTTTCGACAGAAACTTGACAATATTCTCCAACAAATTTTAAGGCTAAAACTCTTCAAGCAGAAAGAATACACACACACACACATATATATATATATATATATATATATATCTGTGTGTGTGTGTGTGTGTATCCCAAAGATCATGTCAAAAAATATATCCTCAATAATAATTTTCTTCCTACTTATAGTAAAATATAATATAAACACTTTGCTAAACACAGTTTTGAAAATATAATTATACATATTTTGGATATAACAAGAAAGATCAATCATGCTCAAAGCATTGATTATGAAACACTTTCCAACTTCCATGCAATTTTATTTAAACAAGTCTAAAATGCAATACATTCCTCGGTAATATTTTGGAACTTATCACAATACTGCATTAATTTATTATATTTGAAAACTTAAACCTTCATCGAAAAAAATGAACTTCATTCAAATGACGGCATTGAAATTTAAATTGCCTGGATTAAACATCTCTAAAATGTTATACATTCCTCGGTAATAGTTTTAGAATTATCATAATACTACGATAATTTATTATATTTGAAAACTTCATCGAAAACAACTGAAATTAATTCAAAAGACGTCATAGAAAAAATAGCACGCCTGGATCTCCCTATAAAAACAGGATTTCATTCATCTCTTTCTCCCATTCATTTCATTGTTTGAAAAATTGTTTTCAAATGTTTGAAAAATTAGGTCCCATAGGGCTCAATGTATTTCATTTTTTCAACCCGGGTTCAATCCAAAACTAATTGGGTAATATTATTCATTTATATTCCCATAGGTTCTACAGACCGTCTGAACAACATACTAAAATTTCATTTTGATTAAGTCATTTTTACGGCAGTTATCGTGCTAACGGACAGACAGACAGACAGACAGGCAGAATGAACAAGTCATAAACACTTTTCAACTTTGTTGTAAAGTGTTAAAAACTAATACAGCTGATAGAATTTATTTTGAAAATTTCCATATTAAATAAAATTGTACCGTATGGATTAAATGAAATCTGTCTGTTAATTTTAATTAATATTTTTTCGATATGAATAATAAAAAATCTGATGTGGGCAGCACATGACTTTCCTTATATAATGCAATACATGTACTACCTTTACAGTAAAAAAAATAGATTACTTTTATGGTAGTTATTTATATTCTTTCCAAGGTATTGAATTTTCTTCAATGAGACGTCATTTTCCATGTCGTCATCATCAATGAGTCGTCATTCATTTAGCGTCATTTTTATCCATTTGGCGAGTTTTTTGCTAATTTAACAACATTTAAAAATGTCGCCAAGTTGGCGACATTCCACCAAATTTGTCGCCAAAATCTCGCCAAACGTTATGGACGAAGAAATAAATTATTCTTACAGCAGATAAATGACTATTTTCTATCAAATTCAAATGTATTACGCAAAGTATCTTTTTTCATGAATGAAACGAGCGATATCCACGAGAATGATGTCACCAAATTTATCACATGGTATTGCATATGAAAAGAGAACATGTTTCTCAACAGGAAATTTTTATTTTTATTTTATATAACTTTTGATAATTTTCTTGAAAAATGTGCAATATCTCGAGAACGGTTCATATTCGCGTTCTAAAATTTATGTCAAACGTTTCCTATTGAAAAATTACATAAGAAATGTCTATTTACGCAACTTTATTTGCGGTTTTGATTTTTTGACGATTTTTTCAAAAATTCACTCGAAAATTTAGTGGGGTTCTGAACATTTGATTGCGTATAAAAACAATAGGCTTCCAGTGTTTACGGATTGTGATTTGTGTACCAAATTTCGTTCGAATCGGTTCTTTCGTTAGTCTGTTATCGTCTCCACAGACTCACTGAAACAAACACCCACACACAGCACGGCAGTTTTACGGCAGTTATCGTGCTAACGGGCAGACAGACAGACAGACAGATAGAATGAGCAAAGTCATAAACACTTTTCAACTAAATAAAATTTGGCATCACGTCTGATTTTAACCAGCTGAAACAACAAGATCACAACTGTAAGAGAAGGTCTTTATTTCACTTATTTAAGACGTACAAAACTTTAAAAGGCCAGAGCGCTTTCGAGCGTAAATACGCTCTTCATCAGTGGCTACATGGAAATAGGACTGATCGTTCATATATAGACCAGAAAAGGTGACAAATTTGCATAAATACAATTATCAATAAACTTACGTTTGTCTAAGGAGAATCCAAAAATACAAAACATTTTGCAAAAAATCGAACATAAATCACGAAAAGAACAATAAATATAATTTTGACCCCGTTCAGATTTTAAGGTACGCTTGGCGACTCATTCTCGACTCCATGCAATTTAAGTCTCTTCATAGTTATCTTTGACGTCATCCTCACCGGGATTGGACCTGATTGTCCCCATTTTTTAAAAATTTTTAAATTTGAAAATTCTGTAATAAAATTGTAAATTTTTATTGTTCTTTGCGTGATTTATGCTCGATTTTTTGCACAATGTTTTGTATTTTTGGATTCTCCTTAGATAAACGTAAGTTTATTGATAATTGTATTTATGCAAATTTCTCACCTTTTCTGGTCTATATATGAATGATCATTCCTATTTCCATGTAGCCACTGATGAAGAGCGTATTTACGCTCGAAAGCGCTCTGGCCTTTTAAAGTTTTGTACGTCTTAAAGAAGTGAAATAAAAACCTTCTATTACAGATCTTGTTGTTTCTATTTTTCAACTATGTTGTAAAGTGTTAAAAATAACACATATACGCAAAATGAACGCATGTGTACAAGAAATGCTGTATGTCTATTACTGGAGAAATTTAATCAAGTTGAGCTTTCAATTTATTAAAACTAATAGAAAGTAGTTAAAATGAAATATAACAAATTATTATATCTTGTGTAAAAATTGTGTGGATTACACATATTGGGATTTTTTCCAGTGGGGATGCTGGATTTATTCCAGGGGGGGATGCTAAAATCAATTGCATTTAAAATTTAGAGGTTACTATCAACCTTTAATTTTTAGAGTTCCGAAACAGGAATCCTGTTTACAGATAACTGTATTAGTCTGTATCCCCCTCCCCCATCTTTCAAATTTAACATGTTCATTAAAAAACCTCGAAAATTGGCATGCAAATGTATTTAGAAGACTAAATTTTGAAAGAAATTTTAAGCAAATACTGGTATCATTTTAGCTTGACAAAAATATGCGCCGAAATTTGAAGTATTGCCTAACTGTGTGTCATAAAATGTTTGTTCCATTATAGAAATAATATAACAGCAATACGGTATAAAACTTTATAATTAATTTTGTGTACTCGTAATACATAAAAAATATATATACAATTAAAAGTTCACAGATATTATTTTACACAAATCCAATCCATAATTTTTTGTTTGGTTTTTAACACTTTACAACAAAGTAAAAAAGTGTTTATGACTTTGTTAATTCCGTCTGTCTGTCTGTCCGTCAGCACGATGACTGTCGTAAAAATGACTTAATCAAAATGAAATTTCAGTATGTTGTTCAGACGGTCTGTAGGACCTATGGGAATATAAATGAATAATATCACCCAATTAGTTTCGGATTGCATCCGGGTTGAAAAAATGAAATACATTGAACCCTATGGGACCTAATTTTTCAAACATTTTTTAAGCAAATTTAAAATTCACAATTTGCTTTGAAAACTTTAGGTAATATTCAATTTGTTCCATAAAATATATAAAAAAAAATCAGCAAAATATATTGAGTAGTTTTTTAAATAAAAATTAAAATAATAATTACACCTCTTATATGAAGCTATTACCTGACCACGATATGAAAAGATCACGAGACCCACTTCAAAATGAAATATGGCATCCATCTTGTCTCAAAATCGTGATTTTTAAAAATCTTTTTAATTCATATTGAGTGTTGTGTCCGTCCTAAAACAGCTTTATTTCTGCTTAAATTCTGTGCATCTACATACTGAAACAATGCAATTACAGTATGTTTGAGATCATCCAAATTTGATTATTTCCACAACGAAATCTATTTTTCACTTATGTAAAATGTAAACAGCAAAATATATAGAATGAGTTGCATATGAATTGTTGTATTTCTTTAACGCAAAATTATTTAGCTCATGGATTCTGCATAGCTGATATGAATGAAATATTCATTGATTTTACAGAGAGAAGGACGATTTTTTTCGATGAAATTTTAAGCACATAGTTTAATTACTTGCAGCTCCATGGTCTTAATTAAATAAAATAAATTATTATATTATTAAAGTATTGTGATGAATGAAATGAATGGGAAAATGTTTATGATTGAAATGCTGCTTTTATAGAGAAAGCCAGGCGTGTTATTTTTTCGATTACGTCATTTGAATGAATTTCAATTGTTTTCGATGAAGTTTTTAAATATAATAAATTTTCGTAGTATTATGATAATTTAAAAAATATTTTCGAGGAATGTATCGCATTTTAGAGATTGTTGAACCAGGCAATTTTTATTTCAATGCCGTTATTTGAATGAAGTTCATTTTTTCGATGAAGGTTTAAGCTTACAAATATAATAAATTAATGTAGTATTGTGATAAGTTTTAAAATATTATCGAGGAATGTATTGCATTTTAGAGATGTTTAAATAAAATTGCATTGAAGTAGGAAAGTGTTTCCTAATCAATGCTTTAAGATGATTGAACTTTGTTGTTTTTAATTACTTTAAAAACTTTTGTTCATTTGGCAATTCAAGAACAAAAATTCAATTCAAAGTTTTCAATTTATCTAGTTAGCAGATCATCATGAAACCATTGTTGAAATAATAATGTAGTGTCAATCGGAACTGCCTCAGTTTGAGTTTTTAATAAATAGAGATGAAGAAGATAATAATAATTTAAATTATTTTCCTGTTTCAGCAAATATTTTCAAAATATTTTGATGTATTTAAACCAAAATTCAATATGTTTGCTTTCGAGAATAAATGTACCAAACATATCGATTTAAATGTCTGATCTCTATAATAACGTTGTGTATTGACCATTTGAACGTATGTCACAATGTGACGTTACAGCTGTTTGCATCACCATTGGACACCATAAGCGTGGGTATTGTTAATAGACCCAGCCATGGGCGTACATAGTGGGTATTTTTTGGGAGGGGAAGGGGTGCCAAAGTATCCCCCAGAAAATTGTTAATTTAATTAGAAGCCTGTTTTTACAAAATATTTTAATAACATTACAAGTGAACTTTAATAGACAGATTAGGGTTTGAATAAAATTTCGGAGTGTAGCCAGGATTCAGGTCTGTGGGGGAGAGGCGCACCAGTTGCTTATGCAAGAAAATTTAATACACAAGAAAGACTGAATTTAAAAATATAAATGAGACCCCCAGATTTTCAATTTTATTTATATAGATAATGCAGATGCAAGAGCTAAATGATTTTGAGTAAAAAAAAAAGTTTAGCAATTCCTATGCAAAAATGAGGTCCCGTCAAATCTAACAAGCTTGAGGCAATTCTAAAAAGCTCAAATATAGCATACCGTTGCCTTTAGTGATATAATGTTCGTGTTAGGATTTGTTACTATTAGGATTGACCCTTAGCTGTCAAGCCCGTTTTGAGCCCACAATAGGAACCTATTATCTGATATTTAGAAACTATATATATATATATATATATATATATATATATATATATATATATATATATATATATATATATATATATATATATATATATATATATATATATATATATATATATATATATATATATATATATATATATATATATATATATTAAGATAATAATATATAGATTAAAACATGATATGATATTTATATAAAATATATTTCATAGCTATTGACTATTCACTGAATATTGACTGGATATTCGTAATTTTAAAAATAGTAGTGTAAATTGATTTATTGCAATTTTAATTCAGTTAATAATATTAGCTCATAAGTTTACAACAAGATAATCTCCCTTTATGTATTTATTTTTCTTTATATTCTTCGGAATTCCGCGGTCTTTTATCCAATTGACGAATTAACTCTTGTAACCTGAAAAACCTGTTGTTTCGTTCAATTTTTACTATATGTTTAACTGTTTTTATTGACAGGTATTTTTACAGTAGTTTGCTCAAATGGTTTAATTTACAATTTAGTTAATGAAATCACCTCATAAAAACGACTATTTTTACAACAAATTTTAACATAATTATAATGTTTAATATAATTAAATTGTTTTATTGATTTCCAAAATCAAATATTAAAAAAAAAATGAAGGTATTCCTCTGAACTTTATTGATTAGAAAAATTGTTCAAAATTGAATTATATTTGCTGAATTTGATTAAAAGTGCTACTTATTGGAAAAAATAAAATTTGCAATTTCTTAAGAACGGAACATGACAAATTATAAACAATGGTGTCCATTCATGTTAGGTTAAATGTATTTAAATCATTTAATAGTAGTGAGTTTATTTTATTAGTGGCAAAATTCCTGACAGAGTCCCCATTTTACAGAGTGTAAACAGAGTCCCCGTTTTCCTGATGTAAACAGAGTCTCCGTTTTCCTGAGTGTAAAGAGAGTCACCATTTTCCGGAGTGTAACCAGAGTCCCCGCTTTCCGCAATGTAAACAGAGTCCCCGTTTTCCGGAGTATAAACATAGTCCCCATTTTCCGGAGTGTAAACAGAGTCCCCGCTTTCCAGAGTGTAAGCAGAGTCCCCGTTTTCCGGAGTGTAAACAAAGCTTCCATTTTCCGGAGTGTCAACGTAGTCCCCAACAGAGTTCCGGAGGAATGCAAATAAGGTCCTCATTTATCGGAATGTAAATAAAATCTTTATTTGGTAGAATGTGAATAAAGTACTCGTTTGGTAGAATGTAAATACTCGTTTGGTAGAGTATCTTTTTTGTTATGAGCTAAAGTTACTAGTTATAGTATATATGTTATGCTTAACTAAAAAATCAATTAGATTTAATGACCGTCATAAGCATTATGAATAGTTTATATTTTATAAATTAAATAATAATGATAAATTTGGAAATTAAATAAAAGCAGCAACTACTTTTCTACAATTGATAGCAAAACAACAACAAAAATAAGAAATAATGATGAGGGTCTTTTAAACAAAAATTTAAAACATTTAATAGAAAAAATATAGGAAACAGGAAAGATAAATCATGCATAAAGCATTGATTATGAAACACTTTTCAACTACAATGCAATTGTATTTAAACATCTCTAAAATGGGATACATTCAGAAGTCATATTTTTAAAATTGTCACAATACTACAATAATTTATTATATTTGAAAAATTAAAACTTCATCGAAAATAGTGAACTTTATTCAAATGACGTCATCGAAATATAAATCGCTTGGCTCTCTATGAAAAAGTTATAAATATTTCATCCATATACTTTAATTTCATTCCTTTCATTCCTCACAATACCACAATAATTTATTTTACTTAAAAACTTAAGACCATGGGGGTAAAAGTATTTTAACTCTATATTTAAAACTTCATCAAAAAAGTCTGCTAAAAAATCATCTGCTTCTCTATAGAAAATCAATGAATGTTTCATTCATACCATGTATATTGCAGATTCCAGGGTTAAATAATTTTGCGTTAAAGAAATTCAGCAATTCTTATACAACTTAATATTTTCTAAAACTTTCGAAGCAATTGGTGAATTTTAAATTCGCTTAAAAAATGTTTGAAAAATTGGGTCCCATAGGGTTCAATGTATTTTATTTTTCCAACCCGGGTTCAATCCGAAACTAATTGGGTGATATTATTCATTTATATTCCCATAGATCCCACAGACCATCTGAGCAACATACTAAAATTTTATTTTGATAAAGTCATTTTCTCGCAGTCATCGTGCGGGCGGACAGACAGAATGACCAAAGTCATAAACACTTTTCAACTATGTTGTAAATTGTTAATAAATTAAGAATATACATCGTATTCCTTTTACAAATTTTTCAAAACCGGTTATACACACCGAATATGTAAATATGCCGACCAACCGAGGACTTCTCGAAACTCTGGATGGCAACATGTTTTTTTAACATGAAAGAGACGACATCAACTTTTCGCGGATACACACATCGAAGCGCGTTCCATACACACGATGTATGGAAATTCAGTTAACAGAGGACCCTCATGAAATTTATATAAAACAATGTTTATAATACACATTTAAGTCTTAAAATTCATTTTTAGCGATAATTCGAACGGAGCCAGGCCGACCAGCCCCGAAAGCCCAGGCCGACCAGCTCATCCTAGGACATAGAGCAGTTTGATAGGCGGCCCCGGACATCCGCGGTGTTGATGTTGTTGTTGAGACCCAGACCGTCCGACCTACCAGAAAGACGTCCGCGGTGTGAAGGAGGTCCTCGGTTTGGGAGTGTGTATCCATACACATGTCCCCAGTTTCCAGGTCTTGCGCACGCACACACACACACACACACACACACAGACATCACTTCAAAAATGTTTGATTCGTGATCAGGCAAGCTTGAAACGTGCTTTCCCGTCGAAAGTTCGAATTCGAATTTTCGACCCCGTCACAATACTTTCCTTATATATTATGTATATAAGGAAAGTAATAAATGGATATAAAAATATATATTAGAAAAGAACGATTTAATTTTCCTTATAGCATTTCTGACTGGATAATATCAATTAGGGTCTTCAGGTTTAAACGTTATTATTATTGATATTTTCGGGGATTATTGATTTAGGGATGATTGATATTTTAAAGTTATTGTTTTATTATGACAAAAATTGTTTAAACTCATATATTGTACGTTGTACGAGTAATCTTCTACAAATACATGGGTATATCTTCTAATCTACGAGGATATATGTAGTACAGGTATATTGACATATTATATTTTCATATATATTGGTATATATTGGATTCAATTACGACCTTCTGGTATAAGAGTGCGGGGATTATTAATATTTTCAATTTATTACGTCATCTCTTTTA
Organism: Amaurobius ferox; assembly: GCA_951213105.1. Lineage (NCBI taxonomy): Eukaryota > Metazoa > Arthropoda > Arachnida > Araneae > Amaurobiidae > Amaurobius > Amaurobius ferox. The sequence goes on along the minus strand of OX578134.1, from coordinate 42,250,973 downwards.
ATTTGGCAAAGATTTTTGAGACTCATATTGTAATACGTGTAATCTTCTACTATCACACTGGCATATTTTCTAATCTGCGACAATATAAATAGTACGGGGTTGCATATATTGATTCAATTCCTTCTTTTTTTTGTAAATTTGCTTACAAAAGGGACCAGAATGTTTTATTCTTCAGATCTGCTCGTGAAGATAATTCTGCATAGTGAGAACAGATATTCTTAAACTCCTCTTTAGGAGCAATAAATTTAATATTTTATGAGAATTTGCACATGATTGCGAATTATAAGTTTCTTTATATTATATATTCTGTACGAAGAACAGGCATGCTGCTAGTTGTTTTTATATAAAGATAATCTGTACCATATTATTGACGAAACATAAAAAATGTTTAAATGTTTATCTATTAATTATGGAGGTAAAACTGATGCATTTGATTACATTTTTCGTAACGCTCCGGTTTTCGCCACAGATACCCCAGGCATAGATGTTATTCACATCAAAATTGTAAGCTATAAAAATTTCAACAATTATTAAATGCTTCCCTTGATTACATACTGGGTATGTTTTTTCAAAAATCTAGGTGCAGTAAGTGAGGAAGAGGAAAACAGTTCACATAAAAAGATTAGGTTAATGGAAAAGCTATACTAAAGCCTTTGGAACGTTAATATCATGGGGATTATTGCTGGATGCAACATCGTGAAAATCCGGAAGCAACACACAGAAAGGAAAGCAACTGTCGAAGCTTAACTGATGAAAGATAAAGGGACTACTAAGCTGTGTTTGACTAGGATTAAGATGTAAATAATCAAATTTTAGAGTTTTTGTATACGTGGTGAATTGCACCTAATCTGCCAAACGAAAGGGGATAATAGAAGAAGAGCCCATGTGCGGTATAAAACACTATTGCTATATGTCGGATGATGTGACAGAGTTCATATGCAGATAGTGACGGATTTCCATACTTTACATTTATGTACCATCGTTTCTTTTGCCGCATGTTCGTCGAATATCTACTTCGAGGAACGTCGATTTCAGTGATACATTGCACACAAAAAGTTAATGTATCCTGAACTAAAACGTCGATAGGATTTATTGTAGGCTCATTCGAAAGCTGGTGGAACGGAAATGATTTTTGTAAGTTTGGCCGATTGTAGCTAGAAGGGTTTTTGCAATGTAGCCGGTTACAGATTTTTGCAACCTTTTCGGTTTTTCACTTCGACAATGTTTCAGCACTTATAGGTCGCCGTTAAATCCAGATATCCAGAAGGAAATGATGACATCTTATAGAATTTTTCCAATCTTTTCAATTATGTGCTTATTTTGCATGTTGACCTTTCGGAAACCTCCCAAATATGGTGTTTTCTGAGACTTGGCGCATTTTCTTTCTATCCACTTTAACTCGGAAACGGTTAGAGATAGGACAGTGTTGCTATAGTGTTTTATACTGCACATGGACTCCTCTATAATACCCTTTCGTTTAGCAGATAAGGTGCAATTCACCCTGTATATAAATATATTTAAAAGGGACCACAAAAAATATTTCATTTCGTAATTTTAAAATGCCAAGTTAATTCATCCACATATTACAATATGAACTGGCTCATCTTGAATTTTTCATACCAGAATCCGACTTTAAGAAGCTTGTATTTTTATTTTTTATAAATTTTATTACAAGAAAAAAGTGAAGAATATGTATTGTTGTTCCAAATAATCACAATTATAGCATATTACCCTTCATTTTAAAGGGCTTAAAATATTTCGATTGATACCAAGTTTGATTCTGTATCCGGAGTGGTACTTGCCCCAGCGAGGGGACTGGTGTTTTCTCAGACTTGACGCATTTCCCTTCTATCCACCTTAACTGGGAAACGGTTAGAGATAGGATAATGTTGCTATAGTGTTTTATACTGCACATAGGTTCCTCTATCATACCCTTTCGTTTAGCAGATAAGGTGCAATTCACCCTGTATATAAATATATTTAAAAGGGACCACAAAAATATTTCATGTCGTAATTTTAAAATGCCAAGTTAATTGATCCACATATTACAATATGAACTGGCTGATCTTGAATTTTTTATACCAGAATCCGATTTTAAGAAACTTGCATTTTTATTTTTTATAAATTTTATTACAAGAAAAAAGTGAAGAATATGTATTGTTGTTCCAAATAGTCACAATTATAGCATATTACCCATCATTTTAAAGGGCTTAAAATATTTCGATTGATACCAAGTTTGATTCTGTATCCGGAATGGAACTTGCCCCAGCGAGGGGGCTAATGATGTCCCAAATACAAAAATTGTATCACAGCAGTTCGACGCTATAATGATTGAAAGTAGTAAGTTTCATGATCATTGAGACATTCATACTTAATCCATTCATGCATGATTATGTCGAATGTTAAATGTTACGAAAATATAAAATTGGGAATGAATTTCGAAATGTTCGCTCAAATTAAATATATATATACATACATATATATATATATATATATATATATATATATATATATATATATATATTTATAAATCCATTAATAATTGTAACACTTATCATTACACAAGAAATTGACTGCAGGCAAACTGATGGACATCAATCAAAAAATAGTCAAAAAGTTTTCAGCAAGTCCTGAAACATATATTGGCAAATTTTCGGACACAACAATACTTTCTGAATACTCCATATGCAACCTATTGTCCATGACGGAGCAAACCTGGGGTAATTTTTGCATTTTAAGCTGCTCTTAAATCTTATAACAAACACCAGCGTATATTTTCAAAAACATTTATATAACCATAATTTTTGTAGTTTCGTGCCATAATAGATTTCCATTTCGCTTTCCCTACAACATATGGTAAAGTATAGAGATATGGTAAAGTATATGGTAAAGTATGGTAAAGTATAGCCTACAACATATGGTAAAGTATAGAGAATGTATCGAAATCGTGTTGAAAATCGGAATTCGAATTTTCGGCAAATCGACACATTTAGAGGACTCTAGAACCCGAAAAAACTAATTATAGAGTGAAATATGTATATTTGCCTGTTTTTCCGTCTGTATGTTTATCTGTGCAATGTAGGTATCTATTTTAACTGAAAAACTAATACACCAAATTTTATGAAATTTGGAAGATGTGCTTTTTAGAGTTTGGTATTATTTTTCTTTTTGCGAAAAGGCCCACAACAATTGTATGTATCTACATTAGCTGAAAATCAATTGGCTTAATTTCACAAAATTTTGTAGATAAGTTATTTTTAAGTGACTCTTGTGCTAATTAGTTTTTGATACGTTACTGGAAAAAAAATAACCTGCCTTTTTTGCAAAATGGCAGAAAAAAATCGCCAAAATCTGGAATAAATGACTACGTATGCTCAAATGCATGCTAAAATGTAATACATGTGTCTCTTATACGAAATTTTTTATGATAAAAAAAGACAACCGCCATAACTCTATGGCTAACAGATCTCAAGATATTTTTTCGATTTTTTGCCACTTTGTCTTGGAAAATATGTCCAGTCGCCAATTGAAAACAAACAGTGAACTAAAATTTCAGATTTAGTGCAATTTCAAATAATTATCTATGTTATGTTCTTCATATATGCTCAGTTTAATGGTGTGTAAAAGAAAGTAAAACAAAATGAATTTGCGTCTGCAGAGAAAGTTATGTGCTGCCCACATCATATTTTTTATCAGCATTTCCAATTTAGTATAAAATTATGTAATATCTCGAAAGCCGCCCGTTTGTGTGAGTCTTTAATACCATTCCATTTTAAATTTCTACAAAATCTCATTTAGAAAGCTCATTTTTGTAACAATTAAAAAAGTCGGAGGTGGCTGTGCTGTCCAATAGAGGTAAAATATTCAGCTTAACATTTTGTAAAATAAGACCCCATTAATGTTCAATAAGTATATTTGATTTTTCAGAGTCAATTGCTTCATTCTGGCTTTCAAGTCCAAGTTATTCACTAATTGGTTGTAGCTATCCAGTTTTAGTTACTTTTAGCCACTTCCAGTTTTTGCCTCGATTTCATCAGGAAACTGCGACTCCGCCTCAAAATATCTAATGATTTTACTAACCATATTTGCACTATATAAATGAAACTTATACATATGAGGATATTTTGCATTCTATTTAATATATAAACTTGCCCGGCGGCGCGTAAATCCGCAATATAATATGTATATTTTCACCTATTCAGTTCAAAGCTCACCACGCATTAAATAACTTTAAATAACTCATTAAATAACTGTAGGATTTAATATTTCTAATCAAAATAAAATATCTTGTGCGTTTGTACCTTTATTCATCAAGAAGTATGTAAACACTATAAGATACAACAATCGTGGCATTTTAAATAGTGCAGCTTTCCTACGCATTGGAAAATCCATGTTAAAATGCTAAAATATCGAAATTATAACTACTATACAGGGTTGGAGTTTTGACGTCAAAAACTGGCTTTTGACGTGACATTGGTTTAGTCCGTGTTTTAACCGGATAAAACCGTCAAAAATCCAAAAGCTGCGAACAAAAGGGGAATTTGATTTAAAAACAAAAAAACCACCATGTCAATCATTATAAAATTGATCACCCATATAAATTTGAACATAATTATAGCAAAATAATGTAAGCAATTTTCAAATATCATCCTTACAACAATACAAGTACATAAATACCTTTAAAATACTGAAGTACTAGCAACAATTAAAAATAATTTTTCATTTATTTGAATTTAAATATCAAGGTATTCTGATTTTGTTTAAAATTAAAAATAATATTTATAACTTTTCTGAAGCTTTATTATTTTAACATTTTAGAGATAGCACAATTTGTTTTCAATATTCGGGTTCATTACACCCACTCAGCATTCGATAACAGATAACGAGTTCAGAACTTTTCTCTCGTCCTAAACGATTTCGCAGTTTAGAATGGATGATTTCAAAATTTGAAAATATTCTTTTTAAAGAAGCCGAATTAGCAGGTTGGGATATCAGCATTATTACTAGTTCAGCTAATTTAAAAGCTGCACTGTTTTCATCCTGAAAACTTTCACACTTCCAAATACCTTTCCACCACGTTATCGGATTGGTGAGTTTTGCACTTGTACTAAAGCAAGATGTTGGGAATGGGCTTTCGTGGACTTCAATCGCAATCAGAAGTAGTAAACAGCCTTCAATTTTTTCTGTAGTATAAAAACAAGCAGTTTCCATTTGGCTATCTGTTAAATCTTTACCCATATATATCGAATGCATGATGTAAGCTAGGAAATGGATTGACACTAATGCCTGATCTAATCTTTTCAAAACAATTTTAATGTGTGGTTACAGGGAATCTTATTTCATAAGACTCAGCCAAATGTGGCAAGCATTGACCAGTGTTGCTGTATCTCTTTATAGTATATAGGCCTACATTTTAGACCTAAAATTATTTTTGCCACCTGTGGCTAAAATAATTTTTCTTCCAAAAAGTTACTCCCAAGGGGCTATCCACTTTTTTTTTACTAATAAAATAAAAATAACAATAAATTTTTCAAATCAATTAAATATACAATTTACAAATATAGTTGATCTCTTTCAATTATTATATATTGTTTTATTAATTTCCCCCTCTCCCCCTCAAAAATATAAGGGACCCGAAAGTAAAACTTTGCACAGAGTACATGAAAACTAGTTACGGTACTGGTTGAGGGTAACAGGATTTCGATTGCCAATATTGTTTCCTCACTTGACAGTTTTTGACATTCAGGTTTTTGACGTGACGGTTAAAACCATGGATTAAACTGGATAAAACCGTCATGCGTCAAAAACCTGCCAACTCTGCTACTGTATCTTAAAAACTCAGATCTCGATCCAAAATACAATTATAAACATTTGTAGGACTTTCAAAGAGCTACAAATCTCTGTTTATTTTTCATGGCTAGCACTTTTAGTTTTTGAGCTACATTAGCATTTTGAAAAATACTTTAGTATTGAGCTACATTAGCATTTTGAAAAAGAGAAAATTTTCAGTCTTCTTCGAAAGTTTTTTTCGGAAAAAAATATTTACATTAATAAAATATTAAATTTATTTTTATATATTCACAATCTGAAATATATTTTCGACAAAACAAGAAAAAATATGTACATTTTTATCTATGAAGTTTTTTCGGATATTAGTATCCAAAGTGTTAAAACTTTTCGTAACGCTCCGATTTCTGTAACAGATACCCCAAACATAAATGCTATTCACATTAAAAATATATTTAGAAATGTTTTTAAGTTTTGAAAAAACAATTTCAAATGTTTGAGTTTCTTCACCTGTCTAAGTTTAACAAAAATCAATCGTACTCTGAATTTTAGAAGCTAATAGATTTATAGAGATATTGATGAGCAACAATATCAACTGACTTATACGCAAAAAATGGTGTAGTTACGCATGTATCTTCCGAAACCATTTTTTCCCTATTCCGAAACTCCCTTTCATCATAGGGAATTAGTTCGTAGCTTTACTTAGTACAGTAGACAATCGATTATCTGAGGTGTAAGGTACCTGACCGAACTCGAAAAACTAAGATGGACTAAAACTGCTGAAAAAAATATGCAAGGAAATTTAAATGTGAATATGTATTATTTGAATATTACTTAAAAAATAGCAGACATAAAATCTGCAATACATTTAAAAAGTGTATATTGTCTTACCAGTGGGAACATATCCTGAGTTTGCAGTTTCCTTTTTGACGAACATATTTTTTTGGCAGCTCTGTCGTATCATCCTTTGATAAAAAATAACATCGATTATTCATGAATCAAGTTGCTGTTCTATATACATAACAGCTAATTGTAGTAGCGCAGTTATCTTCCGTTGGAGTTGTTCCTTGGACTGCTTACGTTGTATGGACTGCTTACGTTGTAGTCATCTTCTTTGCTTCGTGTCTACATTTCCAACACCTCTGATTATTTCGATAATGATTTTTTCGGACACATTTTCTTGTTCATCGCACTTGCGTCATTCTTTCTTGCTATTGTTGAATTTGTTTTCGTTGCTCGCAATTTTTATTAAGCAGGTGAGGTTTTCAACTTATTCCATGCCAATAAGCTTCATAGCGAAGAATACTACGACAGCAATTTTCTACAGTATATGGACTAATGTATTAGAAGACATCTGCCAGCCATTACATCACATCTTTGATTGCGAAATTTGTTCACGTAATCAATCAAAAGTTTTTCTTTCTTTTTTTCTGTTTCATTAAACGTGTTGAGAAGAAATTTTTACCCATATATATTCTTTAGGTGCTTTAAAAATCATCAATCCAGAGGTTGAGTCAGAATGTTTTGTTTGGGGAGGAAACATTGCTTTATATCTCCACAACATAAATATTCTATTTCTGGATGTGATTTAGCATTATCAGTAATTAGCAGAGCTTTCTGGAGTATTTTCTTTCCTCAAAATATTTTCCTATTCCGGAACAAATTCGACAAACAACCTTTAAAATATATATCTTCATACATTTGACGCATATTGGCATCCCAATTGGACAACCGGCGTCAAATGCATGAAAATAGACATTGTCAGATAATGTTTTTTTTTTCTTTTATTTATTTGAAATTTCTTTTCTCAAAATATTTTCCGTTTCTGGAACAAATTCGTCAAATAACCATTAAATGGAAATCTCTCTCGTCATTCATTTGACACCAGTTGCCACCACAATTTTCCACCACATAAAAACACCATTAATTTAAAATGTCGCTCCTCATTCATTTGAAGTTGATTCCACCACAAATTCGGCAGTGACTGGACCTAATTCGGTTCTCCAACGCCTAATTCGGATGCAGTTTTTTTATGCTTTCCCTGGCACCTATTTCATCAGTGGCTGGATTATTACATTCAAAGGAAAGCATATGTTATCACTCATTTCTGCTTTCCAGCACCTAATTCAGTTACCATTATTTAACGCTTTCGCATGCTTTTATTTATTCCGTCAGTGGCCGAATTTTTACATTCAAAGGAACGTCGTACGTATCGCTCTTTTCTGCTTTCGTGTAAGCTACTACAAGGTTCATAATTCAGAAAATGACTAACTGCATGGTAAATGTCCACTAACAGCAGCTACTGACTTTCAAATGTCATACTACTAATTCTGCCCAGGCAGATGCTGGTGAGACATCCCCACGTTTTCTTCCAACTACATTAATTTTTAACACTTTACAACAAAGTTGAAAAGTGTTTATGACTTTGTTCATTCTGTCTGTTTGTCTGTCTGTCTGTCTGTCTGTCCGTTGGCACGATAACTGCCGTAAAAATGACTTAATCAAAATGAAATTTTAGTATGTTGTTCAGACGGTCTGTTGGACCTATGGGAATATAAATGAATAATATCACCCAATTAGTTTTGAATTGATCCCGGGTTGAAAAAATGAAATACATTGAGCCCTATGGGAACTAATTTTTCAAACATTTTTTAAGCGGATTTAAAATTCACAAATTGCTTCGAAAATTTTAGGTAATAGTCAAATTGTTCCATAAAATATATAAAAAAAAATTCAACGAAATATATTCAGTAGTTTTTTAAATAAAAATTAAAATAATAATTACAGATCTTATATGAAACGATCACGTGACCATGATATGAAACGATCACATGACCCACTTCAAAATGAGATATGGCATCCATCTTGTTTCAAATTCCTGATTTTTTAAAGTTCTTTTTAATTCATATTGAGTGTTGTATCCATCCTAAAACTACTTTATTTCTGCTTAAATTCTGTGCATCTACATACTAAAACAACACAATGACAATATATTTGAGTTTAAATTCTCATTCAAATTTGATTATTTCTACAATTAAGCCTATTTTTCACCTATGTAAAATGTAAACAGCAAAATATGTAGAATGAGTTGTATTAGAATTACTGTATTTCTTTAACACAAAATAATTCAGTCCATGGAGTCTGCATGGCTGATATGAATGAAATATTAATTGATTTTATAAACAGAAGGACGATATTTTTCGATGAAGTTTTAAGCATAAAGTTTATGAATTGTAGCTCCATGGTCTTAATTTTTAAATAAAATAAATTATTATAGTATTGTGATGAATGAAATGGAGAAAGTTATGAATGAAATCTTGCTTTTATGGAGAGATCCAGGCGTGTTATTTTTTCTATGATATCATTTGAATTTATTTCAGTTGTTTTCGATGAAGTTTTCAAATATAATAAATTATCGTTGTATTATGATAGTTTTAAAAATATTACCGTGGAATGTATTGCATTTTAGAGATATTTAAACCAGGCAATTTATATTTCAATGCCGTCATTTGAATGAAGTTCATTTTTTTCAATGAAGGTTTAAGTTTTCAAATATAATAAATCAATGCAGTATTGTGATAAGTTTTAAAATATTACCGAGGAATGTATTGCATTTTCGACTTTTTTAAATAAAATTGCATTGAAGTTGGAAAGTGTTTCATAATCAATGCTTTAAGCATGATTGATCTTTCTTGTTTTCAAATGTGGAGACTCTGGGATCCACGACATTGACTTTTATTGTTGTAATATGGCGCAGAACAATCTCAATTTTCTTTTCTCGCAACTGCTTTAACGAGAAAATATTTTCAGTAACCCTTTAAATATTTCTACAGGTAAATAATTATTTTTACCAGTCTAGGGACTCCAGTAACACATAACCATAGATCAATTTTAAACCTTATGGCGGGATAATAACAACCCGTCGGAGAAGGGGAACTTCTGGAATACGATCTCGGACAAAGATGAACTCCGTTGATTAGATTCAGATAATCGAGACTCTGATGTATTTTGAATCCATCTACTGTATTTAAGTTTTCCGTTATATTTTTGTATTTTTCTTAGTCAGATAACAATTACCTGTATCACGAGATGTAACAATATTTTGACAGACCCTTTCTTGCCTTTGGTAGTGTCGATACTCTGTCGCATATATCCTGACAAATCTGGTTGAGACATTTATTTAACTTCAATATGTTGTGTGTAACATTTGTTTTGTGTTGCATATTCATTCCGACAGACGTCAGAACGAAACATTGAAATGTGTAATTATTTTTTATTTCAATATTAAATATTAACTATGCATAGTTAATATTTAATATTGAAATAAAACTTTTTATTGCATTCTTATGCACCATGAAAGAAAGTCCTTTTAATACTCGTTTCAGATCCACTGTAAGTTTTACCATCACTGTATTACTTTATTTCCGAGCTCTTGCATCGAGTGCTCTTAAGTCCTTGCTTTCTTTCTTTTGCCTTAGGCACTCAACGGAATATTTGAACACTGTTAGCCGAAATCTCTTTCTGTCTTATCTTTGAGCTCGGAAGGAATAAAAAGTAAAAGATAAACACTGAATACATCAAAGTCTATAAACTTTCGTAGTACAAGAGATGTTTCCTATAAAGACAAACTAGAAGAATATATATGTTAAGTAGATAACTCGATGATAAAATATGTAATAATAATATGCTTATGAGGAGAGGATTCCGTATTCATAGCCTGAATGTAGGTATTCATAAAATATCGAATAGATAATTTTGTGAGTAACAACACTACACACTAAACATGCTACTTTAACGGGAATATTAAATAATATAATAACTAAATTAATACGAAGTATAATGGAGAAATGCGAAAAAAAACTTTAAACTAGATTATTTTTTGCATTATATACAGAAATTGGAAGCAGCATTTTAAGGAAGACTTTAATCTGCACAAAATAAATATGTATGTATAATTTGAACTCGAATTTGCTTTTTCTTAAAATCAGCACAGAACATTTTTCTTGTATTTTATTGAATACTAAAATTAACAGATCACTTACAGGGAAGTGTCAAACTGATTGCATTTCTGACAGATATAGTCATTTTATGCTTAGTACTTGTGAACTCATTTACCAACATATACTATTAAATTTTTCAGTAACATGTGTGGCTTTTTTTCATATATCAGCCAATGGACGTTCTAAAGAACCACTCGTCCAATCGTTATAGACCATTTTTACTATCAAATCATGAAAATACATGTGTCCCCCCCCCTCTTTGTCACCGCTTTCCTTTTACCAGCTATCTGTCTTCCACCTTTCCATCCTTTCAGTTAATTTGTCTTGTCTCATTTTTCAACAAGCCCCATTTGTTTTGATTATTTGACTTTTTATATTTCAGCAATAAAATCGAAAATGTATAGTAAGGCAGTTGTGTATGTATAAGGCAAGCTGGTAATATATTAAATGTGCCAGTTTAATTGCGATCCCAACGTAATTTTACACAGTTTGGCATGCATTTTTAATGTCTATTTTAATTGTTTATACATTTTGATTGTTAAGAGTATGTTTCCGATGAGTTAGTTACACAAGTAAAGTTAAAATCAATTCATAGGTGCCAGTTGATTACATATTTATATTGTTTTGGATTGAGTTTACAGTGAATGTTTAGAAAAATATTGAGCAGCAGCATGCCCTTTGCCGTAAACTTGTGGAAGATATGAAGAAATTTCACAACATTCCGAAAATGATAATAGCGGATACATACTATTAGAAAAACCGCATGCTCAAGAATCAACTTATCCACAGCATCCAAAAACGCCCACGGAAAAATAGAAATTAATCACTTAATAAAATATACATAATCACTTAGGGATAAATAGAAGTCAAATACGAGAATAATAAGGTGGTTGCTAAAAACAATCTAAAAGAAAAGAACACAGAAGAAAGAAACAAGAAAGATCAATCATGAATAAAGCATTGAATATGAAACACTTTCCAACTGCTATGTAATTTTATTTAAACATCTCTAAAATGCGATACATTTAGTGGTGATATTTTTTAAATTATCACAATATTACAATATTTTATTATATTTGAAAATATAAAACTTCATCGAAATAAAATGAACTTTATTTATTCAAATGACGTCATCGAAATATAAATCGCCTACTTCACTATGTAAAAGCAGTGAATATTTCATTCATCCACTTTTATTCCATTTCTTTCATTCAGCGGTGACATTTTTAAAATTATCACAATACTACAATAATTTACTTTACTTAAAATCTTAAAACCATGGCGGCAAAAGTACTTTCTAACTCCATGTTTGAAACTTATCGAAAAAGGTAATATTAAAATCGTCTGCTTCTCTATGTAAAATTAATGAAAGTTTCATTCATATCAGTCATATTCCAGATTTCAGTGCTAAATAATTTTGCGTTAAAAAATTTCAACAATTCTTATGCAACTCATCTTCTAGATTGATGTGTTTACATTCTGCATTCAATAAAATTAGGCTTCGTTGTAGAAATAATCACAGTTTGATGATCATTTAAACTCAAAACTATTTTAATTGCGTTGATGCAATATATAAATGCACAGAAATTACGCAAAAATAAAGCGCTTTTAGGACGGGTGTAATACTAAATATAAATTAAAAATAACTTTCAAAATCACGGTTTTGACAGTTGAAAAAAAAAATAGATGCTACCGAATATATTTTGCTGAAATTTTTTTCATATTTTTTATGAATTATAATTAATTTGAATATTTCCTAAAACTTTCGAAGAAATTTGTGAATTTATAATTCGCTTAAAAAATGTTTGAAAAATTAGGTCTCCTAGGGTTCAGTGTATTTCATGTTTTCAACCCGGGTTCAATCCAAAATTAATTGGGTGGTATTATTCATTTACAGACCCATAGATTCAACAGCCCATCTGAACAATATACTAAAATTTAATTTTTATTAAGTCATTTTTACGCCAGTTATCGTGGGAACGGACAGACAGACAGACAGAATGAATAAAGTCATAAACACTTTTCAACTATGTTGTAAAGTATTAAAAATGGAAATTTATGAACATAAAAGAAATATATAGAAGTTATTAACAAAAGAAATAAGAGCAACGATATGTTAATGAACATATGGTAACAATTTCCTAGGACGATTTGTCGAATGATGATCTAGATTAATTTTGAGTTTCAATGACTATTAAAAGACAGATGATTGGAAATGTGATCGGAACATTTCAAACTATTACCCAATAAATTGATTCACGAGAATGTCGTGGGAAGTAACCCAGTTTGCCAGATACAGCGTGTTTCACAACGGACTCTCTAACTTTGAAATGAAACAACTCGGAAATGGTGAAAACTGAAACAAGTTATAAGTTTTTTGGGAAAGCCGTGAAAATGTGATGCAAATGTTCAAAATTCGTTACAAAGGTTGCTGATAGATGGTGCTGTACGCTGTAGTCGCAGTAGGAGTCCGAGAAATAGGCTATGGTGAGACTGTCCTTGGTAAAACATTCGTTGCAATCACATCAAAATCGATTCAAAATGTGCACCATGCACATTATTTATAACCTATTTCTCGGACTCCGTACAGCGATTACAGCGTACAGAGCCATCTGTCAGCAACTTTGTAACTAATTTTGAAACTTTTATATCAGATTTCTACGGTTTTCCAATAAACATATCACTTATTTCAGTCTTCTATAGATCACCATTTCCGAGGTGTTTTATTTCAAAGACAGGGAGTCCTTTGTGAAACACCCTGTGTATGCTAGTTGTATTGCGTTTTCCAAATAAACAAAATTTTAATTATTTTCACCTGGTATTAAATTTTAAATCAGCAAGTTCACATTTCATATTGTCGATAATTTTATCAGTATTGTTGCTGATAATTATATTATTTGTGATAATATTAGTCCCTTTATCTTTAAGGAACATTCAAATTTATTTTATTTCATGCCAGCATTCAACATATATTTCTAAAAATAAACATTTTTTATTACTCAGAACGTGAAATAATTTTAATAATACCGCCACAAGGCCACAATCATTGTAGGTTTTACATCAGATCATTGTATTTTTTTCGAGTTCTTGCTTCACACGATTATAATTCCTCGTTTTCTTTGTTAGGTTTTAAGAACAAGCACATTGGTATACTTTAAATCATGCGGAGCTTCCTTTTGGACTTTGATGTCTTAGGGCAAAAAGAAAGGGTCGATAAACACTAGGTCAATCGAAATTTATGACGCTTTGAGCAGCGACTTGAGATGTTTACCTCAAAGGCAGTATAAAAGACGTTTTAGATGAGAATAGCATTATGGAAACCATAAAGTAGTATTTTGTTTTCCCTGTCATGAATTGTACGATATAAAGGAATGTATATGAGTAAGGTCGTAAAATGGTACTATATATTTTGATAGATTTTTATCTTTTGTCACTCTGAAAGACGAATAAACTAATTTTAGAGTTAGGTGTGTGTGTGTGTTCAAAATATATCTGACAGTAAAGTCGCGCTACGATGGTTTTAATTCAATTTCCCACGAGACTTGCTATTTCAAAATGCATGAAGGTATCAAAAAACAAAACAAATAATTTTAAAACTACAAATTGACAGTAATGTGAAATAAACTCCCGTTTTATGCTTGACAGTGAACAATACATTCGAAATATTCGATGTAAATGAAAAAGGATGAAAAAAAATAACTCGAGATAAATTCGTACTGCCGTAATCCCTTTTATGCCTTTTCTTAGTACAAAGGAAATACGGTGCAGCCTTGATTCGGAAATTATTGTAAATGTTATTATGAAATATAACAAGATAATGAAATCCATACAAGTAAGACTATATATTTTATTAAATACTAGAAGTATACCCGTTCTTCGCCCGGAATATATAATATAAAGAAATTAAAACTTCACAATTATGTGCAAATAATATTTTAAATGACATTGTTATTCTAAATATTTTATTAAAATATTTATTTTATTTCTACTAAAAATACGTATAAGGATCCCTGTTCTTGCTAAACAAAATTATCTTCACAGGTTCACAAGCAGATCTGAAGAAAGAGTTTCCTGGTCCCGTTTGTAAACAGATTTCCAAAAACTCTTATTTAATTCCCACAAAGTGACAGGGATTAACAAGGAAATTGAACTTAATTTTTCAAAAGTTTAGATTTTCATCAATTACGAATCATTTTCATTAATTTAGTATCATTTCATTAATTCGGTAATTCAATTCAAATTATTCAATAATTTGACGGCATTTTAAAAAGTCGCCAAATTTGTCGGAAAATGGCAATGTTGGAATAATAGACAAACACTTTCGAAGAAGCATTACAATACTATTATCATTCGAAACGCAATTAATTTCATCCATTTGGTGTCATTTTATCAATTTGACAACATTTTTATCAATATGGCGATATTTTCGTTAATTTGGGGATATTTGAGCAATTTGGGTACATTTTCAAAAGTCGCCAAATTTGTTGTCAAGTTGAATGGTTGTACTGGCAGTCAACATCTACCGAAACATCATTACAATACTATTCTCTTTCAAAACAAAATTAGTTTCATTGATTTGGTACCATTTTTCTCAATTTGGTGACATTTTTACCAATTTGTCAACATTTTTATTAATTTGGAGACATTTTTAGCGATTTGGCAACATTTTATCAATATTAAAATATCGCCCTCTTTGCGATATCCTGCAAAATCCCTCGTCAAACATTACAGAGGCGGACGGATGGAACTAATTATATTTTCGTCTATTAGAAGATTATAACCATGTATTCGAAGATATACACCAGTACTACAATATATTGATTTTATAAATGTCCCCCCAAAATAAAACGGATCTTACAAGAATTTCAAAATATAAATAATCTCTATTATACTCGTTAAACCCAAAGTCAGTAATGGTATATTATATATATATATATATATATATATATATATATATATATATATTACATAATAGTAAATTGGCTAAACTCAAAAGATTTAAACGCGGTAAAGGAAGCTCCTCCCAACATGATTTTAAAGCGGAGATTAAAGGTATACATCAACAATTCTATAACACATTTCAATGGAAATTTATTAAATCATGGGTATTTGCAGTTAAGAAAAAACAATTAAACACAGTTTATGCTATTTTCTTAAAGTTAAATCTTACTAATGAACATTTTAATCATATTTTCTATGATTTGCTCATTACTAGATCAAAATATTTAAAAATAAAACTTAATCAATTTCATATTAATAACTGTTCTAATTCTTATTGTGTAATATCATTTAAGCATCCTATTTATAATTCCATAAACTTTAAGAATTTATTTAATCATTTCCATCATCTTTTGCCTGTAAAGGATTTGAATGTTACTAAAACTTTTAAATATAACAAGCCTATTGGAAGAACCATTTTTAATTACAATGCAATTTCAAAATCTCTCTCAGTCGACATAGATTCCTCAACAAATGTAGATGGTGAATGTATTTGTAGTGTTGATAATTAAGCTGAATTCATTAATCCACACTTGGGTCATATAGTTATTGCTGACTTAGCCATTGTAAAAGATAAATCTTTAAGAACTATAATGTCATTTGGCACTAAATTCAAGTTACCTTCATGTAATAATTCTAAACAAGTCTTAAAGTCAATCAATCTGGACCTTGATAAATTTATTTATGGATTAGGTTCTAAATATGCTCAGCCTTTAGAGGCATTTAATATGTGGAAATTTACTATTTTGAGATCTATTAAAAATGCCATTTGTAGTATTAATTTGTCTAGATCTATATATAATATGGGTAATATAAAGCAATCTGTTAATAATTTACATAGATCTTTTGTTGTTACTTATGTTGATAAAGACTCCAATAATTATGCTATTATTTGTAAAAAATTCTATATTCAATATCTGCTAGATTATTTAAAAAATAATAGTCTCTTTAAAATTGATTCACACTCTCTTAACAGTATCAAATTGAAAATTATCAATATGTATAGTGATTTAGATATTAATAATAAATTTTAAGACATTTCCATATATTGTGCTTATACCTAAATTTCATAAAAATCCTATTAAATTTAGAACTGTAACCAGTGGTCATAATTCATACTCTACTACTGCTAGTAAATTATTACTAAATTATTTAAATGCACTAAATAGTAATTTACGAGATTCTAGTGATAACTACATTTTTCTAAATAACAGTAAAGAATTAAAAAATAAATTAAAAACACTTGGTAAAATAATAGGATTTCAAACTTTTGATTTTAAAGATCTATTTAATAATATTAAGATCACTGATCTATATGATGTCATTTTAGCTTTATATAATGCTTATATTACTTCTCATTCTCATCTTACTAAATTTACCAATTTTCCTAAGCTTCTCCATTTTGTTCTTTTCAATAATTATATCTTTCAAGGTAATAAATTATACTTACAAGTCTCAGGTGTTCCTCAAGGTGGCTGTAGTAGCAGTATGTTAGCTAATTTCTACCCATATCATTATGAAAAATTCTTTACTTCAACAGATTATAAAATTTACAGATATGTAGATGATCTGATTTGCCTTGTATTTACTGATAACTATGTCATAGATATAGATTTCTATCCGGATAATTTTGAATTAATACCTAATGAAACTTCTATTTGTAATAATATTTATTATTTGGATTTAAATCTAATTATAGAACCTGCTCCTGGGATAGTTACTAATTTATATGATAAAAAAGATTTTTTTAAATTTAATATTAATAAATTATTACCTTTTAATTCCTGCAACTCGATTCATTTGTTTAGAAATATTATACTTAATCAACTTTATAGAATTTATAGATTATCAGATAAAAAATTTCATGCTTTGCACATTAATAACCTCAAAATTACCAGTAAAATGTATAAATATCCTGCATATTTAGTAAATTGTATAGTTAATAAGTTTCGATTAGCCTAAAATTCTCTTATTATCTTATTTTAGCCGTACTTATTCATTCTCTTGAAATTATATTTTCATCTTTTTATCTTGATGCTTTAACTGTTGAATATCTCTTTTTATTGCTTTTTCGCAGTACAGTTTTTATTACTCTCTTTGGCAACAGCAAATCACATCTTTTCATTTCTCCATATGGCAACATTGGTCTAGCCATATTTTGCTTGTCATGGTTGCTCTAATGAAATGTATTTCAAGGTATTTATGTTTCCTTTATTGTTCCAATCTATATGCTTGTCGTCCATATAACACAAGTTTATAGATAAGATCTATCTTGTGTTTCAGAAACAAGCATTTTTGTGTTCATTTCGAAGAGATATATGGACCCGAAGAGAATTTTTTCGAAATGAACTTATCGTAAGCCTAAATCTCTTCCATGTGCAAGCTGTTTTGCTTGATTTTTTTGTTTTCTTATTTGCATTCCTCATTTTTGAAATTTGTTGATTGTCTTTGTCTTTATGACCTGCATTACGCTTTATTATTTCCTCTTTATGTCTTAATTTCTTTTATTTCTTTGTATTTTGTAGAAAATTTTGGAATAGTGTATTATGAGTTACTACATACATTCTAACTTTGGATTTACTAATTTATATTTATATATATATATATATATATATATATATATATATATATATATATATATATATATATATATATATATATATATATATATATATATATATATATATACATGAGGGGGGATTTATGTGTGTGTGTAAGTGTCAGTGAGTCTGTGGAGACGATATCTCACGAACGAATAGAGCGATTTAAATAACATTTAAAACAAAAGTTACTATCCGTGAATACTGGAAGCCTATTGATTTCAGGCGTAATCAAATGTTCTGAACACCCCTAAATTTTCGAGTGAAATTTTGAAAAATCATCAAAAAATCAAAGCCTTTAATAAAGTTACTTAAATAATTTCTTGTATAATTTTTCATTAGAAAACAATTAACATGAATTTTAGGACGCTAGCCTGAACAGTTCTCGAATCATTATACATATTTCAAAGAAATTATCAAAAAATTATATAAAATAAGAAAAAAATATTAATTATTGTGAAATATGTTCACTTTTCATAAGTAATACTTGTATCATGCGATAATAAAGATATTATCACGTGATATTACTTATGAAAAGTGAACATATTAAAGAACATAAGAGAGTAGATTACAAGAATAACGCATTTCACCGCCCGTTCGTCCGTAAAGCTTGGCGAGAAATGTATCCTTACGTCGCCAATTTGGCGACTATTTAAAGTATTGCCAAAGTGACAAAAATGTCTCCAAACTGACAAAAATGTCGTCAAATTAATAAAGAGGATGCCAAAATGGCAGTAATATTTCGAAAATACTGATTTCCATCATTTGGCGGGCGTAACTTCAAGTATATAAGAAACGTTCCTCTCTCCGTTTGTCTCTAACACTTGGTCATGCATTTGTCAAACTTGGTGAATAATTTAGTAAAGTATCGCCAAATTGACGATATTTCGTCGCAGATTGATAAAAATATCGTGAAAATTGCAAAAATTAAGCTACATTAATGAAAATGACACCTAATTGATGAATCAATTATTAAAATATTTTAATATATAGACTATATCGCTTATTGAGGACGCTATCAATATTGATAATTGTTTATTTAGAATTGCGCGAAGTATAAGTTAATTGGGTATTTCTAAATAGTTTTACATGTTGTCATCCGGAATCGCCAAATGTACATTTCAACGATAAAAACACTGTACCATGGATCTTTTACATTATTTTTTTTACTGTAAAAGTAGGAAATTCATTGAATAGTATAATGTGTAAGAAAAGTATTGTGATTTGGTCGAAAATTCGAATTCGTCTTTTCAACGGAAGAATACTCTTCGATTATTCCAGAATACGAATCAGACATTTTTCAGGTGATGTCTGTGTGTGTGTGTGTGTGTGCGTAAGTGTGTATATGTAACTGTATGTGTAAAAGTGTGTGTGAGTGTAATTGTGTATGTGTATGTGTCGGTGAGTCTGTGGAGACGATATCTCACAAACAAATGAAGCGAATCGAAATAAATTCGATAAAAATTTACAATCAGCGAAGACTGGAATCATATTGCTCTTAAACGCAATCGAATGTTCTAAACCTTCAATAAAGTTACTTAAATAATCATTTCTTTTGTAATTTTTAAATAGAAAATGATTGATACAAATTTCAGAAAGCTAGCACAAACCGTTCTCAAGATATAGCACATTTCTCAAATAAATGTATTAAAATATCTAATAAAATTAACAAAAAATATTAACTATTGCGAAATATGTTCACTTTTCATATGTCATATTGTGCGATAATTTTACCATTTTCAAGGATTTAGATTGTACCAATTACGACAGAATATACCTCGGGTAATAGTTTGCATTTGGCCGCTATTAGTCGTTTATCAATTATAAGAATAACCTATTTCTCTGTCCATAACTCTAGATGATATTCTGGGGATGAATTTGGCGGAATATCGCCATATTGTCGAGATTTTGTAAATGTCGCCGAATTGACGCAAATGTAGCTAAATTGATAAAAAATGTCGTTAAATTGTTAACATTGACGCCGAATCAATGAAAATGCAGACTAATTGATGAAAATTAAATATCTTGGAAAGAATATACACTACTCACAACTGAAATCGCAACACCATGAAGAAATTTATGTATCCTTATGAAAGTTACAGAATATAATTTTAACATGGAGATGTGCAAATGATAAAAAAAATCATACCTGGAAAATAAAGGCATAGAAATTTATTAACAATAGATCAATATGGAATAGGCCCACCCCGAGTGGCTATGCAAGATTGAATACGACGAGGCATCCCGTCAATAAGGTCAATGGTGTGCTGAGGGATGACATTCCACACAGAATGCAATTGAGATTGTAAGTGAATATGGTTTTCTGGAATTGGGAGTTCCCTAAACCGGCGACCCATGATGTCCCAGATATGCTCAATTGGCTACAAGTCCGGAGAATACGCTGACCAAGACAGGTTATCAAAACTTTGAAGACTATTCATAGTTACCTGTGCAGTATGTAACCTGGCATTATTCTGTGGAAAAAGCAGTCCAGGCCTGGTTGACAGATATGGTTTAACCACAGGTCTCACAATGTCAGAGAAGTAATGTTTTGCTGTGATACAGCCAGAAACATGGACCAAAGGTGTTCGTCCACCAAACGTTATACCACTCCACTCCAAATCATAGTACCACTTGGGGGGGGTGCTGTGCGGCGACCGATAGAAAAAGCTCCTTGGTGACGTTGTTGAAAGCACCGCCATACGCGAGTACGGCTATCTGGCTTGCCAAAACAGTTTCATTATTCATCCGTGAACAGAATGTTTCGCCATTCTGTCGACCCATTGTGTCTGATATAACACCACTGCAGGCGACGTAACAGGTGAAGACGTTGAAACGGTAGGTGTCGAAAAGGTCGTCTACCTCGGTGTTCTGCGTCATGCAAATGGTTTCGAATTCTTTGCGTCGAAACCGCGTTACCTGTAGTTTGGGATAAATGTCGTTGTAATACGGTTGCGGTGGTAAACATCTCCAGCCAACGGTTCTCAGAAGCATAGGATCTGCACCTGGTGTGTTACACCTGGAAACTCCACTACCTGTTCTCCGTGCCATTTCGTTGTATCTCACAAACCGTAACTCACACCGTTGAACTGTGCTCACATCACGATCCAATAGTTCAGTGATCCTCAATCCACCCTCACGTAAAACAATGATTTGTTGCCGTTCCATTGACGACAACTGAACGTATGCCGTACGTCGACGTACTCTTGGCAAACTGTGATGATTTTTACAACCTGAAACCAGTGGCGCTACAATTTATCTGTGATATCGCTAATCCCTGACCTGGCGCTTTAATGCTGCTCGGCAAGGTGTAACGTCACTATGCGTAACGAAACTGCGATCATTAGCGTATCTCGCCTTGTTTTTTCCATTACCTTATTTACATTAAGCTACACCTACAAATTTATGGTGTTGCGATTTCGGTTGTGGGCAGTGCATACATCTACTATAAGAGAAAATACATTGTGTAATAGTTTTATATTTGTTTAATATAAGATCGATTTTAATATAAGATTGTTTAATTTCTTAAATAATTGTTTAATATAAGATCGATTTGTTTTGATAATTGTTTAATATAAGATCGATATTTGTTTAATATAAGATTTGTTTAATATCGTTTAATATAAGAACAACCTATTTCTCCGTTCAGAATGATTAGTAAAACTTTGGCGTTGAAAGTGGCGGAATATCGCCAACTTGGCGATATTTTTTAAATATTGCCAAATAGAAGAAAATGTAGCTAAATTGATAAAAATGAAGCCAAATTTATGAAAATGACGCTAAATTAATGAAGTGACTAATTGATGAAAATTCAATATCTTGGAAAGAACATAACAAACGACTATAAGAATAACGCATTTCTTCTCCCGTCCATAATGCTTGTCGAAAAATTTGGCGGGATGTCGTAAACTTGGCAACTTTTCTAAATATTGCCAGATTGACGAAATTGTCGCCAAATTGATAAAAATATCACCAAATTGATAAAAATGACGCTAAATAGGAGGCAATGCTTTGCAAATGATGGGCATGCGCATGCTTTGCAAATGATGGGCATGATCCGTCACATGACGGGCATACCTTCCTGTGTATAAGAAACCTTCTTGTGTATCTCCTTTGTAACACTTAAGGACGCATATGGCGAATAATCTTGCGAAATGTTGACAACTCGGCTAGATTTAGCCCCATATTGACGAAATTATCGTTAAAATTGTAAAAATGACGCCAAGTTAATGAAAACGACACCACCTGATTGATGAATTTTTTGAAATGCTTTATATGGACTATATTGCTTATTGAGGATAATATCAATATTGATAATTGTTAATTTAGAGTTACGTAAAATATATGGATTATCATCGGGAAAAGAACCAAATATACAATTCAATGTTACAAACACTGTGCCGTGGAGCTTTTCATTATAATTTAACTGTGAAAGAAGTAAATTCATTGCATTATATAAGGAATCCCATGTGCTGCCCACACCAGAATTTTACAGTATTTATCGTGCGAACGAACAGACGCATAGACAGACAGAATGACCAAAGTTATAAAAACTTTACAACTATGTTGGAAAGTGTTAATGAAAGCATTCATTTTTGCTGTAGTAAAAAACCGCAGCACACTTTGTCACCCTGGGTTTATTAAAATATTGAATTAGCTCAAATAAACTTGTCACCTGAATAAGGTTTTAGTTAGAAATAAATAGTATTATAGCATCAATGGAAAGCACTTTTAAACATAAAACTGTAAAATCATTGCTAGAAGTTAATGGTTTATATGAACCTTATGCTCTTGTCGAACCTATGAGCGAGAAACGGAAGATTAAATTTTCTTATACAATGACATGGAAAAATAGTCAAAATCAACGTTTTTACTTATATCACAAAACTGAGTTCAGCACGCTACTGATATTAATCAATATAATATTAGGAAAAATTATTTGATACTGAAACGAATTTTATCTCTCAAATGAATTTAGAAAATAAAGTTGTGTTAACATACTGCTACACAGTGAAATGCATTACTTTAATGTTCTTTTAAAAGCAGTTCCCCTTTTTAACCTCAGAATATTTTTCTTCCGCCTTCTGGCTTGGAGTGTTTCTTAAGCCCTTGTTTTCTTTAGCATGTATTAGGCAATCACCGGAATGTTTTAACATAGTTAGCAGAAATCTCATCCTAGCTGATCTTTGAGCTGCAGGAGGGGGACGAAAAGATAAACACTGGAAAAATTTGAGTATGCGACCTTTATTCTGCGAAAATAGAATATTCTTTTAAAGGTTGACTGTGGTCTGGCATACTCTATTGTTAAGGATAGCTGCATTAGTTTAGAGAAATCTGTATTAGTTTTAGCTATATTTGTTAAATAAATGTTTAGTACTTAATCAACCGATTCCATGCTGAAATTTGTATTTATAAACCGATGGAAAACAATTTGGGATTAAAAAGCAAATGATTAAATTGCAAAATGCATTGGATTTAATTAAGAAAAACAATAAATGAATAACGTTTTAAAATAGACTTAATGGCAAGTGTTTGTGATTTTCAAACTCTTTGAGCTGTTTATTTAGGTCTGAAACAAGGTTACACTTTATGTACACCTCAAACTGCTGCTTACACTAAAATAGCTTATTTAGGAGAATCATACATACAACAATAGCATACAACAGCATACACCAATTTGTTAATTTAACTCTGAATGCTGCTTCTAATGAATTTACTTTAGTGCATTAAGACTTCTTCTTTGCATTTTAGAAATATTGACGAATTTCCGTTTCATAAATTAATTACAATACATGAAATGTTATAAACATTTGGGAATATTACAAAGAAAGGATGGATTAACTTTAACAATTTTATATTTTGTCAACCTAGTTTTACTCACGTAAAACTATTTCAAACAACCTTTTTGATATTTTGATTTTTAGATGATGAATCTTTATGCTTTATGTCTACTCCTTAGCATTTTGTCAGTTTCCAACTTTAAATGACTTTGCAATAATAAGGAGCACCTTGTAAATTCATTAAATAACCAATTCTCAAACCAATGTTCTTACGTATTTACCTTCGATAGATTGAAAAAAAATCATTTTCCTAGCTACATAAAGTCGCAATTGCCTGTGTGTCGATATCAGCCAACGGCTGCTATGCCGAACAGTTGTTATCTATCTTTTAAAAAATCTTATAAAACAACAGATATTGCATGAAATAATAAAATATGAGCATGTACAATATAATGTATCAAAGGGCTGTAAACTTAAATTTAAATCTTAATGTTATCAAAGTCGTTATATGAGATCAACAGAATTCCAGTTTATAAAAATATCTGATGTGTGCAGCACATGACTTTCCCAGCCGACTCTTATTCACGTCCCCTTTATTTCTTCAATAATTCATTATACTGAGTTTCATTTTACAAAATAATATCCATAATTATTTAAAATTACTCAGAAATTGAACTTTTAATTCAATTTTTGTTTTCGTTTGGTAACTGGATTTTATTTCAAAGGTGGAGCTGAGAAAATCCGAAAAAAATTAAACTATCTCGAGAACGGCTGGCCTAGAGTAATGAGGTTGGTATTATTCTTCGCATCGTCAAAAATTATGTATAAAACAAGTATTTAATTGGTGTATTTGAGCATACGTAGTCTTTTATTTTAAAATTTGATGATGTTTGTAGCCATTTAACACAAAAAGCAGGGTTTTTTTCCGAATGCTACCAAAATCTAATCAGTACCAGGGTAACTTGCAATTGATTTATCTACCAAATTTTGTGAAATTTGATCAATTAGTTTTTCAGTTAGTGTAGATACAGGCAATTTCGGTAGGCCATTTCGCAAAAAAAAAAAAAAATGCAGGTTATATTTATCCCGAATCGATCAATATCTAAACAGCTTCAGGGTCACCCAAAAGGGACTTACCTATACAAGTTTATGAAATCCGGTCAATTAGTTTTTTAGTTAGAGTGGATGCATACATTGCACAGAGGATGGAAATTAATAAATCAAATTTTACAAAATTTGCTAGGTAAATCACACGTGAGTGACCCTGGTGCTGTTTAGATTTTGGTACGATTCGAAAAAAAGTAATCTGCCTTTCTTTGCAAAATAGCCCACGAAAATCGTCAAAATCTTATCATCGTCAAAAAGTAAAAAACTACGTATGCTCAAATGCATTAATTAAGTTTTTGTTTTATAAACTTTTAACGATGAACAAAATAAAACCAACCCCATTGTAGTAGGACTAGCCGTTCTTGAGATATTTTCATTTTTTCGCATTTTCGCTACGCCATATTTGAAAATATGTCTAGTTACCAAATGATAAAGATAATTAGATTAAAACTGCAAATTGAGTGTAATTTTACTTAATTTCGGGTGTTACTTTGTGAAATTAAACTCTAATGAATTATTAAAGAAATAAAGAGAATTTGAATATGAGTCTGCAGAAAAGTCATGTGCGGCGCACATCAGATTTTTACTTTCCCTGCAATGCATGGTAATGTATAGGAAAAGTATTGGAATCACGCCGAAAATCGCAAATCTAGTTTTTGACGGATTTACACGTTTTGGGACCTCTAGCACAAGAAAAAACTATATTTAGCTTGACGTCTGTGTAAATGTCTGTCTGTGCAAGGTATGTATCCACTTTAACTAAAAAACTAATTGACCGGGATTCATAGAATTTGGTGGGTAAGTCACTTGTGGGTGCCCCTGAAGCTGATTCGATTTTGATCGAATCGGAATAAAAGAACCTGCATCTTTTTGTGAAGTAGAACTCAAAAATGCCTGCATCCACTCTATCTGGAAAAATAATTGATCAAATTTTACAAAGTTTGGGAGATAAGTCACTTGTAAATTTCCCTGGTGCTGATTAGATTTTGGTACGATTCGGAAAAGAAGAACCTGATTTTTTGTGCGAAATGGCCCACAGAAATCATAAAAATTTAAAATAAAAGATTACATTTGCTCAAATGGCAATTAAATACTTGTTTTGTACATAATTTTTGACGATCAAAATAATAGTACCATCCCCATTATCTAGGTCTAGCCGTTCTCAAGATAGTTTAGTTCTTTCGTATTTTTGCTACTCCGGTGTTGAGAATAGGTCCAGTTATCAAATGAAAACGAAATTAAAAGTGTAAATTCATTGTAATTTCAATTAATTGTGGTTGTTATTTAGTAAAATTAAACTTAATTTAATGAATTACTAATGAAATAAAGATGAAGTGGATTTTAATCTGCAGGGAAATTCATATACTGCCGACATCACATTTTCTCTGTGGTGAAATTACTGCCCTAACTATGATTAAATTAAAAACTGCAAGGTAACTGTAATGGGAATTAGTTAAGCGTCTTCAATACAACCCGTTTATTTGTTTCGAATACCTTTGAGATGAAACTTTATTATTGAGAAACTTTAATTATAGCGAAAGTTATGCCAGATTTTTTTAAGCTACAGCTGAAATTCGAAAATCATTTTACAGGCAAATTATTTCCAGTTATATGAATTGTATTTCCTTACCACATTCTCTATTAATAATCTGTCAATACTATAAAATAACATCTGTATGAAAGCTATAGTGGTTAACAGCAAGTTCGTGAAACAAAAGGAAACGGTGTTTTATAAAAGTGAATGGATTTCTTATGTGTGAAATATATTTTAGATTCAGAAAACGTATTTTTTATTTTATATGCAAATTTATTGTTACTCTTATTGAAAATAAAACAATAAATAAATAAGGAACTTATCGATGAAAAGTTTAGTAAATAGTTAAATAGTTCTAATAAATTCCCTGGTGTTTAATGTTATCATTCAGCAGCTGCATCTACGCATTGAATCCTTGATGCAGACCCTCTTATTTCCGTGTACCAGAATTGGATGACCACTGCTCTAATAATTAAATTTTTTCATCAATAAATGAATGCATCCATGAAATTAAAACGGACGAAGGCCCCAAAATGTGGTACTAAATAATAAGTTAATCTAAACTTAAACTCTTATATTAAATTTAGAAAAAATTCATCACCGAATTAAATTTATTGATGACTCTTATTAATTACGGCATTTGGTTTAGAAAAGATAACATTAAACTAATATTTGAATTTGGAAATCGTTGCTAGGGTGTTCAACAAAATGTTGTTGCTTGCTGCAAAGCGAAATAAGATAATCCTTATCTGGCTTAAATAATCGTAAGTCAAATATGTCAATTTAAATTAATTATTAGTTTTTATTTCTTTATATCCATGAGCGCTTTTATATTTGCAATAATAAAAATAATCGTTACTATTATTTTTGCGAATTATATTGAAATTGAGCAAATATGCCAGCGATATTTCAGTTCTGGCTGTAATGGCATATATCCTAATATTTACGCCAACTCAATTAATAGTAAATTTATTCCTTATTCTATCACTTTCGTCATTGAGTATATAATTCGCATATGCCTCTAACATTCTTGTTTCGTCTACAGTCTCCGTAACACACATATTCTGAAACATTATCGTTGAGAAATCACAATTTTATATTAGTGAAGAACAATTTTAATGTAGCGTTTGACGTCCGCATGTTTCCCCAGTCGCTTCATGACAAGCTTTTAATGAAACTCATTCTTTGATTACTATTGCTTTTCGAAAGTCAACTGCATGCCTTGCATATTTCTTAGAATGTATATGACTTGCAAAATTGTGATTTTCTCTAGAGCTGTTTGCTGCGTCTATTTCTGTAATTAGCTAATTCCTTACCTGGATTAACCTTGTGGTTTACTGCTTATTGGCATTCCTAGTGTACTTTGTCTCTTAACTCTTGCTTCATCTAATGCCTACAGATTTTGATTGTATAGCCTGCTGTTGTTGTTGTTGAGACCCAGACCGACCGACCTACCAGAAAGGTGTAAGGTAACTGTATGGACGGCCGGGAAGTGCCACCCAATTTAGACCGGAACCCAGTGGGGGAGGCATCCACAGGGACCGTACCCTCCTTCCCCTACCACCAACCTCTCGGAAGGACTTACGGACCCACATGTTTAACGTGATCGTACTCCGCATGAACACGGCGGCATTTGTGGCAGCGTGCAAATCTAGCGCGCAAACCACGGGGATACCGCACCCGAGATGGCCAACAGCACGCGGTGTTCCGAGGTGGTCACCCACCAAGTACTAACCGCGCCCGATGCTGCTTGACTTCGGTGATCTAACGAGAATCGGTGTTTTCAGCACGGTACGGCCGTTGGCCCTGTATAGCCTGCTGTGAATATGTTTGCAGTATTGATGTTAAACTTAGCGCCGGAGATATCGAAGTTATTGTAGTCCATCCTTTTGTTTTACAACTTGCAGCTTGTCGTTGTCGTTGTCATTTTTATTTACTTTTATAACGTCGTATTACTGTTATACTTTCTTTGTGCACCTGTTGTCATTTGGAAAATAGTGTTACTATTTGTTTAACATGGACTTTTTACTGGTCCTTAAATTTTCCCATTTATCAAATGATAGCATTATCATTACAGTACTATATCCTATACGCGCTGAAATTTAGATAAGGCTGCTTAACATACACTGTAAAAAATCCTGAAGATATCTTGACTGAAAACTAATAGTTTAAAAGGTTTTTTTTGTAGGAAATACAAAGCTTTTTGAGCCGTAAAATATCGTAAGATATTTTCTACATATAAAACCATAGATAATCTACCAATATATTGCTTGTTACGAGCTTCAATGCTCACATAAAGCTAAATGGTTCAATTTTTAGGTTTCAGAACTATAACAGCCGGGATTCAATCATAATGTACTGATGGGGGCTATGTATATGCATGTAAGTATTAGTCACAGAAACTTAACCCCTTTTTAAGGAGGAGATCCAAGAGGGACACATGAGAGGTTGGTGGTAGGCGGAGGAGAACATGGTCCCTGTGGATGACTCCCCCGCTGGGTTCTTGTCTAAATTGGGTGGCAGTTCCCTGCCGTCCAAACAGAAACGTTATACCTTTCTGGTAGGTCAGTCTGTCTGCGTCGAAGAAGCAGAGGAACATATATCCATTGATGGTAGTTACTGCTTTTGGGACTGTCGTTATCTAGTCAATTCAAATACAATTTAAAAAGTAGTTATCTTTCAAAGTGTATTTTCGAATCCATAAAAGGAAAAATATTTCCATTATGTATAACATGAAATATGTCAACGACGATCGTTTTGTTGTTAAATTCCTTTTCAGAAACAAGGAATGTTTCTGCGTCCTACAAAGCAGATGGCTTTGTTTCTCAGATTCGTACATATTTTCTACATTGTAGAATATTCAGACACCAGCTGAACGTCATCAGTAATTCTTAAGTAGGTATGCCACAATACGGAACTATTGAAACTGGATCATTTAAGTTTCAAAAGGCCTCTTTTGAATACCTGATCTCTTCAACTGTACGAAGGAAAAATCAAAAATCTGGGACACGTAAATTTTACTCACTGATTCTTTCAAAATGTGACATAATGCAACCTTTTACATAATAATTATCTATAATGCATCATCTTCAATATTTCTAGATGTGAAAGTATCCTGTTAGAATAAAATCTGATCATTTTACCATATAAGAGATTAAGACATTTTATTTTTGCAAAATAATAACACACATCAAAACTTTCTCATTACTCTAATTCGTCAAATACCTATATCTTTTATCGCCATTGCCTTAAATAAGTATGCCGAATTAAAAAAAAATAATACAAATTTTTTAGAGAGATACGCCGTTTTATCTAGATAAGGCAATTTTGTAATATCTATAAAATGTTTAATATTAAAATCTTACTTGAGAGTGGTAGACGTCATTTTTAGCTAGTGGTAGATGTTATTTTTACCACTATTTCGTATTGCAAGATAGCAAAACAGTCACTGAATCATATAATATTAGTTAATTTTTTTTATAAAGGTTCAATTTTTCATTTATGATTACACGAATGCAATAGCTTGAGAAATGGGTATCTCACCCTCTTATAAATGGCATCAATTGTAAAATAACAAATTATAGAATTTATGTAATATTTTATGAGATAATTATTTATCTTTCTTTTTTTTCAATTTTCGTAAAGAAATGTTAAAAAAAATTGAGAGCATTCATTCAGTCTGTTCTTTCAACCCGAAAATGAATATGTTCTCTGACTCATACTATTGACTTTTTATTGTCGTGACACATTTCCTGCTTGATTTGATTTTTATATATCCAGCTGTATGTGGACTTATCAAATTTCCGATATTACGAAATTGACTTTAGATAATCTTAGATAGAATTGTCCACTTATTTCCGGTTACACTTTTATTTGTATTACTTTTATTTTATACTATTTTTATTTATACTATACTTTTATTTGTTTTATACTACTTTTATTTGTTTTATTCTACATTTATTTGTTTTATACTTCTTTTATTTGTTATATACTACTTTTATTTTATACTGTAATGTTATTTCTTTTATAAAGTTTTTTTATTCATTTTAGTTCAAAAATATCTTTCTCAAGGTTGGCAACAGTTAAAGCTCCCTAATTCAATTTGCTCTGGAATGTATTTGAAGTACATATAAAGTGATCATATTTAACGCTTTCCAGCATAGTTGAAAAGTGTTTATGACTTTAGTAATTATGTTTATCTGTCTGTCCGTTCGCACGATAACTGTCGTAAAAATGAGTTTATAAAATTGAAATTTTAGTTATGTTGTTGAGAAGATCTAAGGAACGTCAGCAAATTAAAATGAATAATATCACTCAACAAGTTTTGGATTTAACCCGTGTTAAAAATGAAATACATTGAACACTATGACGCATATTTTTTCAAATATTTATGTAAGCGGAGATAAATTCACATATTGTTTCGAAAATTTAAGGAAGTATTCAAATTGTTACGTAAAATGTGTGAAAAATAATTTAGCTAAATATGTTATGTATAGTTCTTAAATAAAAATTTAAATAATAAATACAATAATATTATATGAAGATCTTTTAAATTTTTTTTAGTGTTGCATCCGTCATAAAACCGCTTTATGTTTACATATTATGTGTGAATCTAAATTTACAATATGCTTTATTTTAAATGATCACTAAACTTTGAATATTCCTACAACGAGACCTAATTTCTATAGCATGCAGAATGTAAACAATTCGAGTGATTGTAAGATGGGTTGCATAAGGATTGCTGAATTGTTTTGGGCAAAATTATTTAACTCTGAATTCGAATATAAGTGATATGACTGACATATTCATTCGTTTTACATAGAGAAACATGCAATTTATAGCATTGACTGTTTTGATTAAGTTTCGAAGTAAAATGAATCATTGTAGTACTGTGATAATTTAAACTTATCAGCGCTGAATGTATCGAATTTTAAAGATGTTTAAATGAAATTGCATTTCAGTTTGAAAGTATTTCATAATCAATGCTTTATTCATTATTGATATTTCTTATTATAATGCTATAAATTTATAATGTGTAACAAAATGTGAAATTATTATCAACATGCCAAGCTGAACGAAAATTAAGAAAAATATACCTACTAAAATTATCTTACCAAAATTCCTCCAATCAGCCTAATTTCTCTTAGTCATGTCGGATCTATATACTCACAGACGAAGAGATATAGATATCACTGAATGACAATAGTTGTTTTTATGTAGCAATGCTTAAAATGTGTATATCCATCAAAATCCGAGGATGAGCATTTTTACGCAACACATTAGTTTGTATGGAAAGATAAAATTTGCGAGTAAAATCATAAACATATATCTACTACGAACTTTGAATCCTTGCAAATAAAATACCGGCAAGATAGGGGAGTATGAGATACACATTAAATCCAATGAGAAATTTGCCGACAAGATCTAAGTAAAGTTAAATTACATACATACAGAATACAAGAATATTCATGAATGACATAGTGGCTTATATTGACATGGAATATATATCAATGTATACCAATTTCGTCAATAGCCAGAAAATGGCTTTCTAAATGTAAATGTTCGAATATTTATACTACTGCGCCAAATATCTACTATGCAGAAGTTATACGTATACGTTTAAGGTTTCATTATTTTAATTGTAAGTTGTTAAGACTGATATTAAACTGCATAATTTTGACTATTTTAAAAACATTATTTTATTTTAAATTATTTCTTAATTATAACATGAAGTATGCAGTTTCTGAATAAAAACTACAATACATACAATTTTTATCTGTTTTTGAAAATGTAAAACTTATATTTGAAAATATATTGGACATATATTATTTTTGCTTTCAATAGTCATACAGACACAAAAAATATTTACAGGAAATTTCATGATTGAAAGTAAATTGAATATTCAGGAAATCTCGCTCGATTCCATTTTGAATGTGTGATGAGATCTGAAACTTCAAAGATCAAAGAAAGAATTTTCATTTAAAGTTTTTTCTCAGTATTATTTATAATCCCTAGGATATTTAAAATTTTATAGCTGAAGTGCGAAATAAAATTCAGGATTTGAGGTGCAGTGGTTTACTAAAGGTATCAAATACAATTTAGTACAATCGTATGGATTTTTAGCAGTATTTATATTAATAATTTATACAGCCAGATTAGTGTAATAAGTAACACTTTTGGGTTCATGCACATTTAAATATATATTCCATTATTTCTTACTTTAAATGACTAATATATGTACTAACAATAACAACATAATAGAAAAATTCTTAAAATAAATTCAATTTATTTTAGAACCTTCGATATTTTCTAACTTCGATATTTTCTAATGTTATAAACTCTGCATTAACATCTAATTATATTTATTAAAATACAGCGAAAGTCTGCAAAAGGTTATATATGCATACATTTGTAATTGCTAAATATATGGTTTAACACATATTTCGAAATTGATGTAAAATAATATGCAAGTTCTAATAGTATCCTTCGGTTATACACAACACTAATTGCGCGTTTGTTAATTTTTTATCGTATATAAAAGCATTTTAACTGTCTGGCCTAAACTTATGAGAATTTTCAGAATTCATATGCTTTCAGATCACGATTATGTAATAGACGAGAGAACATATTTTATTTTCAGTAAAAATCATTATCCAATTTTCGAAAGCACTTTTGCCATTTCATTAATGTTTTATGCATCTTATTAAGGTTTACTAATCAAGTTTCAGTGGTTTATGTTGCATTCTTACAACAAGCAACATGTATTCACGTTCCCGCAAATTTCAGTCACTGTTTTCCATTCCAAAAAATCAAAGCAATTAGTAAAACAATGTCGTTATTATAAAACTAGTCTACCGATCGAGCAGAAATTGTTCAGACATTGACAACCATTCAGACATTGACAAAGTTGCTTAAGTCTTTGGACGAGTCGGACGGCCTGGGTCTTCAACCGTGACTGTTCAGACATTGACAACCATGGTTTTGCAAACCTGTGCTTGATGATGTACCAGAAATTGCAAAGCTTTTGAAAAATGTACCGTTTACAGCAGGTAAAGATGATAATACGTAAGAAACGCACTTAAAATTACATAGTAAACGTTGTTTTAAAATTGACGTAGTAAACATTTGTTTTCTAAGTGAGTTGCAAAACATGCATTAGAAAAACATATCATTAGAAGAATAATCGTTTGCTTTCCAATGACATAAATATTCTGTGCGACCAAACACATAAGTTACAATTTCGGGTAGGTCGGACTGTCTGGCCAGTAAATTAAAATAAAGTTGGCAGAAATGGACATTGATGCCACTCGCGGCTACTATTATCTAGAATTCAAGAAAAAATCCGGCATGACTGATATTAGATAAATGATTCTACGTTGCAAACTTTTGGGCAACGCCAATAATTGTGAAATTAACGGAGTTTTGCGGGTTTCTGTAAAAATATGACTTCAGATCTTAGCCATCTTCCTAAAAACACTAACATGATAGTAATGAATAAAAATATTAGTTCCCGTTTACAGTAGGAAATTTATTTTTAAAGATGACTCAATAAACATTTATTTTCTAAGCGAGGTAAAAAATGCAATATAAATATACACATCACTAGAAGAAGCTCGCTTTCTGATGACATAATGATTTGAAAATATGTGCAAAGTAAACCAAATCAAAATTCAATTTTGTTTGAAATAACATGCAAACGTTTATCAAAATATTTAAAATTTAACGCCGTTTTCAATATAAAATTCATAACCATGGCGTTTAATACTATACGTGCGTCACAAGCGAAATTTAAATTAAACAAACATGTTGCTGAGATAATGTTAAGCTCAAATACTGTTTGAGAGTTGCCGGAAAGTCCCTGTAAATTTCCCGTTGGGGCAGGCGTCTTAAATTTAATTTTTGTCTGTATCGACAATATGTACGATGGGCCGAAGTTGGAAGAATCGATCATACCCGTTTCGTACTTAAAATCCAAATATAGTTTTAGTTTTAGCAATAGTTTTTAAAACATGCAATAGATGGCGCCACCGATAAAATTGGCCATTTAGTTAAATTTTTGACTTTTAAACGTATTCGGATTTGGAAAATTATCTCGATGCGACGTTTCTGTGTCAAATTTCAAGTCGGTGGATTGCTTTGAGTTTTCGCTATAGTTGACACAAGACGGACATATTTATAGAAGAATGTAAACAAACAGTGTTTTATGGAATGCAAATTTAATATTTTCGATATTAATAGTATTAAAAATTAAAATAATGAAAAATAAATTATATTGCATGTTAGATCGGTTATTAATATTTCGTATTTTAAGTACGAGCATTATAATTTAATTCAATATTGTTGTAAGATTTAGTAAGGATACTTCTGAACCATTGTCCGAGAACAAACAAAATAGATGAAATTGGGGTAAGATAATGCATCAACTTTTTCCATTCTAAACGCACCAGTTTACACCATACGATACCATCATATTTTAATCACAATATACAGTGAAATAGTCAAATAAACAATAAGCAATTACCTAACCATGCAGTCTCAAATAAACCTAAAATCCATCAGAATGTTCAAATTTTATCCAAATTGTTCCTAAGACAACAAAGAACAGCGCAAAATCTCACTTTGAAATATCAAAAACAGTTTAGCTATGATAATTTTTAAGTAATTTGAAGCTATATCACGTAACACAAATGCATACTGACGGTTAAAATGAAAGGATTATCTTTTCCAAACAGGCACAATTATAAATACGTGTTATTCCTTAGCTTTTGTGTATTAACTTCCCCCGTCTTTTCAACTGTGATCATCAAAACTCATCATAAAATCATGAAAACATATTTTATTAAATTAACTTTGATACAAATATATTTGGAATATAACTATTTTTTTTCCATTTACCTTTATCTCCCTAGATATTTTATCAGACAACTGGCTAGAATACAAGTTTTGAAGATATGTTTAAAGAAAGAAATATTATTGGCGCAAGTTTTCCCTTGTGATCCCTATCCGCTCCGAAATGTTTCCGGTGTTTTTGAGCTGTCGTATAAATCTGAACTTAATTTCTTTATTTTGGTGGATTTAGTACTTAATCTTAAATTGCATTCTCTGTATCGATTATTTTGTTTAACTCCCATAGATCTAGATACAGAAGATTTAACTGCAATTTGCTTTCCTATCTTGAACATAAATTTCTAGAAGAAAAGTTCGCAGTCTGACCTACAAACTTTCAAGTTCTTTCAGTGACATATTTTCATCCAATTGTACTAAGTATAATACGACTTAGCACAATTGGACTACATATTGATATAATACGACTTGTGCTAAGTATAATACGATTTAATGTATAATACGACTTTAAGTAAATTCAAAGGGAGCTGTGGTAACAGAAAATTTATTATAAAAATCGTAGAAATCACTTGTATTCTTTATGTAATTCTGAATCGATTCGTTTTTTAAGAGACTGGATTTGATAAAATTATTT
Source organism: Amaurobius ferox (assembly GCA_951213105.1). Classification (NCBI taxonomy): domain Eukaryota; kingdom Metazoa; phylum Arthropoda; class Arachnida; order Araneae; family Amaurobiidae; genus Amaurobius; species Amaurobius ferox. The sequence continues at coordinate 42,214,689 of OX578134.1, read as the reverse complement.
TTATTTTAAAGTTTTATTTTCCTTAGTTTGAATTTTTTGACAAATGGAACTATAATTTGATACATTTCTGAAAACTATTTGCATATATACACTATGTTACAAAAACAATTCTCAACCCTATAAAACTGTCTGGTAACCCCGAAACTCGAAATGCAAATAACTCCTGGTCAGGTATATAAATGATGAAAAGTCACTCAAAAAGAAGAGGAATGGGTTGCTACAGAGTGTATAGCAAGAGGGTATCTTGGAGTGTCTACAAGTAGCCTTGCTCATCTACTGGTTCATAAGCATTGCTAAATCGCTGGTGTAGTTGGTTAGATCATGACCTAAATTACATTATTAGGAGCAGCGTCAGATCCAGAGAGGAAGTATAATTTAAGAAAATCAGATGGTATGGTGAGGCTGATATGTTGATCGCCAATCTCTGATGTTTATATCACATTTCGTTATAATTTCCCTCAGTGTACTACCAAATTTTATTATTGGTTCCAGTTAACACTAAAAATTAAATGTATCTACTAGGTCGCAATCCTCTCTCCCATCCTCTCACTGCCATTATCTCTCTCATCTTCTCTCTATCATTCTCTCTCTCATACTCTCACTCTGTCTCTCATTCTCTCTCATTCTCTCTCATACTATCTCTCTCATTCTTTCTCCCTCTCTCGCTCATTCTTTCTCCCTCTCCTCTCATTCGCTCTCTCATTCTCTATCTCTCACTCTCTCCCTTTCTCATTCTCTCTCATTCTCTCTTTCATTCTCTCTCATTCTCTCTCCCATTCTCTCTCTCGCTCTCTCTCTACTGTTTCCTGTGATAAGTTCAAAAATGCTTAGTAATATTAAGTAGAATTAATGTAGAACTAAAATGAGCATATACTATTTGTTAAGAAGTATTTCGAATCCATTTATTTGTGATAAAATACTGAAACAATATTTTAAAGCAAGTTCTCACGATTTCCTCTTCTCAAGGAAGATAAGAATAATATACATATAAAGTGTGACGTATTTCCAAAGAAATGTCTAACAATTTGCCTACTTTTGGATTAAAAGGGGAGTTAGATGTGGATATTTTGTTCGTCTGGGTAGTTGTTGTGTAAAAGATGTTGAAAGTCATCCTATTCCAAACGGAAAGCATTAACTGAAAAGATTCAATGGAACATTCATATTTTTTACATTCCATGCATACATCATAAATGATTACAAAGTACGTCATAACGCTGTCAAAAGTGGCAATTTAAGATTTAACAATTAAATATGTTTCGAGATCGTCTCACATATAAATTGAATGTTTTTCATGCGGCATATGTGCTTAGACGACTGCTTGAATAATAATTTCTTTGAAAGAGATTACGCTCAGTGTTAAATATATGTATTAAATTTTGTATAGTAAATTGTTTAAAGCTGTATGACTGAGTTCTAAAGTCTAAACGTGATGTTAAACAAAATTTAAGTCCATCTAAAAATATATTTAAGGTAGATGCGGTAAGAAAAATCGGCTTTCAATTTTGTGTCGAACGTATCCTCAAGAATCGTAAGTGTATACACAAGATACAAGAATAAGTCCAAGTTTCTGAATAACTAACGTTTATCCATAAGCACAAATTAAACAGGAACAATATACAATCAAACAACACTTACGTGGTCCACTAATTTCACAGGATAAACAATAGTATTCTCAAAATACTGGCGAAATTAAATTCATAAAACAACGGTTACTATTATCAAAACATTGACAAAGAGATACAGTTAATTCTCGGAGTCCGACAGTGGTCGCGAACGGACGTACTTTGGAGCTGGCTAGTGCTTTCGTCTGTGCCTGTTGGTACTTGCACATTGTGCGTGCAAAATACCAGAGGAAGTAAGAGCTGTACTTGAGATGGATAGAATAATCTCTATGCTAAATCAAAAGATATTTAATGTGGATAAAGCGGACAGACGCATGAATGGGACCGAGGCGGTCGAAGAAGACAAAGAAGCTCAAACACGAGGTGATAAAGTGGTACAGCAATAAGAGACCCTCCTACACCATAGCTACCTACGTCAACAAATATAAGAAGCAAAAAATTCATCGAATCTGGGATAAAAACGGATATCTTGACCCACCTCAGAGTTTACGACTTTATCATTGCCACCCTGGAAGACAAGCTGGACGAGCACATGGACATAGAAAAGAGGAAGCACCTGAAGGGCATCCTAGCAGGTACTATAAAATATTCTAACTTTCACTTATACAACCCAAATAGAAAAACCCATATAGAGCACGACTCTTGCGATTTCATTACGATTAAAGTAAAATATACGATTAAAGTAACGATAAAGTACGATTAAAGTTACGATAAAGTAAATATACGATTAAAGTAAATTAAAAAACTTGGCGGAACTTTATAAAACATATAAAACTAAAATGCATGACAAACTTGATATCAAACCAAAAAAGTTAAAAGTTAAAGAATCCAATGAACATCCCCAAACCCCACAGAAATACCATGTAGCAAATAAATTCGCGAAATTAAATGCGAAAGATGCAGAAGTAAAGAAAGCTGTAACTACACCCCCTAAAGGTAACATCTCGTAATTCTATGTGGACTCCACTAGTGATTTGGGGGACCTCATAGAAGAACTGTACAAAGCCCTAAAGACTGAAATTCAAGGCCTTTTACTTGGAAGGTTGATCAGGATCACTCCTGGATCCTCTGAGGATTGCAGGAGCCACTGCAGGTCTGCCTAGATCCATCCAATAAACGGGAGAGGATTTATAGCATCACCATAATCTTCTCCACGAGAGTTGTAATACAAGTATTCAAATCTAAGTGAAGTAAAATATTTTGTAATTGTAATCTTTATAATATTTCCTCTGAGAATTGTTCCATTCCTGTTAGGTGCCTAAAATGCGGTGAAAACCATCCAACGCGTGATTGTAAAAAGACTAGAGATCTCCTGATAAAATGTGCCAATTGTGACGGAGCTCACTCTGCCGACTATAAACACTGCCCACAAAACCTCTGGAACCGTAAAAAGTTCCAGGAATCTGAAACTGGGTCCTAAGCTGCAAAATCTATAACTAATTCCCCCCTAAACCTAGGCATGGAAAACTTGCCATCCTTTCAAAATGTACAAACTTCGAAGTCAGTCCCTACTCAGGAGGCGATGGCAAGTGCCTAGGCGGATCAGATAAGTTCCGTAGAGCCCGGTGCCCATCACATTCAGAAGGAGATATAATATCTAGCCAACGAACCCCAAACCTCTTCCTTCACTTCTTAATTTATTTTTAAAAAAGATCAAAAATTACCTCAACATTACCGATATCAAAACCCTATTTAATAAAATAACTCTGATCTTAAAAGCAGAATATGACCCTAGGTAAAATACCTTTCATATAATCCAATTAATCGCAGATCTAAAAACCCCACACCTTTCCAAAATTAAATTGTCCTGCAAGTTTATTTCTTTAACCATTTTTCAACAGACCAGCTGTTGCTGCATTTTTAGTAGCAGAGAAAAGAGAGTAAATGTTAACATTTACTCTATTTGCTCTGCTCTGAACCAAGACCAACCAGATCATATCATCCCGCCCACAAGTGGGCGGGATTATGACCTTTTGAAACATTTATATGACAAACTCAACTGATGCCAAAGAATCAGTGTACACTATCATACAGTTTGAAGATACGGCATAATGTACCAGGTGCTTCAAGTATTACCGAAGCCAGTATTCAAGATACAGTTCACTGTAGCTTGTATATTGGCAACTCGTCAACTGAACAGTCTGATTCAGTGATGACTCCTATTTATGGTCTCTCCAAAGAAACTTCTGGAAATCTCTATATCTCAAAGAATAATCGTACTATCGAGAAGTTTCTGGAACATCCCGGAAGTCGCCAAAGTGACGATAAATCGGCAAATCTAACAGGCCTTCTTCCTACTGAAAAAACCTAAAAATCCTGGGCTCATGTCTTGCTGACGTCTTGGACTGTGTTTTCTTCGCCTGGCCTTCGAGACAGGCAAAAGAAAAGGCGTCAAAAGGAATATTGTGAGTTCGCAACAGCCTTACCTTACTTTGTTTATGACGATAAACTGTCCTATTGAGAATATAATCTTTACCTTTCGCGTATCTGGTTTATCTTGCTTTTTTCTTGTTGCATTTAACGTTCACTGATTGTTATCTGTGGCTGCCCAGAAAAACGTCTGCTAAAAAGTCACCCCTAAATATGACAACAAATTTAACTTCTAGATGCGACTAGCAAGAACTAGACATATTTTAAACAAATATTAGAAGGGTAATTAAATAAAACTTTAAAATTTGAATAAGTTTTATCAATATTTTCGAAATATGAATTAAAAGAAAATACATACCAACACGCCCTTCTTGAAACTCACGATTAAACATTATTGAGTTATGTTAGAATTTCATTCCGAAATTGTAGAAAATTCAAATAATTAAATGTCTTTAAATGTTCTATTTAAAAGCGTGTAGGGTTCACAGATTACAAAATTATTTTACAGTCCGGATGCGGCCCACGGCGCAACTGGACAGCTTTGCAGAATTACAGACATACGATATATGCAGAATTTGTATTATTTAAAGGTGTTTTTTTACATATTAAAATATCTGTCTGTCTGTGTTTGCCATCTGTCGAGGAAAATCGCAGTGTAGAACAAAGGTGAAATCTACTACACGTGTGCTTCAAGTCTTCGTGCAAGAGTCCTCTGTGAAATTATTTAAAAATTCGATTTAATTTAAAAGTTAGGAAACTTTAAACAGAAATTCCATCGAAATTTTGACTTTAAAAGCATTTTATTCAATTCCGACGATACAAGATAAAATAACGCATGTGGTCTACAATCGACATATTAGGCGACGACTTTGAGTGCTGTTTTATTTACTATTTACTAAATATGTGGATGTCAAATATCATTTGCTATGGTTTAAAATTTATTACATTTTATATATTGTATATACGTGTTCTCTGAAAATTTCAATCTAATCTTCTGGAAACTCGCTGTGTTAACAATTATTCTATTACATTTTTCTTCTGTGGTAAAATAACTTTTCTTTCTTCCTTGCGACTTCAGGTGTTTTCATTTACTTGTGGCAAGCTTATTTTGGCTCAAATGACATTATTTAGGCGTTCCGCTTTAAGAGCGTATTACCCACGCGATGCATGGTTGCGCATGAAAAAAAAACGAAAACAAGAATTAAATTTGTTCAAAACAGTCGATTTGGAAATTTATTGGTGTTATCTCTATTACCGAACTATTAATTAGGAACCGTGCAACCACTGAGTACTTCGTTCTTGTATAAAACAAATGAAATGACTGAATTTGGAAAATTGTAAGCAGCATTTTTAGCCACCCTACACAGGGAACTTTTGTGCCGCTCTGCAACACCAAGGCTACCTAATTTTCTCATGAGCCAGCCAACGTTGCTTGGAAAACTTAATTAGTTAACGTTATTTTTTCTGCATATTTTGATTGACTGCGGCCTTGCTTGAAGCAGCTTCCTGGATTCTAGGTTTTGAACTTCGTGCCACTAAGATTAAACGAAATTCATTTTTATATAAAATATCCTTTAAAAAAATTTCGGTATATATGAATGCTAAGTATTTTTTTTTTTAATTTTGATTTCCTTATTTATTTTTTTTTGTGTGTGTCTTAATTACCTGCAGCAACAGTCATTTGGAATAAGACCATCTACTTACAATGTACCCACTCCCTTTTAATATTTACTTTACATTTTATTGCCCCAAGAAAAATCAGATTGCAATATATAGGAGCTGCCAAATGTAGGCGTGGCCTCGCATAAAACTTCATTCTAAATTACACAGCATTAAATTTGCTTGTTACTTTCTATAATTGACTATAATTGCTAAGATGATCTTCCATTCGTGTAAATATTGGAGGCAGGGCTGCCGTAGCATTTAATAAAAGTGCATTCGTGACCAGCACCTGCTAAGATTCAATCACGGCGTTAGTTGCGAAAATATTGTCAAAAGGTGCTGTAAAGAGATTAATAATTCTCTACAAGCAAAATAAAGGTAATTAATATGGTATTTGTTTAGTATGAAGTTATTTACAATTTTGAAAATATCTGATATTAATATGAAAACGTTTTATCGTTCGTTGAGATATTTACAAAAGATTATGTAAATTGAATTTTTTGTTGACATTATACTTCATCTACGTTGCTTTGAATAATGTTTATTTTGCGTCCTATGTTCATTTTATAAACATAAATCACCTTTAAAAATATACTTGTACTGCTATGTAACAGTTGAATTATATTAAAGTAAAAGTCGTATGTTTTATTGCTATATCAGTTTTTAATAAATATATATAAAAAAGAAAAAATACATTATTTCCTAGTAAATTCATTTAGTATTTGTTTTGAAATGTAATCTAAAGGTTTAGTTGGAATTGTGAAAATATTTGCAGATTGATTATTTCTAATTTATAATCTATTTGAACATAGTTAAAAATATGCAACTATTCTGTGCATCATATTTCTTTATTTCCATTGTTTTTTCACTTTATAACTACATACAGGTGAGAGTTATCTCCCCCTGAAATTTAGGTTCTTTTTATATGTTTTGGATCATATCCTGAATGATAATCTTGTGGCAACTTTTTCCATTTAATATATTTTAAATCTATTGTGAGATGTATACGCATTTCAAATGCAGAAGGTTAATATTTACCGTTAATTATTAATCTATAGTAAACTATATAAATAAAATTGAAAATGTGTCTGTCTGTCTGTCTGTCCCGTCATCACGGGAGAACGGCTGAACCGAATTTGATGAAATTTTGTGGATAGCCCAGAAATAGCCCCACTTAAAATTTAGTCCATGTTTGGAGTTTCCACAACCAGTGGTTCTCGAGATATTAGTGAAAAACGAATATTTCGTTTGTCTCATCATCACGAGAGAACGGCTGAATCGAATTTAATGAAATTTTGAGAGTAGCCTTGAAATAGCCCCCCATCAAATTTTCCCAAGTTTATGAGGAAGATTCTATCTTATATCATGTTGCTCGGCAACACAATAAAATTAAAGGTGTTTGTTAATGATTATTATTATTTTTTCGATTTGAATAATAAATAAATGTATATAAAAATATATTTTAGAAAAAAACGGTTTGATTTTTCTTTTAATTATATTAATTGCGAACTGCGTACATCACTTTCATTTATTTTGGCAAAGTGGTTTCAAGCAAATACTTTGTGTTTATCTAATAAATTCATGCTGTCTACCCAATAAATTCATTTATCCGATTGTTGAAACAGAAAAGGAGTAGAACGGGTATATCTTCTAATAATCTTTTAGTGTTTTCATTTAGTATCTACAAACTGGATCACGATATTTTATTCAGATCTGCATTTTTAGAGCTACGAATTTGGCTGGATATCGCTAACTTGGAAAATTTCATAAAAGTTGCCAAATTGATTGAAATGTCTCCAAATTGAGAAAAACGATGTAAATCAATGAAATGTATTTTGTTTTGCTAGAAGAAAGGACTGAACTGGTGTTTCGTTAACATTTGTCTGTCAGTCCAACCGTCTTACTTAGAAACATATTTAGCGAATTTTTAAAATATCACCAAATTGATAAAAATGTTTGTAAATCCATAAAAATATCTTGCAAATTGATAAAATTGCGCGAAATAAATGAAATTGTGTTTTTTAGGGGATAATATTTTGATGATGGTTCGTCAATTTATCGCCAAGTGGGCCTGTCAGTTTTATAGTCCTACTTGGTGATAAATTTGGCGATTTTTTAAAATGCCGCCAAACCTTCATTAGAGATCGCATTATTCAGACGATATTTTGACCACCAATTTATTTGAAGCAAATCATAACCTGTCGGTTAGCAACTTATTCAAATCCAGGGTGTTTATGAGGAAGAAGATTTTTATTAAATATTTTCCGATTTTAATAATGAATATAATGTATATAAAATAAATTTCATTGCCATCATATTTTTGACTGGATAATATCAATTACGATCTTCAGATTTAAACATTATTATTATTGATGTTTTCGGCGAGTATTGTACGTTGTATGAGTAACCTTCTACAAATGCACAGCTATATCTTCTAATCTATAAGAATATCAATAGTACAGGTATAATGGCATATATTTTGACATATATTGGCATATATTGGAATCAAGTACGGCCTTCTGGTATGAAGATTACGGGGATTATTGATTTTTTAATTTATTAATTAATCAGTTTTATTTTGGCAAATATTTTTAAGACGCATATTATAATACGGGTAATGTTTTACTAACACTAGGAAATATCTTCTAATCTACGACATTATAAGTAAAACCGGTATATTTTCCCATATAATTTTAGCACTTTCATTTTGGCACATATTGGAAGCAAATACTGCCATCTGGTTTAAAGATTACGAATTTATTGATATTTTCAATTTATACATGTAATCTACTAATACAGGTTATATCTTCTAATATTCGCGTAGTACGGGTCCTATACAATTTTAATGATCTTATTTTGCACATATTGATTCAATTCCATATCTTTTGTAAATTTGTTTACAAAAGAGGCCAGGATGTTTTTGATTCTTCAGATCTGCCCCTGAAGATAATTTTGAATAGCGAGAACAGATAGATATTCCTTAACTTCTTTTTAGGAGCATTATGTTAAACATTTTAGTACAATATTTTGATAAAAAATGTCATTTAGTATACTATAGAAATTTGCACATGATTGTTATTTTTAAGTTTCTTTATATTATATACTCCGTACGAAGAACGGGTATGCTGCTAGACTATATCTATATAAATAAAAATGAAAATCTGTCTGTCTGTCTGTTTGTCACACCATCACGGGAGAACGGCTGAACCGAATTTGATGAAATTTTGTGGGTAGCCCAGAAATAGCCCCACTTAAAATTATATCCGTGTTTTGAGTTCCTACGGCCAGTGGTTCTCGAGATATTAGTAAAAAACGAAATTTTCGTTTGTCTCATCATCACGGAAAAACGGCTGAACCGAATTTAATGAAATTTGGCGAATAGCTTTGAAATATCCCCCCATAAATTTTGACCAAGTTTCGAGTTTATAAGACCTGGGGTTGTCGAGATATTAATGAAAAACGGAACTTTTTCCTAGGAGTTCTACTCCCTAACTCCGTGGTTTATCCAAACGAAAAGCTTGAAAATCGTTTGAAAGTGAATTAAAATTTAATCTCTGAGTTTGATGGGAGATTTTTTGCGTTAATTAGTCACTTTCTGAAAACATGAATTGTTTGAAACATGATTTAAAGGGGAAATCTATCTCCATGGTTCATGGTTTATTTAAAACAAGCTTTTACGGAACAATGAGAAGTATAGAGAAATCAAAATCGTTATTTAATTTCGCAGTTTATGTTATAAGACATGACATATTTAACATGTTATAAGATTCTATCTTATATCATGTTACTCAGAAACGCAATTAAATTAAATCTGTCTGTTAATTTTAATAATTATTTTTTCGATTTGAATAATAAATAAATGGATATAAAAATATATTTTAGAAAAGAACGATTTGATTTTTCTTATAGCATTTTTGACTGGATAATATCAATTACTGTCTTCAGGTTTAAAAATTATTATTATTTATATTTTCGGGGATTATTGATTCAAGGATTATTGATATTTTCAAGTTATTATGCAATTATTTTATTATGACAAAAATTGTTTAAACTCATATATTGTATGTTGTACGAATCTTCTACAAATACACGTGTATATCTTTTAATCTACGAGAATATAAGTAGTACAGGTATATTGACATATGTTTTGATATATATTGGCATATATTGTAATCAATTACGACCTTCTGGTATAAAGAGTACGGATATTATTGATGTTTTCAATTTATTACGTCATCTCTTTTATTTTGGCAAATATTTTTGAGACGCATATTGTAATACGGGTAATCTTCTACTAACACATTGGCATATTTTCTGATCTGCGACAATATAATTAGTACGGGGTTGCATATATGCATTCAATTCCTATTTTTTCTTCTGTAAATTTGCTTACAAAAGGGGGCAGGATGTTTTATTCTTCAGATCTGATCGTGAAGATAATTTTGCATAGTGTGAACATATATTCTTAAACTTCTCTTTAGGAGCAATAAATTTAATATTTTAACAGAATTCGCACATGATTGCGAAATTTAAGTTTCTTTAAATTATACACTCCGTACGAATAACGGGTGTGCTGTTAGTGGTTAATAAATTTTAACATTTTAGGAGGATATATCATGTTGCTCGGCATCGCAATTAAATTAAATGTGTTTGTTAATGTTTTTATTATTTTTTTTCGATTTAAATAATAAATAAATGGATAAATGGATATAAAAGTATATCTTATGAATGGACGGTTTGATTTCTCTTTTAATTATTTTAATTGCTGACTGCGTACATCAATTTCATTTATTTTGGCAAAGAGTTTTCAAGCTTATATCGTATTTAGCTACTAAACTCATATATTGTGTTTAGCCAATAAATTCATATAGCCGATTGTTGAAACAGAAAAAGAGTAGAGCGGGTATATCTTCTAATACAATTGTAGTGTTTTCATTTAGTATATTGAAACGGGATAAGAATGTTTCATTCAGATCTGCAAATTCAAAGCTACGAATTTGGAGGGATATCGCTAATTTGACAACTTTTCTTAAACTTTGCCAAATTGACGGAAATGTCGCCAAATTGATATAAACGACACACAAACAGCTGCCATAAACATTCGGGTTGGTCGTGTGGCTTGGGTCTTCTACATATCAATGAAATTTTTTTTTTGTTTTGTTAGAAGAGAGTACTGAAATGATGTTTGGTTAGCATTTATCTGTCAGACCAACCATCCTACTTAGTAATACATTTAGCGAATTTTTAAAATGTCACCAAATTGATAAAAATGTTTTCAAATCTATAAAAATATCTTGAAATTGATAAAATTGCGCTACATAAATGATATTAATTGTTTTTTGTTAGGGGATAGTATTGTGATGATATTTCGTCAATTTGTCGCAGTTCTACAGTCCCACTTGGCGATAAATTTGGCGAGTTTTTAAAATGTCGCTAATTTGACGAAACTGTCGCCAAATGTTCCATAGAAATATAACTATTTAAACGATATTTTTTCTACCAATTTATTTGAAGCAAATGATATCATGTCGCTTCGCAACGGATTTAAATTCAATGTGTTTATGCGGCAGACGATTTTTATTAAATCCTTTCCGATTTGAATAATGAAGATATGTATATAAAATAAATTTCATTGCCATTTCATTTTGGACTGGATAATATCAATTATACTCTTCAGGTTTAAACATTATTATTATTGATATTTTCCGGAATTATTGATTCAGGGATTATTGATATTTTTAAGTTATTACGCCATTGTTCTATTGCGGCAAAAATTGCTGACACACGCATATTGTACGTTGTACGAGTAATCTTCTAGGAATGCACGGGTATATCTTCTAACCAACGAGAATATAAGTAGTACAGGTATATTGGCATATATTTTGACATATATTGGCATATATATTGGAATCAAGTACAGTCTTCTGGTATGAAGATTACGGGGATTAATTATATATTCAATTTATTACGTCGTCTGTTGTATTTTACCAAAAAACATTTGAGACTCATATTGCAAAACGGGTAATATTCTACTAATAATCGGACATTATAAGTAGTACGTGTATATCTTCCCATATAATTTTAGCACTTTAATTTTGACATATATTGGAATAAATGACTGTCTTCAGATTTAAAGATTACGGGTTTATTGGTATTTTCAATTTATACATGTAATCTACTAATACAGGTTATATTTTCTAATATTCGCGTATATAATTAGTACGGGTCCCATACAATTTTAACGCTTTTATTTTGCATATATTGATTCAATTCCATATTTTTTTTTTATATTTGCTTACATAAGGGGCCCAAGATGTTTCATTCTTCAGATATGTTCATGAAGATAATTTTATATAGCGAGAACAGAGATTCTTAAACTTCTTTTTAGGAGCATTATATTAAATATTTTAACAGAATATTTTGATTAAACATGTCATTTAGTATAATATAAGAATTTGGTCATGATTATGAATTTCAAGTTTCTTTATATTATATACTCCGCACGAAGAACGGGTATGCTGCTAGTATATAAATAAAATTGAAAATCTGTCTGTCTGTCTGTCTGTTTGTCCCATCATCACAGGAGAACGGCTGAACCGAATTTGATGAAATTTGGTGGGTAGCCTAGAAATAGCCCCTCTTAAAATTTAGTCTGTGTTTTGAGTTTCTACGACCAGTGGTTCTCGAGATATTAGTAAAAAACGAAATTTTCGTTTGTCTCATCATCACGGAAAAACGGCTGAACCGAATTTAATGAAATTTTGTAGATAGCCTTGAAATAGCCCCCCATAAATTTAGTCCAAGTTTCGAGTTTCTAAGACCAGGGGTTGTCGATATATTAATGAAAAACGGAACTTTTTCCTATGAGTCATACTCTCCAACTCCGTGGTTTATTCAAACGAAAAGGATGAAAATCGTTTGTTTAAAACGGCGAAATGAAATAAAACTTTATTTCCGAGTTTGGTGCAGGATTTTTGCATTAATTAGTCACTATCGGAAAACACGAATTGTTTGAAACATGAATTTAAATGGGAAAATCTACCTCCGTGGTTATATTTCACAAGCTTTTACTCAACGATTAAAAGTATAAAGAAATCAAAATGGCTATTTAATTTCGCATTTTATGAGGAAGATTCTATCTTATATCATGTTGCTCGGCAACGGAATGAAAATAAATGTGTTGTTAATATTTATTATTATTTTTTCTATTTGAATAATAAATAAATGGATGTAAAATTATATTTTTAAATGAAATGTTTGGTTGTTCTTTTAATTATATAAATTGCGAACTGCGTACATCATTTTCATTTATTTTAGCAAAGAGTTTTCCAGCTCATATACTGTGTTTAGCTAATAAACTCATATATTGTGTTTACCCAATAAATACATTTAGCCGATTGTTGAAGCAGAAAAAGAGTAGAACGGCTGTATCTTATAATACAATTTTAGTGTTTTCATTTAGTATATACAAACGGGATCAGAAAATTTTATTCTTCAGATCTGCAAATTTAGAGCTACGAGTTTAGCGGAATATCTCTAAATAACTTGGTAACTTCTCTTAAACTTTACCAAATTAGCGAAAATGTTTCCAAATTTATAAAAATGACGCAAATCAATGATTTGTTTTTTTAGATTAGAGTACTGAAATGATGTTTCGGTAGCATTTGTCGGACAGTCCATCCATCCTACTTAGTAACACATTTAACGAATTTTTTTAATATCATTAAATTGATAAAAATATTTGTGAGTCCATAAAAATATCACAGAATTGATAAAATCGCGCTTAATAAATGAAAATAATTGTGTTTTGTTAGGGGATAGTATTGTGATGATGTTCCGTCAATTTGTCGCAAAATGGGATTATCTGTTCTACAGTCCCACTTGGCGATAAATTTGGGGATTTTATAAGTTATCGCTAAATTGACTAAAATGTCGCCAAACCTTCCATGGAGGTCGCATTATTCAGATGATATGATTTCCATCAATTTATTTGAAGCAAATGATATCATGTCGCTTAGCAACGGATCCAATGTGTTATGCGGCATACAATTTTATATTAAATCTTTTCCGATTTGAATAATAAAGATATGTATATAAAATAAATTTCATTGACATTGCATTTTTGACTGGATAATATCAATTACGGTCTTCAGGTTTAAACATTATTATTATTGATATTTTCGGGGACTTTTGCTTCAGGGATTATTGATATTATCAAGTTATTATGACATTGTTTTATTATGACGAAAATTGTTGAAACTCATATATAGTACGTTGTACGAGTAAACTTCTACAAATGCATTATATCTTCCAATCTACGAGAATATAAGTAGTACAGGTATATTGGCATATATTTTGATATATATTGGAATCAATTACGACCTTCTGGTAAAAGATTATGGGGATTATTGATATTTTCAATTTATTACGTCATCTCCTTTATTTTGGCAAATATTTTTGAGACTCATATTGTAATACGGGTAATCTTCTGCTAACACACTGGCATATTTTCTGATCTACGACAATATAAGTAGTACGGGGTTGCATATAATGATTCAATTCCTTTTTTTTTTGTAAATTTGCTTACAAAAGGGGTCAGGATGTTTTATTCTTCAGATCTGCCCGTGAAGATAATTTTGCATAGTGAGAACAGATATTCTTAAACTTCTCTTTATGAGCAATAAATTTAATATTTTAACAGAATTTGCACATGATTGCGAATTATAAGTTTCTTTATATTATATACTCCGTACGAAGAACGGGTATGCTGCTAGTCTATATATATAAAATTGGAAATCTGTCTGTCTGTTTGTCCCTTCATCACGAGAGAACGGCTGAAGCAAATTTGATGAAATTTTGTAGGTGGCTTGGAAATAGCCGCACTTAAAATTTAGTCTGTGTTTGAAGTTTCTACGACCAGTGGTTCTCGAAATATTAGTAAAAAACGAAACTTTCGTGTATCTCATCATCACGAGTGAACGGCTGAACCGAATTGAATGAAATTTCGTGAGTCGCCTTGAAATAGGCCCCCATAAATTTTGCCTAAGTTTCGGGTTTCTAAGACCAGGGGTTGTCGAGATATTAATGAAAAATGGAACTTTTCCCTAGGAGTTCTACTCTCTAAATCTGTGGCTTATCCAAACGGAAATGATGAATATCGTTTGTTTAAAACGTCAAACTGAAATAAAACTTTATTTCTGAGTTTGGTGGATATTTTTTGCGCTAATTAGTCACTGAAAGCATGAATCTGAAAGCATGAATTGTTTAAAACATGAATTTAAATGGAAAAATCTAATTCCATGGCTTATATTTTTCACAACCTCTTAATTAACGATAAAAAGTATAAAGAAATCAAAATGGTTATTTATTTCGTATTTTATGAAGATTCTATCTTACATCATATTGCTCGGCAATGCAATGAAATTAAATGTGTTTGTTAATGATTATTATTTTTTTTTCGATTTGAATAATAAATAAATGGATATTAAAATATATCATATAAATGAACGGTTTGATTTTTCTTCTAATTATATAAATTGCGAACTGCGTACATCACTTCCATTTATTTTGGCAAAGAGGCTTCAAGCTTATATATTGTGTTCAGCTAATAAACTCATATATTCTGTCTACCCTATAAATTCATTTCTCCGATTGTTGAAACAGAAAAAGAGCAGAACGGGTATATCTTCTAATAATATTTTAGTGTGTTCATTTAGTATATACAAACTGGATCACGATATTTTATTCAGATCTGCAAATTTAGAGCTACGAATTTGGCTGGATATCTCTAACCGCGAATTTTTTAAACGTTACCAAATTGATTGAAATGTCCCCAAATTGGTAAAAACGACGTAAATCAATGGAATTTAATTTGTTTTACTGAAAGAAAGTACTGAAATGGTGTTTCGTTAGCATTTGCCTGTCAGTCCAACCGTCCTATTTAGTAACACATATAGCGAATTATTGAAATATCACCAAATTGATAAAAATGTTTGTAAAACCATATAAATATCTTAAAATTGATAAAATTGCGCTAAATAAATGAAATTGTGTTTTTTTAGTGGATAATATTTTGATGATGGTTCGTCAATTTATCGCCAAGTGGGACTGTCAGTTCTACAGTCTCACTTGGCGATAAATTTTGCGATTTTTTAAAATATCGCCAAACCTTCATTAAAGATCATTATTTAGACGATATTTTGACCACGAATTTATTTGAAGCAAATCATAACATGTCGCTTAGCAACGCATTTAAATCCAGTGTGTTTATGAGGAAGACGATTTTTGTTAAATATTTTCCGATTTTAATAACGAAGATATGTATATAGAATAAATTCCATTGCTATCGTATTTTTGACAGGATAATATCAATTACTATCTTCAGGTTTAAACATTATTATTATTGATGTTTTCGGGTATTATTGATTCAGAGATTATTGATATTTTCAATTTCTTATGTCATTGTTTTATTGCGGCAAAAATTGTTGAAACTTATATATTGTACGTTGTAAGAGTAATCTTCTGCAATTGCACGGCTATATCTTCTAATCTTTGAGAATATAAGTAGTGCAGGTATATTGGCATATATTTTGACATATATTTTGTATATAATGCAATCAAGTACGGCCTCCTGGTATGAAGATTACTGGGATTATTGATATTTTTAATTTATTAAGTAAACTGTTTTATTTTGGCAAAGATTTTTGAGACTCATATTATAATACGGGCAATATTTTACTAACACTAGGACATATCTTCTAATTTACGACATTATAAGTAGTACGGGTATATCGTCATGAGTAATACGGATATAATTTTAGCACTTTCATTTCGGCGCATATTGAAATGAATTACTGCCTTCTGGTTTAAAGATTACGGATTTACTGATATTTTCAATTTATACACGCAATCTACTAATACAGGTTATATCTTCTAATATTCGCGTATATAAGTAGTGCGGGTCCCATACAATTTTAACGCTCTTATTTTGCATATATTGATTCAATTCCATATTTTTTTGTAAATTTGCTTCCAAAAGAGGCCAGGATGTTTTATTCTTCAGATCTGCCCGTGAAGATAATTTTGAATACGTGGAACAGACATTCCTTAACTTATTTTTCGTAGAATATTGTTAAATGTTTTAGCAGAATATTTTGATTGAAAATGTCATTTAGTATTCTATAGGAATTTGCACATGATTGTGAATTTTAAGTTTCTTTATATTATATACTAGCAGCATACCCGTTCTTCGTACAGAGTATATAATATAAAGAAATTTATAATTCGCAATCATGTGCAAAATCTGTTAAAATATTAAATTTATTGCTCATAAAGAGAAGTTTAAGAATATCTGTTCTCACTATGCAAAATTATCTTCACGGGCAGATCTGAAGAATAAAACATCCTGGCCCCTTTTGTAAGCAAATTTACAAAAAAAAAGGAATTGTATCAATATATGCCACCCCGTACTACTTATATTGTCTCAGATTAGAAAATATGCCAGTGTGTTAGTAGAAGCTTACCCGTATTGCAATATGGGTCTCAAAAATATTGGCCAAAATAAAAGAGATGACGTAAAAAATTGAAAGTATCAAAAATCCCCGTAATCTTAATACCAGAAGGTTGTAATTGATTCGAATATATGCCAATATATAACAAAATATATGCCAATATACCTGTACTACTTATATTTTCTTGGATTGGAAGATATACCCATGCATTTGTAGAAGATTACTCGTACAACGTACTATATATGAGTTTCAACAATTTTCGTCATAATAAAACAATTCCATATTTGAAAATATCAGTAATCCCTGAATCAACAGTCCCCAAAAATATCAATAATAATGATGTTTAAACCTGAAGACCGTAATTGATAATATCCAGTCAAAAATTCAATGTCAATGAAATTTATTTTATATACATATTTTGACTATTCAAATCAGAAAAGATTTAATAAAAATCATATGCCGCATAACATATTGGATCCGTTGCTAAGCGACATGATATCAGTTGCTTTAAATAAATTGATGGAAATCATATCATCTGAATAATGCAATCTCCATGGAAGGTTTGGCGACATGTTCGTCAATTTAGCTATAACTTAAAAAATCGCCAAATTTATCGGCTAGTGGGACTATGGAACTGATAGTCCCATTTTGCGACAAATTGACGAAACATCATCACAATACTATTCCTTAACAAAACACAACTAATTTCATTTATTAAGCGCGATTTTATCAATTTCTTAATATTTTTATGGATTTAGAAATATTTTTACCAATTTGGTGATATTAAAAAAAATTCCTTAAATGTGTTACTAAGTAGGATGGATGGACTGACCGACAAATACTACAGAAACTTCATTTCAGTACTTTATTCTAAAAAAACAAATTTAATTTCATTGATTTGTGTCATTTTTATCAATTTGGAGATATTTCCATTAATTTGGTTAAGTTTAAGAAAAGTTACCAAGTTATTTAGAGATATTCCTCTAAATTCGTAGCTCTGAATTTGCAGATTTGAAGAATAAAATATCCTGATCCCGTTTGTATGTACTAAATGGAAACAGTAAAATTGTATTAGAAGAAACATACACCCGTTTTACTCTTTTTCTGCTTCAACAATCGGCTAAATAAATTTATTGGGTAACCACAATATATGAGTTTATTAGCGAAACACAATACATGAGCTTGAAACCTCTTTGCTAAAATAAATAAAAAGAATACAAATAAAAAAATAATAATAGATATTAACAACACATTTAAATTCATGCCGTTGCCGAGAAACATGATATAAGATAGAATCTTCCTCATAAAATGCGAAATTAAATAGCCATTTTGATTTCTTTATACTTTACATCGTTGACCAAAAGCTTGTGAAAGATGAACCATGGAGGTAGATTTTTCCATTTAAATTCATGTTTCAAACAATTTATGTTTTCCTATAGTAACTAATTAATGCACAAATCCTGCACCAAACTCGGAAATAAAGTTTTATTTCATTTTTTCGTTTTAAACAAACGATTTTCATCCTTTCCGTTTGGATAAACCACGGAGTCGGAGAGTAGATCTCCTTAGAAAAAGTTCCGTTTTTCATTAATATCTCGACAACCCCTGGTCTTAGAAACTCGAAACTTGGACAAAATTTATGGGGCCATATTTTAAGGTTATCCACAAAATTTCATTAAATTCAGTTCAGCCGTTTTCTCGTGATGATGAGACAAACGAAAATTTCGTTTTTTACTAATATCTCGAGAACCACTTGGCGTAAAAACTCAAAACTCAGACAAAATTTTAAGTGGGCCTATTTCTAGGCTACCCACAAAATTTCATCAAATTCGGTTCAGACGTTCTCCTGTGATGATGGGACAAACAGACAGACAGACAGACAGACAGATTTTCAATTTTATTTATATAGACTCCGTACGAAGAACGGGTATGCTGCTAGTCTATATAAATAAAAATGAAAATCTGTCTGTCTGTCTGTCTGTCTGTCTGTCTGTCTGTCTGTCTGTTTGTCACACCATCAAGGGAGAACGGCTGAACCGAATTTGATGAAATTTTGTGGGTAGCCCAGAAATAGCCCCACTTAAAATTATATCCGTGTTTTGAGTTTCTACGGCCAGTGGTTCTCGAGATATTAGTAAAAAACGAAATTTTCGTTTGTCTCATCATCACGGAAAAACGGCTGAACCGAATTTAATGAAATTTGGTGAATAGCTTTGAATTATGCCCCCATAAATTTTGACCAAGTTTCGAGTTTATAAGACCTGGGGTTGTCGAGATATTAATGAAAAACGGAACTTTTTCCTAGGAGTTCTACTCCCTAACTCCGTGGTTTATCCAAACGAAAAGCTTGAAAATCGTTTGAAAGTGAATTAAAATTTAATCTCTGAGTTTGATGGGAGATTTTTTGCGAAATATATTTTAGAAAAGAACGATTTGATTTTTCTTATAGCATTTTCGACTGGATAATATCAATTACGGTCTTCAGGTTTAAAAATTATTATTATTTATATTTTTGGGGATTATTGATTCAAGGATTATTGATATTTTCAAGTTATTATGCAATTATTTTATTATGACAAAAATTGTTTATACTCATATATTGTATGTTGTACGAATCTTCTACAAATACACGTGTATATCTTTTAATCTACGAGAATATAAGTAGTACAGGTATATTGACATATGTTTTGATATATATTGGCATATATTGGAATCAATTACTTCTTCTAGTATAAAGAGTACGGATATTATTGATGTTTTCAATTTATTGCGTCATCTCTTTTATTTTGGCGAATATTTTTGAGACGCATATTGTAATACGGGTAATCTTCTACTAACACATTGGCATGTTTTCTGATCTGCGACATTATAATTAGTACGGGGTTGCATATATTCATTCAATTCCTATTTTTTCTTCTGTAAATTTGCTTACAAAAGGGGCCAGGATGTTTCATTCTTCAGATCTGATCGGGAAGATAATTTTGCATAGTGAGAACATATATTCTTAAACTTCTCTTTAGGAGCAATAAATTTAATATTTTAACAGAATTCGCACATGATTGCGAAATTTAAGTTTCTTTAAATTATACACTCCGTACGAATAACGGGTGTGTTGTTAGTGGTTAATAAATTTTAACATTTTAGGAGGATATATCATGTTGCTCGGCATCGCAATTAAATTAAATGTGTTTGTTAATGTTTTTATTATTTTTTTTCGATTTAAATAATAAATAAATGGATAAATGGATATAAAAGTATATCTTATGAATGGACGGTTTGATTTTTCTTTTAATTATATTAATTGCTGACTGCGTACATCAATTTCATTTATTTTGGCAAAGAGTTTTCAAGCTTATATCGCATTTAGCTACTAAACTCATATATTGTGTTAAGCCAATAAATTCATATAGCCGATTGTTGAAACAGAAAAAGAGTAGAGCGGGTATATCTTCTAATACAATTGTAGTGTTTTCATTTAGTATATTGAAACGGGATAAGAATGTTTCATTCAGATCTGCAAATTCAAAGCTACGAATTTGGAAGGATATCGCTAATTTGACAACTTTTCTTAAACTTTGCCAAATTGGCGGAAATGTCGCCAAATTGATATAAACGACACACAAACAGCTGCCATAAACATTCGGGTTGGTCGTGTGGCTTGGGTCTTCTACATATCAATGAAATTTTGTTTTGTTTTGTTAGAAGAGAGTACTGAAATGATGTTTGGTTAGCATTTATCTGTCAGACCAACCATCCTACCTAGTAATACATTTAGCGAATTTTTAAAATGTCACCAAATTGATAAAAATGTTTTCAAATCTATAAAAATATCTTGAAATTGATAAAATTGCGCTACATAAATGATATTAATTGTTTTTTGTTAGGGGATAGTATTGTGATGATATTTCGTCAATTTGTCGCAAAGTGGAACTGTCAGTTCTACAGTCCCACTTGGCGATAAATTTGGCGATTTTCTAAAATGTCGCTAATTTGACGAAACTGTCGCCAAATGTTCCATAGAAATATAACTATTTAGACGATATTTTTTCTACCAATTTATTTGAAGCAAATGATATCATGTCGCTTAGCAACGGAATTAAATTCAATGTGTTTATGCGGCAGACGATTTTTATTAAATCCTTTCCGATTTGAATAATGAAGATATGTATATAAAATAAATTTCATTGCCATTTCATTTTGGACTGGATAATATCAATTATACTCTTCAGGTTTAAACATTATTATTATTGATATTTTCCGGAATTATTGATTCAGGGATTATTGATATTTTTAAGTTATTACGCCATTGTTCTATTGCGGCAAAAATTGCTGACACACGCATATTGTACGTTGTACGAGTAATCTTCTAGGAATGCACGGGTATATCTTTTAACCAACGAGAATATAAGTAGTACAAGTATATTGGCATATATTTTGACATATATTGGCATATATATTGGAATCAAGTACAGTCTTCTGGTATGAAGATTACGGGGATTAATTATATATTCAATTTATTACGTCGTCTGTTGTATTTTACCAAAAAACATTTGAGACTCATATTGCAAAACGGGTAATATTCTACTAATAATCGGACATTATAAGTAGTACGTGTATATCTTCCCATATAATTTTAGCACTTTAATTTTGACATATATTGGAATAAATGACTGTCTTCAGATTTAAAGATTACGGGTTTATTGGTATTTTCAATTTATACATGTAATCTACTAATACAGGTTATATTTTCTAATATTCGCGTATATAATTAGTACGGGTCCCATACAATTTTAACGCTTTTATTTTGCATATATTGATTCAATTCCATATTTTTTTTTATATTTGCTTACATAAGGGGCCCAAGATGTTTCATTCTTCAGATATGTCCATGAAGATAATTTTATATAGCGAGAACAGAGATTCTTAAACTTCTTTTTAGGAGCATTATATTAAATATTTTAACAGAATATTTTGATTAAACATGTCATTTAGTATAATATAAGAATTTGGGCATGATTATGAATTTCAAGTTTCTTTATATTATATACTCCGCACGAAGAACGGGTATTCTGCTAGTATATAAATAAAATTGAAAATCTGTCTGTCTGTCTGTCTGTTTGTCCCATCATCACAGGAGAACGGCTGAACCGAATTTGATGAAATTTGGTGGGTAGCCTAGAAATAGCCCCTCTTAAAATTTAGTCTGTGTTTTGAGTTTCTACGACCAGTGGTTCTCGAGATATTAGTAAAAAACGAAATTTTCGTTTGTCTCATCATCACGGAAAAACGGCTGAACCGAATTTAATGAAATTTTGTAGATAGCCTTGAAATAGCCCCCCATAAATTTAGTCCAAGTTTCGAGTTTCTAAGACCAGGGGTTGTCGATATATTAATGAAAAACGGAACTTTTTCCTATGAGTCATACTCTCCAACTCCGTGGTTTATTCAAACGAAAAGGATGAAAATCGTTTGTTTAAAACGGCGAAATGAAATAAAACTTTATTTCCGAGTTTGGTGCAGGATTTTTGCATTAATTAGTCACTATCGGAAAACACGAATTGTTTGAAACATGAATTTAAATGGGAAAATCTACCTCCGTGGTTATATTTCACAAGCTTTTACTCAACGATTAAAAGTATAAAGAAATCAAAATGGCTATTTAATTTCGCATTTTATGAGGAAGATTCTATCTTATATCATGTTGCTCGGCAACGGAATGAAAATAAATGTGTTGTTAATATTTATTATTATTTTTTCTATTTGAATAATAAATAAATGGATGTAAAAATATATTTTTAAATGAAATGTTTGGTTGTTCTTTTAATTATATAAATTGCGAACTGCGTACATCATTTTCATTTATTTTAGCAAAGAGTTTTCCAGCTCATATACTGTGTTTAGCTAATAAACTCATATATTGTGTTTACCCAATAAATACATTTAGCCGATTGTTGAAGCAGAAAAAGAGTAGAACGGCTGTATCTTATAATACAATTTTAGTGTTTTCATTTAGTATATACAAACGGGATCAGAATATTTTATTCTTCAGATCTGCAAATTTAGAGCTACGAGTTTAGCGGAATATCTCTAAATAACTTTGTAACTTTTCTTAAACTTTACCAAATTAGCGAAAATGTTTCCAAATTTATAAAAATGACGCAAATCAATGATTTGTTTTTTTAGATTAGAGTACTAAAATGATGTTTCGGTAGCATTTGTCGGACAGTCCATCCATCCTACTTAGTAACACATTTAACGAATTTTTTTAATATCATTAAATTGATAAAAATATTTGTGAGTCCATAAAAATATCACAGAATTGATAAAATCGCGCTTAATAAATGAAAATAATTGTGTTTTGTTAGGGGATAGTATTGTGATGATGTTTCGTCAATTTGTCGCAAAATGGGACTATCTGTTCTACAGTCCCACTTGGCGATAAATTTGGGGATTTTATAAGTTATCTCTAAATTGACTAAAATGTCGCCAAACCTTCCATGGAGGTCGCATTATTCAGATGATATGATTTCCATCAATTTATTTGAAGCAAATGATATCATGTCGCTTAGCAACGGATCCAATGTGTTATGCGGCATACAATTTTATATTAAATCTTTTCCGATTTGAATAATAAAGATATGTATATAAAATAAATTTCATTGACATTGCATTTTTGACAGGATAATATCAATTACGGTCTTCAGGTTTAAACATTATTATTATTGATATTTTCGGGGACTTTTGATTCAGGGATTATTGATATTATCAAGTTATTATGACATTGTTTTATTATGACGAAAATTGTTGAAACTCATATATAGTACGTTGTACGAGTAAACTTCTACAAATGCATTATATCTTCTAATCTACGAGAATATAAGTAGTACAGGTATATTGGCATATATTTTGATATATATTGGAATCAATTACGACCTTCTGGTAAAAGATTATGGGGATTATTGATATTTTCAATTTATTACGTCATCTCCTTTATTTTGGCAAATATTTTTGAGACTCATATTGTAATACGGGTAATCTTATGCTAACACACTGGCATATTTTCTAATCTACGACAATATAAGTAGTACGGGGTTGCATATAATGATTCAATTCCTTTTTTTTTTTTGTAAATTTGCTTACAAAAGGGGTCAGGATGTTTTATTCTTCAGATCTGCCCGTGAAGATAATTTTGCATAGTGAGAACAGATATTCTTAAACTTCTCTTTATGAGCAATAAATTTAATATTTTAACAGAATTTGCACATGATTGCGAATTATAAGTTTCTTTATATTATATACTCCGTACGAAGAACGGGTATGCTGCTAGTCTATATATATAAAATTGGAAATCTGTCTGTCTGTCTGTCTGTTTGTCCCTTCATCACGAGAGAACGGCTGAAGCAAATTTGATGAAATTTTGTAGGTGGCTTGGAAATAGTCGCACTTAAAATTTAGTCTGTGTTTGAAGTTTCTACGACCAGTGGTTATCGAAATATTAGTAAAAAACGAAACTTTCGTGTATCTCATCATCACGAGTGAACGGCTGAACCGAATTGAATGAAATTTAGTGAGTCGCCTTGAAATAGGCCCCCATAAATTTTGCCTAAGTTTCGGGTTTCTAAGACCAGGGGTTGTCGAGATATTAATGAAAAATGAAACTTTTCCCTAGGAGTTCTACTCTCTAAATCTGTGGCTTATCCAAACGGAAATGATGAATATCGTTTGTTTAAAACGTCAAACTGAAATAAAACTTTATTTCTGAGTTTGGTGGATATTTTTTGCGCTAATTAGTCACTGAAAGCATGAATCTGAAAGCATGAATTGTTTAAAACATGAATTTAAATGGAAAAATCTAATTCCATGGCTTATATTTTTCACAACCTCTTAATTAACGATAAAAAGTATAAAGAAATCAAAATGGTTATTTATTTCGTATTTCATGAAGATTCTATCTTACATCATATTGCTCGGCAATGCAATGAAATTAAATGTGTTTGTTAATGATTATTATTTTTTTTTCGATTTGAATAATAAATAAATGGATATTAAAATATATCATATAAATGAACGGTTTGATTTTTCTTCTAATTATATAAATTGCGAACTGCGTACATCACTTCCATTTATTTTGGCAAAGAGGCTTCAAGCTTATATATTGTGTTCAGCTAATAAACTCATATATTCTGTCTACCCTATAAATTCATTTCTCCGATTGTTGAAACAGAAAAAGAGCAGAACGGGTATATCTTCTAATAATATTTTAGTGTGTTCATTTAGTATATACAAACTGGATCACGATATTTTATTCAGATCTGCAAATTTAGAGCTACGAATTTGGCTGGATATCTCTAACCGCGAATTTTTTAAACGTTACCAAATTGATTGAAATGTCCCCAAATTGGTAAAAACGACGTAAATCAATGGAATTTAATTTGTTTTACTGAAAGAAAGTACTGAAATGGTGTTTCGTTAGCATTTGCCTGTCAGTCCAACCGTCCTATTTAGTAACACATATAGCGAATTATTGAAATATCACCAAATTGATAAAAATGTTTGTAAAACCATATAAATATCTTAAAATTGATAAAATTGCGCTAAATAAATGAAATTGTGTTTTTTTAGTGGATAATATTTTGATGATGGTTCGTCAATTTATCGCCAAGTGGGACTGTCAGTTCTACAGTCTCACTTGGCGATAAATTTTGCGATTTTTTAAAATATCGCCAAACCTTCATTAAAGATCATTATTTAGACGATATTTTGACCACGAATTTATTTGAAGCAAATCATAACATGTCGCTTAGCAACGCATTTAAATCCAGTGTGTTTATGAGGAAGACGATTTTTGTTAAATATTTTCCGATTTTAATAACGAAGATATGTATATAGAATAAATTCCATTGCTATCGTATTTTTGACAGGATAATATCAATTACTATCTTCAGGTTTAAACATTATTATTATTGATGTTTTCGGGTATTATTGATTCAGAGATTATTGATATTTTCAATTTCTTATGTCATTGTTTTATTGCGGCAAAAATTGTTGAAACTTATATATTGTACGTTGTAAGAGTAATCTTCTGCAATTGCACGGCTATATCTTCTAATCTTTGAGAATATAAGTAGTGCAGGTATATTGGCATATATTTTGACATATATTTTGTATATAATGCAATCAAGTACGGCCTCCTGGTATGAAGATTACTGGGATTATTGATATTTTTAATTTATTAAGTAAACTGTTTTATTTTGGCAAAGATTTTTGAGACTCATATTATAATACGGGCAATATTTTACTAACACTAGGACATATCTTCTAATTTACGACATTATAAGTAGTACGGGTATATCGTTATGAGTAATACGGATATAATTTTAGCACTTTCATTTCGGCGCATATTGAAATGAATTACTGCCTTCTGGTTTAAAGATTACGGATTTACTGATATTTTCAATTTATACACGCAATCTACTAATACAGGTTATATCTTCTAATATTCGCGTATATAAGTAGTGCGGGTCCCATACAATTTTAACGCTCTTATTTTGCATATATTGATTCAATTCCATATTTTTTTGTAAATTTGCTTCCAAAAGAGGCCAGGATGTTTTATTCTTCAGATCTGCCCGTGAAGATAATTTTGAATACGTGGAACAGACATTCCTTAACTTATTTTTCGTAGAATATTGTTAAATGTTTTAGCAGAATATTTTGATTGAAAATGTCATTTAGTATTCTATAGGAATTTGCACATGATTGTGAATTTTAAGTTTCTTTATATTATATACTAGCAGCATACCCGTTCTTCGTACAGAGTATATAATATAAAGAAATTTATAATTCGCAATCATGTGCAAATTCTGTTAAAATATTAAATTTATTGCTCATAAAGAGAAGTTTAAGAATATCTGTTCTCACTATGCAAAATTATCTTCACTGGCAGATCTGAAGAATAAAACATCCTGGCCCCTTTTGTAAGCAAATTTACAAAAAAAAAGGAATTGTATCAATATATGCCACCCCGTACTACTTATATTGTCTCAGATTAGAAAATATGCCAGTGTGTTAGTAGAAGCTTACCCGTATTGCAATATGGGTCTCAAAAATATTGGCCAAAATAAAAGAGATGACGTAAAAAATTGAAAGTATCAAAAATCCCCGTAATCTTAATACCAGAAGGTTGTAATTGATTCGAATATATGCCAATATATAACAAAATATATGCCAATATACCTGTACTACTTATATTTTCTTGGATTGGAAGATATACCCATGCATTTGTAGAAGATTACTCGTACAACGTACTATATATGAGTTTCAACAATTTTCGTCATAATAAAACAATTCCATATTTGAAAATATCAGTAATCCCTGAATCAACAGTCCCCAAAAATATCAATAATAATGATGTTTAAACCTGAAGACCGTAATTGATAATATCCAGTCAAAAATTCAATGTCAATGAAATTTATTTTATATACATATTTTGACTATTCAAATCAGAAAAGATTTAATAAAAATCATATGCCGCATAACATATTGGATCCGTTGCTAAGCGACATGATATCAGTTGCTTTAAATAAATTGATGGAAATCATATCATCTGAATAATGCAATCTCCATGGAAGGTTTGGCGACATGTTCGTCAATTTAGCTATAACTTAAAAAATCGCCAAATTTATCGGCTAGTGGGACTATGGAACTGATAGTCCCATTTTGCGACAAATTGACGAAACATCATCACAATACTATGCCTTAACAAAACACAACTAATTTCATTTATTAAGCGCGATTTTATCAATTTCTTAATATTTTTATGGATTTAGAAATATTTTTACCAATTTGGTGATATTAAAAAAAATTCCTTAAATGTGTTACTAAGTAGGATGGATGGACTGACCGACAAATACTACAGAAACTTCATTTCAGTACTTTATTCTAAAAAAACAAATTTAATTTCATTGATTTGTGTCATTTTTATCAATTTGGAGATATTTCCATTAATTTGGTTAAGTTTAAGAAAAGTTACCAAGTTATTTAGAGATATTCCTCTAAATTCGTAGCTCTGAATTTGCAGATTTGAAGAATAAAATATCCTGATCCCGTTTGTATGTACTAAATGGAAACAGTAAAATTGTATTAGAAGAAACATACACCCGTTTTACTCTTTTTCTGCTTCAACAATCGGCTAAATAAATTTATTGGGTAACCACAATATATGAGTTTATTAGCGAAACACAATACATGAGCTTGAAACCTCTTTGCTAAAATAAATAAAAAGAATACAAATAAAAAAATAATAATAGATATTAACAACACATTTAAATTCATGCCGTTGCCGAGAAACATGATATAAGATAGAATCTTCCTCATAAAATGCGAAATTAAATAGCCATTTTGATTTCTTTATACTTTACATCGTTGACCAAAAGCTTGTGAGAGATGAACCATGGAGGTAGATTTTTCCATTTAAATTCATGTTTCAAACAATTTATGTTTTCCTATAGTAACTAATTAATGCACAAATCCTGCACCAAACTCGGAAATAAAGTTTTATTTCATTTTTTCGTTTTAAACAAACGATTTTCATCCTTTCCGTTTGGATAAACCACGGAGTCGGAGAGTAGATCTCCTTAGAAAAAGTTCCGTTTTTCATTAATATCTCGACAACCCCTGGTCTTAGAAACTCGAAACTTGGACAAAATTTATGGGGACATATATTAAGGTTATCCACAAAATTTCATTAAATTCAGTTCAGCCGTTTTCTCGTGATGATGAGACAAACGAAAATTTGGTTTTTTACTAATATCTCGAGAACCACTCGGCGTAGAAACTCAAAACTCAGACAAAATTTTAAGTGGGCCTATTTCTAGGCTACCCACAAAATTTCATCAAATTCGGTTCAGACGTTCTCCTGTGATGATGGGACAAACAGACAGACAGACAGACAGACAGATTTTCAATTTTATTTATATAGACTCCGTACGAAGAACGGGTATGCTGCTAGTCTATATAAATAAAAATGAAAATCTGTCTGTCTGTCTGTCTGTCTGTCTGTCTGTCTGTCTGTCTGTATGTCTGTCTGTCTGTCTGTTTGTCACACCATCACGGGAGAACGGCTGAACCGAATTTGATGAAATTTTGTGGGTAGCCGAGAAATAGCCCCACTTAAAATTCTATCCGTGTTTTGAGTTTCTACGGCCAGTGGTTCTCGAGATATTAGTAAAAAACGAAATTTTCGTTTGTCTCATCATCACGGAAAAACGGCTGAACCGAATTTAATGAAATTTGGTGAATAGCTTTGAAATATGCCCCCATAAATTTTGACCAAGTTTCGAGTTTATAAGACCTGGGGTTGTCGAGATATTAATGAAAAACGGAACTTTTTCCTAGGAGTTCTACTCCCTAACTCCGTGGTTTATCCAAACGAAAACTTGAAAATCGTTTGAAAGTGAATTAAAATTTTATCTCTGAGTTTGATGGGAGATTTTTTGCGAAATATATTTTAGAAAAGAACGATTTGATTTTTCTTATAGCATTTTCGACTGGATAATATCAATTACGGTCTTCAGGTTTAAAAATTATTATTATTTATATTTTCGGGGATTATTGATTCAAGGATTATTGATATTTTCAAGTTATTATGCAATTATTTTATTATGACAAAAATTGTTTATACTTATATATTGTATGTTGTACGAATCTTCTACAAATACACGTGTATATCTTTTAATCTACGAGAATATAAGTAGTACAGGTATATTGACATATGTTTTGATATATATTGGCATATATTGGAATCAATTACTTCTTCTAGTATAAAGAGTACGGATATTATTGATGTTTTCAATTTATTACGTCATCTCTTTTATTTTGGCGAATATTTTTGAGACGCATATTGTAATACGGGTAATCTTCTACTAACACATTGGCATATTTTCTGATCTGCGACATTATAATTAGTACGGGGTTGCATATATTCATTCAATTCCTATTTTTTCTTCTGTAAATTTGCTTACAAAAGGGGCCAGGATGTTTCATTCTTCAGATCTGATCGGGAAGATAATTTTGCATAGTGAGAACATATATTCTTAAACTTCTCTTTAGGAGCAATAAATTTAATATTTTAACAGAATTCGCACATGATTGCGAAATTTAAGTTTCTTTAAATTATACACTCCGTACGAATAACGGGTGTGCTGTTAGTGGTTAATAAATTTTAACATTTTAGGAGGATATATCATGTTGCTCGGCATCGCAATTAAATTAAATGTGTTTGTTAATGTTTTTATTATTTTTTTTCGATTTAAATAATAAATAAATGGATAAATGGATATAAAAGTATATCTTATGAATGGACGGTTTGATTTTTCTTTTAATTATATTAATTGCTGACTGCGTACATCAATTTCATTTATTTTGGCAAAGAGTTTTCAAGCTTATATCGCATTTAGCTACTAAACTCATATATTGTGTTAAGCCAATAAATTCATATAGCCGATTGTTGAAGCAGAAAAAGAGTAGAGCGGGTATATCTTCTAATACAATTGTAGTGTTTTCATTTAGTATATTGAAACGGGATAAGAATGTTTCATTCAGATCTGCAAATTCAAAGCTACGAATTTGGAAGGATATCGCTAATTTGACAACTTTTCTTAAACTTTGCCAAATTGGCGGAAATGTCGCCAAATTGATATAAACGACACACAAACAGCTGCCATAAACATTCGGGTTGGTCGTGTGGCTTGGGTCTTCTACATATCAATGAAATTTTGTTTTGTTTTGTTAGAAGAGAGTACTGAAATGATGTTTGGTTAGCATTTATCTGTCAGACCAACCATCCTACCTAGTAATACATTTAGCGAATTTTTAAAATGTCACCAAATTGATAAAAATGTTTTCAAATCTATAAAAATATCTTGAAATTGATAAAATTGCGCTACATAAATGATATTAATTGTTTTTTGTTAGGGGATAGTATTGTGATGATATTTCGTCAATTTGTCGCAAAGTGGAACTGTCAGTTCTACAGTCCCACTTGGCGATAAATTTGGCGATTTTCTAAAATGTCGCTAATTTGACGAAACTGTCGCCAAATGTTCCATAGAAATATAACTATTTAGACGATATTTTTTCTACCAATTTATTTGAAGCAAATGATATCATGTCGCTTAGCAACGGATTTAAATTCAATGTGTTTATGCGGCAGACGATTTTTATTAAATCCTTTCCGATTTGAATAATGAAGATATGTATATAAAATAAATTTCATTGCCATTTCATTTTGGACTGGATAATATCAATTATACTCTTCAGGTTTAAACATTATTATTATTGATATTTTCCGGAATTATTGATTCAGGGATTATTGATATTTTTAAGTTATTACGCCATTGTTCTATTGCGGCAAAAATTGCTGACACACGCATATTGTACGTTGTACGAGTAATCTTCTAGGAATGCACGGGTATATCTTCTAACCAACGAGAATATAAGTAGTACAAGTATATTGGCATATATTTTGACATATATTGGCATATATATTGGAATCAAGTACAGTCTTCTGGTATGAAGATTACGGGGATTAATTATATATTCAATTTATTACGTCGTCTGTTGTATTTTACCAAAAAACATTTGAGACTCATATTGCAAAACGGGTAATATTCTACTAATAATCGGACATTATAAGTAGTACGTGTATATCTTCCCATATAATTTTAGCACTTTAATTTTGACATATATTGGAATAAATGACTGTCTTCAGATTTAAAGATTACGGGTTTATTGGTATTTTCAATTTATACATGTAATCTACTAATACAGGTTATATTTTCTAATATTCGCGTATATAACTAGTACGGGTCCCATACAATTTTAACGCTTTTATTTTGCATATATTGATTCAATTCCATATTTTTTTTTATATTTGCTTACATAAGGGGCCCAAGATGTTTCATTCTTCAGATATGTCCATGAAGATAATTTTATATAGCGAGAACAGAGATTCTTAAACTTCTTTTTAGGAGCATTATATTAAATATTTTAACAGAATATTTTGATTAAACATGTCATTTAGTATAATATAAGAATTTGGGCATGATTATGAATTTCAAGTTTCTTTATATTATATACTCCGCACGAAGAACGGGTATGCTGCTAGTCTATATAAATAAAAATGAAAATCTGTCTGTCTGTCTGTCTGTCTGTCTGTCTGTCTGTCTGTTTGTCACACCATCACGGGAGAACGGCTGAACCGAATTTGATGAAATTTTGTGGGTAGCCCAGAAATAGCCCCACTTAAAATTATATCCGTGTTTTGAATTTCTACGACCAGTGGTTCTCGAGATATTAGTAAAAAACGAAATTTTCGTTTGTCTCATCATCACGGAAAAACGGCTGAACCGAATTTAATGAAATTTGGTGAATAGCTTTGAAATATCCCCCCATAAATTTTGACCAAGTTTCGAGTTTATAAGACCTGGGGTTGTCGAGATATTAATGAAAAACGGAACTTTTTCCTAGGAGTTCTACTCCCTAACTCCGTGGTTTATCCAAACGAAAAGCTTGAAAATCGTTTGAAAGTGAATTAAAATTTAATCTCTGAGTTTGATGGGAGATTTTTTGCGTTAATTAGTCACTTTCTGAAAACATGAATTGTTTGAAACATGATTTAAAGGGGAAATCTATCTCCATGGTTCATGGTTTATTTAAAACATGCTTTTACGGAACAATGAGAAGTATAGAGAAATCAAAATCGTTATTTAATTTTGCAGTTTATGTTATAAGACATGCCATATTTAACATGTTATAAGATTCTATCTTATATCATGTTACTCAGAAACGCAATTAAATTAAATCTGTCTGTTAATTTTAATAATTATTTTTTCGATTTGAATAATAAATAAATGGATATAAAAATATATTTTAGAAAAGAACGATTTGATTTTTCTTATAGCATTTTTGACTGGATAATATCAATTACGGTCTTCAGGTTAAAAAATTATTATTATTTATATTTTCGGGGATTATTGATTCAAGGATTATTGATATTTTCAAGTTATTATGCAATTATTTTATTATGACAAAAATTGTTTATACTCATATATTGTATGTTGTACGAATCTTCTACAAATACACGTGTATATCTTTTAATCTACGAGAATATAAGTAGTACAGGTATATTGACATATGTTTTGATATATATTGGCATATATTGGAATCAATTACTTCTTCTAGTATAAAGAGTACGGATATTATTGATGTTTTCAATTTATTACGTCATCTCTTTTATTTTGGCGAATATTTTTGAGACGCATATTGTAATACGGGTAATCTTCTACTAACACATTGGCATATTTTCTGATCTGCGACATTATAATTAGTACGGGGTTGCATATATTCATTCAATTCCTATTTTTTCTTCTGTAAATTTGCTTACAAAAAGGGCCAGGATATTTCATTCTTCAGATCTGATCGGGAAGATAATTTTGCATAGTGAGAACATATATTCTTAAACTTCTCTTTAGGAGCAATAAATTTAATATTTTAACAGAATTCGCACATGATTGCGAAATTTAAGTTTCTTTAAATTATACACTCCGTACGAATAACGGGTGTGCTGTTAGTGGTTAATAAATTTTAACATTTTAGGAGGATATATCATGTTGCTCGGCATCGCAATTAAATTAAATGTGTTTGTTAATGTTTTTATTATTTTTTTTCGATTTAAATAATAAATAAATGGATAAATGGATATAAAATTATATCTTATGAATGGACGGTTTGATTTTTCTTTTAATTATATTAATTGCTGACTGCGTACATCAATTTCATTTATTTTGGCAAAGAGTTTTCAAGCTTATATCGCATTTAGCTACTAAACTCATATATTGTGTTAAGCCAATAAATTCATATAGCCGATTGTTGAAACAGAAAAAGAGTAGAGCGGGTATATCTTCTAATACAATTGTAGTGTTTTCATTTAGTATATTGAAACGGGATAAGAATGTTTCATTCAGATCTGCAAATTCAAAGCTACGAATTTGGAAGGATATCGCTAATTTGACAACTTTTCTTAAACTTTGCCAAATTGACGGAAATGTCGCCAAATTGATATAAACGACACACAAACAGCTGCCATAAACATTCGGGTTGGTCGTGTGGCTTGGGTCTTCTACATATCAATGAAATTTTGTTTTGTTTTGTTAGAAGAGAGTACTGAAATGATGTTTGGTTAGCATTTATCTGTCAGACCAACCATCCTACCTAGTAATACATTTAGCGAATTTTTAAAATGTCACCAAATTGATAAAAATGTTTTCAAATCTATAAAAATATCTTGAAATTGATAAAATTGCGCTACATAAATGATATTAATTGTTTTTTGTTAGGGGATAGTATTGTGATGATATTTCGTCAATTTGTCGCAAAGTGGAACTGTCAGTTCTACAGTCCCACTTGGCGATAAATTTGGCGATTTTCTAAAATGTCGCTAATTTGACGAAACTGTCGCCAAATGTTCCATAGAAATATAACTATTTAGACGATATTTTTTCTACCAATTTATTTGAAGCAAATGATATCATGTCGCTTAGCAACGGATTTAAATTCAAAGTGTTTATGCGGCAGACGATTTTTATTAAATCCTTTCCGATTTGAATAATGAAGATATGTATATAAAATAAATTTCATTGCCATTTCATTTTGGACTGGATAATATCAATTATACTCTTCAGGTTTAAACATTATTATTATTGATATTTTCCGGAATTATTGATTCAGGGATTATTGATATTTTTAAGTTATTACGCCATTGTTCTATTGCGGCAAAAATTGCTGACACACGCATATTGTATGTTGTACGAGTAATCTTCTAGGAATGCACGGGTATATCTTCTAACCAACGAGAATATAAGTAGTACAAGTATATTGGCATATATTTTGACATATATTGGCATATATATTGGAATCAAGTACAGTCCTCTGGTATGAAGATTACGGGGATTAATTATATATTCAATTTATTACGTCGTCTGTTGTATTTTACCAAAAAACATTTGAGATTCATATTGCAAAACGGGTAATATTCTACTAATAATCGGACATTATAAGTAGTACGTGTATATCTTCCCATATAATTTTAGCACTTTAATTTTGACATATATTGGAAAAAATGACTGTCTTCAGATTTAAAGATTACGGGTTTATTGGTATTTTCAATTTATACATGTAATCTACTAATACAGGTTATATTTTCTAATATTCGCGTATATAATTAGTACGGGTCCCATACAATTTTAACGCTTTTATTTTGCATATATTGATTCAATTCCATATTTTTTTTTTATATTTGCTTACATAAGGGGCCCAAGATGTTTCATTCTTCAGATATGTCCATGAAGATAATTTTATATAGCGAGAACAGAGATTCTTAAACTTCTTTTTAGGAGCATTATATTAAATATTTTAACAGAATATTTTGATTAAACATGTCATTTAGTATAATATAAGAATTTGGGCATGATTATGAATTTCAAGTTTCTTTATATTATATACTCCGCACGAAGAACGGGTATGCTGCTAGTCTATATAAATAAAAATGAAAATCTGTCTGTCTGTCTGTCTGTCTGTCTGTCTGTCTGTCTGTCTGTCTGTCTGTTTGTCACACCATCACGGGAGAACGGCTGAACCGAATTTGATGAAATTTTGTGGGTAGCCCAGAAATAGCCCCACTTAAAATTATATCCGTGTTTTGAGTTTCTACGACCAGTGGTTCTCGAGATATTAGTAAAAAACGAAATTTTCGTTTGTCTCATCATCACGGAAAAACGGCTGAACCGAATTTAATGAAATTTGGTGAATAGCCTTGAAATATCCCCCCATAAATTTTGACCAAGTTTCGAGTTTCTAAGACCTGGGGTTGTCGAGATATTAATGAAAAACGGAACTTTTTCCTAGGAGTTCTACTCCCTAACTCCGTGGTTTATCCAAACGAAAAGCTTGAAAATCGTTTGAAAGTGAATTAAAATTTAATCTCTGAGTTTGATGGGAGATTTTTTGCGTTAATTAGTCACTTTCTGAAAACATGAATTGTTTGAAACATGATTTAAAGGGGAAATCTATCTCCATGGTTCATGGTTTATTTAAAACATGCTTTTACGGAACAATGAGAAGTATAGAGAAATCAAAATCGTTATTTAATTTTGCAGTTTATGTTATAAGACATGACATATTTAACATGTTATAAGATTCTATCTTATATCATGTTACTCAGAAACGCAATTAAATTAAATCTGTCTGTTAATTTTAATAATTATTTTTTCGATTTGAATAATAAATAAATGGATATAAAAATATATTTTAGAAAAGAACGATTTGATTTTTCTTATAGCATTTTTGACTGGAAAATATCAATTACGGTCTTCAGGTTAAAAAATTATTATTATTTATATTTTCGGGGATTATTGATTTAAGGATTATTGATATTTTCAAGTTATTATGCAATTATTTTATTATGACAAAAATTGTTTATACTCATATATTGTATGTTGTACGAATCTTCTACAAATACACGTGTATATCTTTTAATCTACGAGAATATAAGTAGTACAGGTATATTGACATATGTTTTGATATATATTGGCATATATTGGAATCAATTACTTCTTCTAGTATAAAGAGTACGGATATTATTGATGTTTTCAATTTATTACGTCATCTCTTTTATTTTGGCGAATATTTTTGAGACGCATATTGTAATACGGGTAATCTTCTATTAACACATTGGCATATTTTCTGATCTGCGACATTATAATTAGTACGGGGTTGCATATATTCATTCAATTCCTATTTTTTCTTCTGTAAATTTGCTTACAAAAGGGGCCAGGATGTTTCATTCTTCAGATCTGATCGGGAAGATAATTTTGCATAGTGAGAACATATATTCTTAAACTTCTCTTTAGGAGCAATAAATTTAATATTTTAACAGAATTCGCACATGATTGCGAAATTTAAGTTTCTTTAAATTATACACTCCGTACGAATAACGGGTGTGCTGTTAGTGGTTAATAAATTTTAACATTTTAGGAGGATATATCATGTTGCTCGGCATCGCAATTAAATTAAATGTGTTTGTTAATGTTTTTATTATTTTTTTTCGATTTAAATAATAAATAAATGGATAAATGGATATAAAATTATATCTTATGAATGGACGGTTTGATTTTTCTTTTAATTATATTAATTGCTGACTGCGTACATCAATTTCATTTATTTTGGCAAAGAGTTTTCAAGCTTATATCGCATTTAGCTACTAAACTCATATATTGTGTTAAGCCAATAAATTCATATAGCCGATTGTTGAAACAGAAAAAGAGTAGAGCGGGTATATCTTCTAATACAATTGTAGTGTTTTCATTTAGTATATTGAAACGGGATAAGAATGTTTCATTCAGATCTGCAAATTCAAAGCTACGAATTTGGAAGGATATCGCTAATTTGACAACTTTTCTTAAACTTTGCCAAATTGACGGAAATGTCGCCAAATTGATATAAACGACACACAAACAGCTGCCATAAACATTCGGGTTGGTCGTGTGGCTTGGGTCTTCTACATATCAATGAAATTTTGTTTTGTTTTGTTAGAAGAGAGTACTGAAATGATGTTTGGTTAGCATTTATCTGTCAGACCAACCATCCTACCTAGTAATACATTTAGCGAATTTTTAAAATGTCACCAAATTGATAAAAATGTTTTCAAATCTATAAAAATATCTTGAAATTGATAAAATTGCGCTACATAAATGATATTAATTGTTTTTTGTTAGGGGATAGTATTGTGATGATATTTCGTCAATTTGTCGCAAAGTGGAACTGTCAGTTCTACAGTCCCACTTGGCGATAAATTTGGCGATTTTCTAAAATGTCGCTAATTTGACGAAACTGTCGCCAAATGTTCCATAGAAATATAACTATTTAGACGATATTTTTTCTACCAATTTATTTGAAGCAAATGATATCATGTCGCTTAGCAACGGATTTAAATTCAAAGTGTTTATGCGGCAGACGATTTTTATTAAATCCTTTCCGATTTGAATAATGAAGATATGTATATAAAATAAATTTCATTGCCATTTCATTTTGGACTGGATAATATCAATTATACTCTTCAGGTTTAAACATTATTATTATTGATATTTTCCGGAATTATTGATTCAGGGATTATTGATATTTTTAAGTTATTACGCCATTGTTCTATTGCGGCAAAAATTGCTGACACACGCATATTGTATGTTGTACGAGTAATCTTCTAGGAATGCACGGGTATATCTTCTAACCAACGAGAATATAAGTAGTACAAGTATATTGGCATATATTTTGACATATATTGGCATATATATTGGAATCAAGTACAGTCCTCTGGTATGAAGATTACGGGGATTAATTATATATTCAATTTATTACGTCGTCTGTTGTATTTTACCAAAAAACATTTGAGATTCATATTGCAAAACGGGTAATATTCTACTAATAATCGGACATTATAAGTAGTACGTGTATATCTTCCCATATAATTTTAGCACTTTAATTTTGACATATATTGGAAAAAATGACTGTCTTCAGATTTAAAGATTACGGGTTTATTGGTATTTTCAATTTATACATGTAATCTACTAATACAGGTTATATTTTCTAATATTCGCGTATATAATTAGTACGGGTCCCATACAATTTTAACGCTTTTATTTTGCATATATTGATTCAATTCCATATTTTTTTTTTATATTTGCTTACATAAGGGGCCCAAGATGTTTCATTCTTCAGATATGTCCATGAAGATAATTTTATATAGCGAGAACAGAGATTCTTAAACTTCTTTTTAGGAGCATTATATTAAATATTTTAACAGAATATTTTGATTAAACATGTCATTTAGTATAATATAAGAATTTGGGCATGATTATGAATTTCAAGTTTCTTTATATTATATACTCCGCACGAAGAACGGGTATGCTGCTAGTCTATATAAATAAAAATGAAAATCTGTCTGTCTGTCTGTCTGTCTGTCTGTCTGTCTGTCTGTCTGTCTGTCTGTTTGTCACACCATCACGGGAGAACGGCTGAACCGAATTTGATGAAATTTTGTGGGTAGCCCAGAAATAGCCCCACTTAAAATTATATCCGTGTTTTGAGTTTCTACGACCAGTGGTTCTCGAGATATTAGTAAAAAACGAAATTTTCGTTTGTCTCATCATCACGGAAAAACGGCTGAACCGAATTTAATGAAATTTGGTGAATAGCCTTGAAATATCCCCCCATAAATTTTGTCCAAGTTTCGAGTTTCTAAGACCTGGGGTTGTCGAGATATTAATGAAAAACGGAACTTTTTCCTAGGAGTTCTACTCCCTAACTCCGTGGTTTATCCAAACGAAAAGCTTGAAAATCGTTTGAAAGTGAATTAAAATTTAATCTCTGAGTTTGATGGGAGATTTTTTGCGTTAATTAGTCACTTTCTGAAAACATGAATTGTTTGAAACATGATTTAAAGGGGAAATCTATCTCCATGGTTCATGGTTTATTTAAAACATGCTTTTACGGAACAATGAGAAGTATAGAGAAATCAAAATCGTTATTTAATTTTGCAGTTTATGTTATAAGACATGACATATTTAACATGTTATAAGATTCTATCTTATATCATGTTATTCAGAAACGCAATTAAATTAAATCTGTCTGTTAATTTTAATAATTATTTTTTCGATTTGAATAATAAATAAATGGATATAAAAATATATTTTAGAAAAGAACGATTTGATTTTTCTTATAGCATTTTTGACTGGAAAATATCAATTACGGTCTTCAGGTTAAAAAATTATTATTATTTATATTTTCGGGGATTATTGATTTAAGGATTATT
Organism: Amaurobius ferox; assembly: GCA_951213105.1. Taxonomy (NCBI): domain Eukaryota; kingdom Metazoa; phylum Arthropoda; class Arachnida; order Araneae; family Amaurobiidae; genus Amaurobius; species Amaurobius ferox. Next base: position 42,174,604 of record OX578134.1, on the reverse strand, counting down.
GATATTTTCAAGTTATTATGCAATTATTTTATTATGACAAAAATTGTTTATACTCATATATTGTATGTTGTACGAATCTTCTACAAATACACGTGTATATCTTTTAATCTACGAGAATATAAGTAGTACAGGTATATTGACATAAGTTTTGATATATATTGGCATATATTGGAATCAATTACTTCTTCTAGTATAAAGAGTACGGATATTATTGATGTTTTCAATTTATTACGTCATCTCTTTTATTTTGGCGAATATTTTTGAGACGCATATTGTAATACGGGTAATCTTCTATTAACACATTGGCATATTTTCTGATCTGCGACATTATAATTAGTACGGGGTTGCATATATTCATTCAATTCCTATTTTTTCTTCTGTAAATTTGCTTACAAAAGGGGCCAGGATGTTTCATTCTTCAGATCTGATCGGGAAGATAATTTTGCATAGTGAGAACATATATTCTTAAACTTCTCTTTAGGAGCAATAAATTTAATATTTTAACAGAATTCGCACATGATTGCGAAATTTAAGTTTCTTTAAATTATACACTCCGTACGAATAACGGGTGTGCTGTTAGTGGTTAATAAATTTTAACATTTTAGGAGGATATATCATGTTGCTCGGCATCGCAATTAAATTAAATGTGTTTGTTAATGTTTTTATTATTTTTTTTCGATTTAAATAATAAATAAATGGATAAATGGATATAAAAGTATATCTTATGAATGGACGGTTTGATTTTTCTTTTAATTATATTAATTGCTGACTGCGTACATCAATTTCATTTATTTTGGCAAAGAGTTTTCAAGCTTATATCGCATTTAGCTACTAAACTCATATATTGTTTTAAGCCAATAAATTCATATAGCCGATTGTTGAAACAGAAAAAGAGTAGAGCGGGTATATCTTCTAATACAATTGTAGTGTTTTCATTTAGTATATTGAAACGGGATAAGAATGTTTCATTCAGATCTGCAAATTCAAAGCTACGAATTTGGAAGGATATCGCTAATTTGACAACTTTTCTTAAACTTTGCCAAATTGGCGGAAATGTCGCCAAATTGATATAAACGACACACAAACAGCTGCCATAAACATTCGGGTTGGTCGTGTGGCTTGGGTCTTCTACATATCAATGAAATTTTGTTTTGTTTTGTTAGAAGAGAGTACTGAAATGATGTTTGGTTAGCATTTATCTGTTAGACCAACCATCCTACCTAGTAATACATTTAGCGAATTTTTAAAATGTCACCAAATTGATAAAAATGTTTTCAAATCTATAAAAATATCTTGAAATTGATAAAATTGCGCTACATAAATGATATTAATTGTTTTTTGTTAGGGGATAGTATTGTGATGATATTTCGTCAATTTGTCGCAAAGTGGAACTGTCAGTTCTACAGTCCCACTTGGCGATAAATTTGGCGATTTTCTAAAATGTCGCTAATTTGACGAAACTGTCGCCAAATGTTCCATAGAAATATAACTATTTAGACGATATTTTTTCTACCAATTTATTTGAAGCAAATGATATCATGTCGCTTAGCAACGGATTTAAATGCAATGTGTTTATGCGGCAGACGATTTTTATTAAATCCTTTCCGATTTGAATAATGAAGATATGTATATAAAATAAATTTCATTGCCATTTCATTTTGGACTGGATAATATCAATTATACTCTTCAGGTTTAAACATTATTATTATTGATATTTTCCGGAATTATTGATTCAGGGATTATTGATATTTTTAAGTTATTACGCCATTGTTCTATTGCGGCAAAAATTGCTGACACACGCATATTGTATGTTGTACGAGTAATCTTCTAGGAATGCACGGGTATATCTTCTAACCAACGAGAATATAAGTAGTACAAGTATATTGGCATATATTTTGACATATATTGGCATATATATTGGAATCAAGTACAGTCCTCTGGTATGAAGATTACGGGGATTAATTATATATTCAATTTATTACGTCGTCTGTTGTATTTTACCAAAAAACATTTGAGATTCATATTGCAAAACGGGTAATATTCTACTAATAATCGGACATTATAAGTAGTACGTGTATATCTTCCCATATAATTTTAGCACTTTAATTTTGACATATATTGGAATAAATGACTGTCTTCAGATTTAAAGATTACGGGTTTATTGGTATTTTCAATTTATACATGTAATCTACTAATACAGGTTATATTTTCTAATATTCGCGTATATAATTAGTACGGGTCCCATACAATTTTAAAGCTTTTATTTTGCATATATTGATTCAATTCCATATTTTTTTTTTATATTTGCTTACATAAGGGGCCCAAGATGTTTCATTCTTCAGATATGTCCATGAAGATAATTTTATATAGCGAGAACAGAGATTCTTAAACTTCTTTTTAGGAGCATTATATTAAATATTTTAACAGAATATTTTGATTAAACATGTCATTTAGTATAATATAAGAATTTGGGCATGATTATGAATTTCAAGTTTCTTTATATTATATATTCCGCACGAAGAACGGGTATGCTGCTAGTCTATATAAATAAAAATGAAAATCTGTCTGTCTGTCTGTCTGTCTGTCTGTCTGTCTGTCTGTCTGTCTGTTTGTCACACCATCACGGGAGAACGGCTGAACCGAATTTGAGGAAATTTTGTGGGTAGCCCAGAAATAGCCCCACTTAAAATTATATCCGTGTTTTGAGTTTCTACGACCAGTGGTTCTCGAGATATTAGTAAAAAACGAAATTTTTGTTTGTCTCATCATCACGGAAAAACGGCTGAACCGAATTTAATGAAATTTGGTGAATAGCCTTGAAATATCCCCCCATAAATTTTGTCCAAGTTTCGAGTTTCTAAGACCTGGGGTTGTCGAGATATTAATGAAAAACGGAACTTTTTCCTAGGAGTTCTACTCCCTAACTCCGTGGTTTATCCAAACGAAAAGCTTGAAAATCGTTTGAAAGTGAATTAAAATTTAATCTCTGAGTTTGATGGGAGATTTTTTGCGTTAATTAGTCACTTTCTGAAAACATGAATTGTTTGAAACATGATTTAAAGGGGAAATCTATCTCCATGGTTCATGGTTTATTTAAAACAAGCTTTTACGGAACAATGAGAAGTATAGAGAAATCAAAATCGTTATTTAATTTTGCAGTTTATGTTATAAGACATGACATATTTAACATGTTATAAGATTCTATCTTATATCATGCTACTCAGAAACGCAATTAAATTAAATCTGTCTGTTAATTTTAATAATTATTTTTTCGATTTGAATAATAAATAAATGGATATAAAAATATATTTTAGAAAAGAACGATTTAATTTTTCTTATAGCATTTTTGACTGGATAATATCAATTACGGTCTTCAGGTTAAAAAATTATTATTATTTATATTTTCGGGGATTATTGATTCAAGGATAATTGATATTTTCAAGTTATTATGCAATTATTTTATTATGACAAAAATTGTTTAAACTCATATATTGTATGTTGTACGAATCTTCTACAAATACACGTGTATATCTTTTAATCTACGAGAATATAAGTAGTACAGGTATATTGACATATGTTTTGATATATATTGGCATATATTGGAATCAATTACGACCTTCTGGTATAAAGAGTACGGATATTATTGATGTTTTCAATTTATTACGTCATCTCTTTTATTTTGGCAAATATTTTTGAGGCGCATATTGTAATACGGGTAATCTTCTACTAACACATTGGCATATTTTCTGATCTGCGACAATATAATTAGTACGGGGTTGCATATATTCATTCAATTCCTATTTTTTCTTCTGTAAATTTGCTTACAAAAGGGGGCAGGATGTTTTATTCTTCAGATCTGATCGTGAAGATAATTTTGCATAGTGAGAACATATATTCTTAAACTTCTCTTTAGGAGCAATAAATTTAATATTTTAACAGAATTTGCACATGATTGCGAACTTTAAGTTTCTTTAAATTATACACTCCGTACGAATAACGGGTGTGCTGTTAGTGGTTCATAAATTTTAACATTTTAGGAGGATATATCATGTTGCTCGGCATCGCAATTAAATTAAATGTGTTTGTTAATGTTTTTATTATTTTTTTTCGATTTAAATAATAAATAAATGGATAAATGGATATAAAAGTATATCTTATGAATGGACGATTTGATTTTTCTTTTAATTATATTAATTGCTGACTGCGTACATCAATTTCATTTATTTTGGCAAAGAGTTTTCAAGCTTATATCGTATTTAGCTACTAAACTCATATATTGTGTTTAGCCAATAAATTCATATAGCCGATTGTTGAAACAGAAAAAGAGTAGAGCGGGTACAATTGTAGTGTTTTCATTTAGTATATTGAAACGGGATAAGAATGTTTCATTCAGATCTGCAAATTCAAAGCAACGAATTTGGAGGGATATCGCTAATTTGACAACTTTTCTTAAACTTTGCCAAATTGGCGGAAATGTCGCCAAATTGATATAAACGACACACAAACAGCTGCCATAAACATTCGGGTTGGTCGTGTGGCTTGGGTCTTCTACATATCAATGAAATTTTGTTTTGTTTTGTTAGAAGAGAGTACTGAAATGATGTTTGGTTAGCATTTATCTGTCAGACCAACCATCCTACCTAGTAATACATTTAGCGAATTTTTAAAATGTCACCAAATTGATAAAAATGTTTTCAAATCTATAAAAATATCTTGAAATTGATAAAATTGCGCTACATAAATGATATTAATTGTTTTTTGTTAGGGGATAGTATTGTGATGATATTTCGTCAATTTGTCGCAAAGTGGAACTGTCAGTTCTACAGTCCCACTTGGCGATAAATTTGGCGATTTTCTAAAATGTCGCTAATTTGACGAAACTGTCGCCAAATGTTCCATAGAAATATAACTATTTAGACGATATTTTTTCTACCAATTTATTTGAAGCAAATGATATCATGTCGCTTAGCAACGGATTTAAATCCAATGTGTTTATGCGGCAGACGATTTTTATTAAATCCTTTCCGATTTGAATAATGAAGATATGTATATAAAATAAATTTCATTGCCATTTCATTTTGGACTGGATAATATCAATTATACTCTTCAGGTTTAAACATTATTATTATTGATATTTTCCGGATATATTGATTCAGGGATTATTGATATTTTTAAGTTATTACGCCATTGTTTTATTGCGGCAAAAATTGCTGACACACGCATATTGTACGTTGTACGAGTAATCTTCTAGGAATGCACGGGTATATCTTCTAACCTACGAGAATATACGTAGTACAGGTATATTGGCATATATTTTGACATATATTGGCATATATATTGGAATCAAGTACAGTCTTCTGGTATGAAGATTAAGGGGATTAATTATATATGCAATTTATTACGTCGTTTGTTGTATTTTACCAAAAAACATTTGAGACTCATATTGCAATACGGGTAATCTTCTACTAATAATCGGACATTATAAGTAGTACGTGTATATCTTCCCATATAATTTTAGCACTTTAATTTTGACATATATTGGAATAAATGACTGTCTTCAGATTTAAAGATTACGGGTTTATTGGTATTTTCAATTTATACATGTAATCTACTAATACATGTTATATTTTCTAATATTCGCGTATATAATTAGTACGGGTCCCATACACTTTTAACGCTTTTATTTTGCATATATTGATTCAATTCCATATTTTTTTTTTATATTTGCTTACATAAGGGTCCAAGATGTTTTATTCTTCAGATATGTCCATGAAGATAATTTTATATAGCAAGAACAGAGATTCTTAAACTTCTTTTTAGGAGCTTTATATTAAATATTTTAACAGAATATTTTGATTAAACATGTCATTTAGTATACTATAAGAATTTGGGCATGATTATGAATTTCAAGTTACTTTATATTATATACTCCGTACGAAGAACGGGTATGCTGCTAGTCTATATATATAAAATTGAAAATCTCTCTGTCTGTTTTTCTCATCATCACGGGAGAACAACTGAATCGAATTTGATGAAATTTTGTGGGTAGCCTGGAAATAGTTCCATTTAAAATTTAGTCCATGTTTGGAGTTTCTACAATCAGCGGTTCTCGAGATATTAGTAAAAAACGAAATTTTCGTTTGTCTCATCATCATTTGAGAACGGTTGAACCGAATTTGATGAAGTTTTGTTGATAGCCTTTAATTAGCCCCCCATAAATTTAGCCCAAGTTTCGAGTTTATAAGACCTGGGACCAGGGGTTGATGAGATTCTAATGAAAAACCAAACTTTTTCCCAGGACTTCTACTCTCTAACTCAGTGGTTTATACAAACGAAAAGCTTGAAAATCGTTTGAAAGTGAATTAAAACGTTATCCCTGAGTTTGATGGGACATTTTTTGCGCTAATTACCCACTTCCTGAAAACATGAATTGCTTGAAACATGATTTAAATGGTAAATCTATCTCCATGGTTTATTTACGCACTTGAAGAAACACCTAGGTGGTCAGCGTCTTCAAGACGATAACGAAGTCAAAACAGTTATGATACAGTGGTTAACAAGTCAGACGGCAGAATTTTATGAGGAGGGTATTCAAAAACTGGTGCCACGTTATGACAAGTGCCTCAATAATCACGGAAATTATGTAGAAAAGTAGATTAAGGTACAGGCTTTCATGTAGAAATAAAATTATTGCGATATCTTTGCACGTCTTTTTTTAATTCCAAAACGGTACTTACTTAAAAAACATGCCTCGTATTTCTCACAAGCTTTTACTGAACAATGAAAAGTATAAAGAAATCAAAATGGCTATTTAATTCCGCAGTTTATGAGGAAGATTCTATCTTATATCATGTTGCTGAGAATCGCAATTAAATTAAATCTGTCTTAATTTCTATTATTATTTTTTCGATTTGAATAATGAATAAATCGATATAAAAATACATTTTAGAAAAGAACGATTGGATTTTTCTCATAGCATTTTTGACTGGATAATATCAATTACGGTCTTCAGGTTAAACTTTATTATTATTGATATTTACGGGGATAATTGATTCATTGATTATTGGTATTTTCAAGTTATTATGCAATTGTTTTATTATGACAAAAAATGTTTAAACTCATATATTGAACGTTGTACGAGTAATATTCTATAAATACACGGGCATATCTTCTAATCTACGAGAAAATAAGTAATACAGGTATATTGGCGTACGTTTTGATATATATTGGCATATATTGGAATTAATTACAACCTTCTGGCATGAAGAGTAGGGGGATCATTGATATTTTCAATTTATGACGTCATCTCTTTTATTTTGGGTAATATTTTTGATACTCATATTGTAATACGGGTAATCAATCTTCTACTAACACACTGGCATATTTTCTGAGCTGCGACAATATAAGTAGTACGTGTTGCATATATTGATTCAAGTCCTTTTTTTTTTTGTAAATTTGCTTTCAAAAGGGGCCAGGATGTTTTATTCTTCAGATCTGCCCGTGAAGATAATTTTGCATAGTGAGAACCAATATTCTTAAACTTCTCTTTAGGAGCAATAAATTTAATATTTTAACATAATTTGCACATGATTGCGAATTATAAGTTTCTTTATATTATATACTCCGTACGAAAAACGGGTAAGCTACTAGTAAAACTATAAAGTGTACTTCAAAATGCTGATTTCGTTAGTAAACCACTCCTAAAATTTTTAAATCGGACAAGGGCCCCTTGGACAAACGCTTCAGCATCGTTACCTTAATCTCAGAATTGCAAAAACCCCAAACCCCCCAAAATTAAGCTTTACTTCTTTATTTTGGCTGGCTACAGAGTAGTTTCAGGTTACTACCACCATCACCGGCAAAGTGCCTCCCAGGCGGTGAAGTGGATAGCGTCTTCGGCTGCTGTCTGGTGGGCTCGGGTTCGAATCCCGAGTAAGGCATGGTTGTTTATCGAGGATAAAGTCAGTCTTCTGGGTCCTCGGCTAAATGTGAAGCTGCATCCCCTCCGACCTTCGTCAGTGATGCTTGGTTGTAATAAACTGTGTTCTCTTGTCCTGTGTCTTTCTTCGTTCTGTCCTGCTTCCTGCGTCACTGGTCCTGTATCGACTTCGTCGAAAACAGGGGGTCATACGAAACAACAACATCACCGGCAAAGTATTGCTCATTTCAGCCGTCCTGTCAAACGCCAACAGCTTTTCCTATTGGAGGCAGCTCTGAAGACATGCCGACTGTGGGGGGCGGCTCTACAAGCAACTCTCAGATGAAAACAGTATTTGCAAATTAGAAAACAAAATTTACCACACAAAAGTCCAACAGCCCGAAGGTGAAAGCGCGCGAAGGTGAATGGAACTTCATATATTGCTAATCGACTAAAGTAAACCACTCCTAACAACTATAGAAACTAGATGAACAAATTTTACTTACCATTTTCATGTCGTTTTCCCAGCGTGGATATATAAAACATTTGCTACAGACAAAACATAGGTTTTCCTCATTAATTATTTAAATAAGTCTAGTCAATAATAAATATTTGAACGTTCTATCTGTTTATATCCAACGGACAGGGAACGTGTTGCCTATACAAAACTCCATATGTATTTCATTTTAAATAGCGTTTTATAAAATAATTCAAGGATGAATGAATGTTTGTGTATATGCTGATTTCTGGCCGTCGTAGCATATACAAAAACGCATATTGTTTAAGCATCATATTTATTTTTTTATAGAAACATCAGTGTTCGTTAAAAAAGCGATTAAAAAAGTTGTGTAGCAACGGTGTTGTAAAGGAACGCTTACTGATTGTCTGTGGCTCCATAAGATGCTGGCCAAGGAGCATGTTTGTTAAATGTGCTACCATAATCTTTGCACGGGCTCCTATACGAAAATAAAGTACGAACTAGAAACATATTTTTACCCCGAAAATTAATCACTTAACTGGTATTATTTCATGAAGTTCTTCAAATTTTACAATCATCTTCAAATTTTACAAAAAAAATACTCTGAATTATTTAATTATACAAAATTTAATGATTTAAGACCATCGATCCATCATTTCACTCAAGTGATGTAGGGAGACAGAGGACAATGATTGTCAATCCTGTTTAAGAGCAATTTGCAGTGTTTGGTATATAATTGGAGGAAGTATGCATGAAAACAGTTCTCCCAGGGGTATCCTAAAAATTTCGACATCGTAGAGTAACTTTTACGCAACCATAGTGCTGCTGCGGAAGCATGCAGGTTGGTGCGGCTTTCCAGTGATAATTCAACAATTCCACTTCCATAGCACAATACCATCACACTACCATAACACAATACCATCACATGTCAAGATAAAATTCATGGTGTTCAACGATTTTCCTGGACTGGTAAGTGTTTCTTGTTCTATCCAGACTAGAACGCGTCTACAGTCCAATTGAAGGGAAAATACTGCTTTGTCTATAAAGAAAGCATCGTCCAATGTGTTTGAATCCAAACTACATACTCACGACAACACTGTAAACACGCTCTTCTGGCCAAGGAGCTTAACATAGTACACCCTTTTGATATCAGTGCATATGTTGTGACGAGATTTCATAATCTCGCCAAACCCTTGTAAAAATCGCAAATTATATATTAATTATCAAGATTCTATATTTTTACATTATTTTAAACCCTGATTTAATTATCCCTCTTGTCTATTAAATATGCATTATACAAAATATTCTACACTGAAAAGAAAGCTTTTAGCCATTTTATTAATCCGTGAAAACCGCATTCAGAGAGAAGTTTCGTTATTATTTGACCGTTAAAGTCAAGGTCTTTATTCCCGGGCAGAGCAGATGGCTTGCTCGAGGCCTGGTAATGTTAGTGCAAGGCATGCACTTTTCTGCAGAATAGATTTGGAGAGAAACTTCTGGATGAATTTGAGACCTTGTGGCGAGGGGCTGATGTGTCAGCATATTCATTTTTGAGACCCCGTCCTGGGCTGGCGAGGCCTATGCCTGTGAAGTTTTCTATTGGTCAAAAGGCCGTAAATAGTCTTCTGCCAGGTCCGAATGAGTCTGGGGCCTGAATCCGTCTGAATACATAAAAGCTGTTGCAAAGAATATTCGTGGCTTTTTCTTCCTGTCTGGTGTCGACGCTCTCAGGTCGGCCTGGACCATTTTTCAATGTTGCCCACCACGGAGTGCGGGAGTCGGCCCCAAGTCGACTTCTGGCCTCTTGTGGGCATAGGGAGAAAAGCCGAAGACGCCTACATCGCCGAAGAACATCGATGGAGAGCCCGACGTCTAGCTGAGAGAGCTGCGACGAGGAAGGTACGATGGGGCCCGAGGTCTATGTGCCAGGTCGAAATATGGGTATGGTATAATGTTCCGACCCCTTTACAACTCCGACTGGGGAGGTAAGGTTTGACTGCTCTCTGCATCTACGCCTGTCTCAAGGAAGCATAAATTTCCTAAATTATTTCAACTTGTTTAATTATCAGTCCTAATTTTCTCTGAGTGCGAGTTTTCTCCTGTTGCTTTGAGACCATACCTCTTAAATCATGTTGCTTATTATATACTTAAATGTTGCTGTGCCACTTTATTTATATCGTTGATCATATTATTATCATTGAATTACTTCCGTGGCAGCAAATATATTAGTAGGGATCCTGAGTCCAGTGTCACTGTCACAGTTACTTAGCGTTGTGCTTCCTGATAATGATTCAGTTATAATTTTAACTTCTGATCTTCTTAATTACAATATTGAATAAAGAAAGTGATTTATATTTAAACCTGTGTGGTTATTTAACATCTTTATCTCTTGAAATTGTGCATCTGTGTTTTCAGGATTGGACGCCTTACAAGGTAAGGGTTTATTGCATCTTTGTATTTATTGCACTGCAGGTCATCCAGGGATTTATTCCTGGACGAGAGAACTTCGAAATAGAACCTGGGTTTTAACTTTTATGGGTGCGTGCCACCCTATTTTTCCTCCGTGACACATAGAAACCTCTGATATATAGCTTTCGCTTCACAGCACTAGTCGACGTCGGTTATCCTATGACTGCAGTTGCCTCAGGTAGAGTTAGTGCGTTTGATCGGCGATTATGTCTTGCCAGTAAAGCTATGTGCTGGTCATTGGAAGGTGCTGGGAAACTAGGGTGTCCCGAAACAGGTTTTCTAGTGACGATTAAATTCATTTGAAATTACGTTCACAACAGAGAAAGGGTGGAATGGTGCACGCAAAAAAAATTCGCTCCTTCAGCGGAGTGTCCAGCCGGAAGTCTCACAACAACTCACTCTTTTAAATACCCGTACATATTCTTTGGTGTATGCTAAAGCAGAAGGCCATTCTAAATTTCGAAAAAATGCTCTTGTTGCAATGCAATCTTTAGACGCAAACTTCCTGCCGAATGTATAATTTGCATATTTAGATTAATGCCATTCGCTTTTCGGTGTGTGTTTTCAATATTTGAATATTCTACTCAAATTTTGCTCAAATAAAAAACCGCATGTATTTGCTATCTGAGAGTTTGCATGTCATGCTTATCTCTTGGAGGAACGAGCATATACAAATTCCTTATAAATGTATCAATAAAATTACAGAAAGATACAAGAAACACAAAATCGTCTATAAAGTATACGTATGCGCATGCTAAGTCTATCTATGCTTACTCACATGTGTGTATGTGTATATGTATGCATAGATAAGTAGGTATATATAACACATTTTTTATCGATTTCTCACCAGGAAAATTTAAAGTCTGTAAGTGATCGCTGACGGTAAAATGCTGCGGGCCCCTGCAGTAAACGTTGTAAAGTACCAAATATTATTAGTATTACAGTAAAATATCAAATTCTGTTTATTGTAATTTGCCTTGTGCAATTATATTTTGTCACGTCTACCATGTATTGCACGCTGGGATGCCATACGAAATGCAACACCATTTCACAAGAAGTTGTAATGGTTTATATCTTTGACCATTTTCAAAAAAAATTATTTGCAGAATGTTTTCTGAACGGAAAACGAACATACACTCTTATTTCAAATTCTGATGTGTTTCAAGAATTTAAACCTGTCAATTGACAATACAAGCCTAAAGCCCAGTAAACATGCTTAAATATGTATATCTTTTCAAGACGAAAAAAAAAGTTCAACCACTTTTGATAAATGCAATACTCTTCTCAAGTGGGTTGTATTAAATTGTATGTACTCTTAAAGTACAAATTGTGCAGTACTAAATTTTATCTATAAATATTTTCTAGTAGATAAATTAAACAAATTTTATAAATATGTAAGGGTAGATAACCTATTTTTTGTTAGACACAATTTATACTGTAAAAATCTTTATTTTATTGTACTGTATTTTAAATCTATACAAACAGTAAGGAAAAATGAGGAAATTTGAATGTTAGGCTATAACCCTTTAATGATCCTCATGCAAATTTCCTTAAATATATCTTATTTGTTAAATATTCTTCTATCAATTCTACATTATTTTTCTCGGAAATTTTATCACTAGTTTATTATAGACGGAGCTACAAACTACTGGTAGTAATTTGAACCAATTTAAAACGTATATCTTGAATACTTTAGGTTCTGTGTGCCCCAAACATAAATCAGCTATCGCAGGTGTCTAAAATACACACTCATGAACTTATTTCTTGTCGTTAACAGACGTTGTATTTTAAGTACATAGGCAGTTTCTGTGGGCAGGTTTTGACAGATAAAACATGTGATAATTTTTGAGCGATTTGAATCAGGCTAAATTTTAGGAAAGAATTTATAGATGTCAGTGGAGTTTGCCAAAATCTTGTCACACTGTAAGTTTTCCTGGTATCATAGTAAATATCGGCTAATTCATGTTGGAGAGCCCATAAAAATCGAGATACATGGCCATGGTTTGCGTTATCTGCAATGGAAACGGATCCAAATTTTGAGAACTCCCTAAATAGACGGGTAATTTGAGCATGACAGAGACATAAAGTTTTAAAGTTTGTTAATCTACAAAATATGCATTTATATGACTTATACGCGATGGTAATAATAACACTGATATTTGAAGAAATAACCATACATTTTATTAAAACACCATGTTTGATTTCGGAATATCAGTATCCACCAGAAACGTGAGAAATGACAATATAATTTCCATGAACATTGACCGTATAATTTCTCTAACTTGTTTGGAACGAAACATGGATAATTTTGTAAGATTTCTATCTACATATGTTGAAATAAAAACTCCGTTGTGTTTTAATATTTCATTAAGAGCGAAAATTAACACATTATTTTAATTAAAGACATTATAAAGTGGGATGCCGATCCGGTGGTAGAGCGGTCAGGGGCATGCGTTTCCGCCTGATCGCTGGATTGCCGGGTTGCTTGTTCAAATCCCGCCAGCGGGCATGGATATTGTCATGTCGAAGCCAAGTAAGACTTCCGCCCTTCAGGGAACTTCTTTAAAAGTGAAGCTGCACTTATTCTCCCCTTCACCATGGGATAGCCTGGCGGTCTTGTGGACTTGGTGCGTAGGTGCCACTTCACCACAGGGGAATTAGTAAAAAAAATAATAACGTGTTATTTTCATATAAAGGGTGAATTCGGAAATAAGAATAGATGTATTTATTGAAGTCGCAAGGTTTTGAATAAACATAGCTCAAAGGCTAAAAATCAATCTTTGTAATTTAAATAGCCTTAGTGACAAACATACGGAATAATATCTAGACCTGGCGGGAAAAACCACATAAGTCAAAAATTGCAATTTTTTTTATAACATATTCTGTTGAAGAAATGTATGAACTATGCTGTAGAAAAAGCACGTACATCTGTTGGACTTCTAAGATATCAAAAAAAAAAAAAAGAAACACCTTAAACAACCTACTAGACAACCTACTAACAACCTACTTGCTCCGAAGTCAGCCGGGAAAAACCACATAAGTCATAAAAAGTTATTTTTCTCCAATTTTCAAACAGATATCATTCGGGAAAAAGCACATAAGTCAAGAAAAGTTATTATTATCCGTTTTATTTGTGCAGATTTTAGCGTTTGAAAAACATGAGTGAAGAAATGTTATCATTCCGTACAGGTTATACAACCTTGTTCTTTGTTGAAACTACGTCACAATATTCTTTTTTATTTTGTAAAATTTCGAGGCGCGCGCGACATTCTCTCCCACCCCCCTTTCGATGCCTATTTCCGGTGATTTTGTGTTTATTCACCCGGTAATTGATTATTGTTAGGCAGCTGTTTTATTCTCATAGTGCTGAAATAACACTTTATTTTATCGAGTAGTGTCTCAATTCTAGAATAGTATGTTGTCACGGGGACAACTAATGGTGAATTCACAAGAGTAAAAATATTTCAGGTATGTTGTATTTTATAAAATATTTCTCTTAAGATTTAGCCAGAATAGAAACTAGAGTTTTGAGAACAAGGCTCTTAATGCAAATTATATGCATAAAATTAAAAAGATTTCTGTGCTGTCAGCGGTAGAGCCAGAAATGAATCTCTGCAAAAGAATAGGGGGCGGTAGAACATGTTCAATAGCAAAACGTTTCGAGTTATGTTAGATAATATAAATAAAAATACTTTACTGCCGCGCTGTGGCACGATGTTCGTCTCAATAGCTTATAAAGTATAGTTACCGGGGAAATTGTACTGATTGTGCAAGTTTTACATGTTCTCACTGGGAATGTGCTAAACAAAATCACCATATATTGAAATATACTGTAGTTTATTTGAGGTGGCCTGGAGCTTATATGCTGGTGTTAAATCAGCTATTCTTAGTTACCTCTGTAACCGTTGAAGCAATTAAAACGAGACTCCGTAGTAGTTTGATTAGTCTTCTTGGAAGAGGGAGCAGTTTATTTTTTTGTTTTAATTATATATAATAATGTATAAGGAAAGTATTGTGACGGTCTCTAAAATTCGAAATCGAGTTTTCGTCAGGAGAGCACGTTTCAATCATACCTGATCACGAATAGAACATTTTTGAGGTGATGTGTGTGTGTGTACGTATGTGTGTGTACGTATGTGTGTGTACGTATGTGTGTGTGTGTGTGTGTGTGTGTGTGTGCGCGTCAGTGAGTCTATGGACACGATATCTAACGAACGAATGGGGCGATTCGAAGGCAAGTCGAAATAAAAATTACTATCCATGATTACAGGAAGTCTATTGTTTTCAAACACAATCGAATGCTGGGAACCCCCCTAAATTTTCGAATGACATTTTGAAAAAATCATCACAATATCAAAACTTTTAATGAAGTTTCGAAAATAGACATTTCTTATGTAATTTTTCCTTAGAAAACGATTTACTTAAACTTTAGAGTGCTAGCATGAACTGTTCTAGAGATATTAAACATTTTTTTCAAATTAATTCATCAATAAAACCCCATGAAGTAAAAAAAGAATATTAACTGTGAGACATGTTCAATTATCATATGTAATATCCTGCGATAAATTTGGTGACATCCTTCTCGTAGACCTAGCTCGTTCCATTCATGAGAAATGATACTTTGAGAAATACTTTTGTATTTGAACGCCAATATTATCTGTTATACAGAAGAAGAAGAAGTAAGAATAACTTATTTCTGCGTCCATAACGCTTGTCGAGAGTTTTGAGACGAATTTGGCCTAAAGTCGCCAAATGAGCGACTTTTTAAATTTTGCTAAATGAACGAAAATCTCACCAAATGGATCAATTCTGTTCCATGCTTCCGACTTCAAATGAAGTAGATATTGATTCCGATCTGATTGAAATTTATCCGTATGAAATATAAACGATGTTTGAGTTTCAGTTTTATATGTTTGAGTTTTATATGTTTATATTTATATACAACTTAAATTATCTAATTAATTTACAAAAAAGGAGCATTAACTTTTAATTTCATTTTTAAACAATTTTCAGAAATATCAATTAAAACATCATTTTGACGTTTTTTATAACTTTTACAAAATATGTACTTAAAGTAGTCCTAAGAAAACATTAAATAATAATAACAGTTTGGAATTAGAATGCACAATTAAATGCTGCATTATGACCGATGTTTTATTAAACAATTACTTATGTCTGTATTTGTAAACACATCATAAATGTATTTAAAGAATAAATACTGAAGTCAGGAATAATAACTTATGTCTGTATTTGCCACAAACTTGTTTCGGGAATAACCACTTAAGTCAGCATTTACCTAAAAATTCATTTTCCGAAATTACAATACAATGTATGCTTATTTAGCTTATAAATGCGTAATAAATACCATAAAAATTAAATGTGTATTTTGAAAATCAAAATCAAAAATTAAAAAAAAGATGTCTTAAAAATGCCATTATTTTCATTCGTTAATATCTCAAATTCCTTGTTTTTGTCTTAAGTGGTTTTTCCCCCCAGCTCTAGATATATTCTTGAACGCAGTTAACTCAGCAGGTCATCGTTTCAAGATTCAGAATTATATAGTTTGATCTAAATAAAGCCGAAAATTAAACGATGCTATTTTTAATATTTTATCGAGATTTTGAGTTCACTACTTGGTGTAACATATTTTTTCGTCCTGATCACGCCTTTACCAAAGATAGACAAAATATGACTGGATAAAAAAAATGTACAGTTAAACAGACTGTGTCAAAAAACTGACTTATACACAGAAAAATTATCCGAGAAATGTGAAACTCAATTCGCAGTTATCAGTCAACCAGGTATGTAATTGATTACACATTCGTGGCCAATAAGTAAACATAGTAAAGTAATTTCTTTATATGGGGAAAGTTATATACACATAAGCCAATCTTTAGCTTGTTATAAATAAAATAAATCTCAGTATAAATGTTTATATGATAAATATATGCTCATTTACTGAACCCTTTGTACAGTGGTTTGTGACATTACAAAGAATAGACATCCGACAGTAGAATAGATTTCACGATTACTTATGAGAATTAAATTTGTATTTTATGATTTGGATAGACTGTGCAAATTATGTTTTAAAATTTTTCTTTATTATAGTGTTTTATACTTAACTTTACAGCTTGCTGAAATACCTAGGCCTTTTGGATCACACCCAAACCTAATACTTATGACCCCCATTACCGTTTTAATATAATTTATTAGAATTGCCTTACACAGTGTTTATAACAATAAATAAAATTTGTAATTTAAAATACATTCAATAAATGAGAACATACTCCTATCTGCAAATATTTTGCTTCGGCATTTGTAGGTTTAATTGCAAAATATATATAGCAGCAAATGAAAGAGTATTTGTCTAATTTATTTCTCTCACTTAAAATTTAATGAATATTTTGTTTCAGAATTTAATAGTATATTCACTGTTCTGACCACTTAAAATGTTTTTTACCTAAATGAATATGCTTTAAATTTCTGAACCAACTTAAATATATATAATTTGTATGCAGCATATGACTTTTCCTACACAATACAAAAATGTCACGTCTTTCACAGCGGAAAATGCTGTAAAATCAACAATGTTTTCCCCTTTGAATTATACGTTTGTCGCTTTTCTTGATGACAAAATGTTAAACCATTTTAAAGTACCCAATTAACTTATAATTCAGTCATTATCAATATTAATAGCATCAACATTAAGCAATAAAATACATATACTAAATATTTTAATAATTAATTCAATAATTTGGTTTCATTTTCGTTAATGTATCGTCATTTTTGCAGATTTAGCTATATATGCATCAGTATTGAGTATTATAAAAGCCATCCAAGGTGGCGTGGTTCGACAAATTAGTCGTCAAGTTCCTATACCTTATAAAAAGGTTATTAGCGAATTGTTGGGTGTCAAAATATAAAACTATTACTCAAATTGTCTTCTACTGTGAATGGAAATGGCCAGATATATGAGAATGATGTTAATAAATTGTTTCCTACTATTACATGCAAAAATTGAATATATTCCACAATAGTTAATGACATGTTATTTTATGTCACTATTTTGATAAATGTATTTGAAAACTGTACATTATTTTGAGAACGGTTCATACTAACATTCCAAAGTTTATGTTATTATCTTCTTAATAAAAGGTTACGTAAAGAGTATGTATTTATATAACATTTTTGAAAGTTCTAATTAAAATGATTTTTTTCAAAATTTTATTCGAAAATGTGGAGGTCTTCCGAACATCCGAAAATCAATACCATTCTAGTATTTACCGATACTAATAAGTATTCTAATAGTATTCTAATAGTACTCTAATAATTATTCTAAAATAATTCTTATAGTTGCAGCATTTACCGATTTTAATTCACCATGTAGTACATCCATAGGCTAACACACATATTCTCTCTCTCTTTCTCCCTCTCCCTCATTCTCTCTCTTTCTCTATCTATTTATCTGTATATCTCTTTAGCTCTCTCTCTTTCTTTCTCTCTCTCTTTCTCTTTCTCTCTCTCTCTCTTTCTCTCTCTCTTTCTCTCTTTCTCTTTCTCTCCGTCTTTCTCTATTTCTCTCTCTATCTATTTCCCCCCTCTCTCTCTCACACACACACACATCCCTTAAAAACATTAGATTCAAATGAGATATAAGTAAAATGTACTCTTCTGTTGAAAACTTGAATGCAAAGTTTCAGCCCTTCAAATCTCTCTCTCTGTATATTATATTAATTTATAAGCATAGGGAAAATATAAATATATGCAAAACAAAATTCGTCATTCACGCAAATAACGTTGAAATAAAAATTAAAACCAACGATTAATCTAAAATTCTTTACTCATAGAACCTAAAATATTTTTTTTAATTCCAAAAGAGCTAGAAGAAATAAGGATTGAAGAGCTAGATGGAAAATTGAAATGAAAAAAAAAACAAGAAAGTTCAATCATGCTTAAAGCAATGATTATGAAACACTTTCCAACTACAATGCAATTTTATTTAAACATCTCTAAAATGCAATACATTCCTAAGTAATATTTTAAAACTTATCACAATACTACATTAGTTTATGATATTTGAAACCTTAAACCTTCATCGAAAAAAATGAACTTCATTCAAATGACGGCATTGAAATATAAATTGCCTGGTTTAATCATCTCTAAAATGCGATGCATTCCTCGGTAATATTTTTAAAATCAACATAATACTACAATAATTTATTATATTTGAAAACTTCATCAAAAACAACTGGCATTCATTCAAATGACGTCATTGAAAAAATAACACGCCTGGCTCTCTCTATAAAAGCAGCATTTCATTCATAACATTTTCCCATTCAATTCATTCATCACAGTACTAAAATAATTTATTTTATTTAAAAACTTAAGACCATGGAGCTACAAGTAATTAAACTCTATGCTTAAAACTTCATTGAAAAAAATCGTCCTTCTCGCTGTAAAATCAATGAATATTTCATTCATTTCAGCTATGCAGACTCGATGAGCTAAATACTTTTGCGTTAAAAATTCTTATACAACTCAGCAATTCTTATACAACTCATCCTACATATTTTGCTGTTTACATTTCACATAAGTGAAAAATTGGCTTCATTGTAGAAATAATCAAATTTGGATGATCATTTAAACTCAAATATATTGTCATTGCGTTGTTTAAGTATGTAGATGCACAGAATTTAAGCATGAATAAAGCGGTTTTAGGACGAATACAACACTCAATATGAATTAAAAAGAACTTTAAAAATCACGATTTTGAGACAAGATGGATGCCATATTTTATTTTGAAGTGGGTCACGTGATCTTTTCATATCATGGTCACGTGATCGCTTTATATAAGGGGGTGTAATTATTATTTTAATTTTTATTTAAAAACTACTGAATATATTTTGCTGATTTTTTTTTTATATATTTTATAGAATAATTTGAATATCATCTAAAATTTTCGAAGCACATTGTGAATTTTAAATCCGCTTAAAAATGTTTGAAGTATGAGGTCCCATAGGGTTGAATGTATTTCATTTTTTCAACCCGGGTGCAATCCAAAACTAATTGGGTGACATTATTCATTTATATTCCCAAAGGTCCTACAGACCGTCTGAATAACATACTAAAATTTCATTTTGATTAAGTCATTTTTACGGCAGTTATCGTGCTAACGGGCAGAGAGACAGACAGACAGACAGAAAGAATGAACACAGTCATAAACACTTTTCAACTTTGTTGTAAAGTGTTAAAAAACCGTTTAACAATCAGGCGCATGCCTTCAAAACCCTTCAAAACTTAAAACTGGATGAAATTGGATATGAATGTGAATATATTTTGCTTGATATTTCCAGATTAACTTGAAAATGTCATTATGCTATAATCACTAAGCTTATAAAATCAATGAACTACATTCTAACAAAAGTTTTTTTCGCAAATTTTTTTAATTGATAAAAGCGTTTGAATAGTTCCCTTCATGATACATGAATATCATTAATTTTTTAGATATAATTAAAATGAGGTTATCTTTGATTAATTATACTTTAATCGTTCTAATTCTTGGATTTATAATACATTTTTAATAACATTTTTAAAATTAATTATTCATTCTAATGGAGTTTAAGACAGATTAATCCGAATTCTCTGGAGCTTTGTTTTGTGGAAACGCATATACACTCATAGGGGATAGTGCCTCGTTAGCACGAGAAAACAGGAGATTCTATCTCTTCTCTAGAATATCCCGCACTCAGAAATCGTTGCAACTAAGACTTTAAAAAGCCTTGCTACAACTCCGGGAATCTAACCACCGACATGTGTACTGACCAACCGAATCTTTACCGTTGAACTACTGAGACGGAATTGCAAGCTCTTATTGTCAAAGTGAAGTCTGTATTCTCCACACCCTCGCATGGAACAGACAATCTGACTGACCACCTCCGGCTAATTTTGCCTCAAGTTAGCCTTGTGGCTTCTATTTCTTTTCTCCAGGTTAGATATGCATGATCGTTATCCTCCCGAGTTGAAATCATTGCTGAATGTACCATAATCCACTGAATTCGTACTAGTCATACTTGGGCCATATTCAGACCTCCAACGTCTTTGTACTAACCGACAGGGTTAATTTGTTCGGGTGCCATTTTAAAGTACCTTGCTGCCCTTACCGGGAATCGAACCATGGATATTCATACTGAGCAACCGACGCTCTACCTTATAGCTACGGTTATGGAATTGCAAGCTCATATCGTCAAAATGGACACTACAACGCTCCTAAATAGACTTTTATATAAAAAATATACTACTACTTATGTATTCTAGTATATTTAGGAACCTTATATACAACAAAGGAAGTTGAGGAGGTTTTAGTAACAGGAAGCGGCATAGGAGGAAAATGTTGTGACAACTATTTCCTGACCTGACTTCAGGTGGCGCGTGGACATCATATTAGGAAACATTTGTCCCCTTTCTAATTGATTCATAGCGATGTATGATGTTTTCTATGCGGAACATCAAATGTTTGTAGCATTATGCATCACTTGTAAGTAAAAGGGACGCAACAGTGCGCATTGATAAGAACCTGAACCTCTGGCAGATATTTACATATTTTATGCCAATGATTGCGACTGAAAATTTGCGCCTTTGATGCTGAATATCTAACTTTCTTAGCAATTATTTAATAGCTGCCAAGTGAAAATGAAACATATTTACGTCTACGAATTTTTTGCGTTGCAAAATGGAAATTATATCCCGACTGCGACCATAAGTGATGAGCTTAGTTGAAGACCGAAATGTCCATTGGACTGACCAAATGTATATTTTTGGTATTTTAAGACTTACAATATAAAGACATTTTAAAAATATAGAGAAAAATATTGTGTCTCTGTCACTCACAGACAACATTCTGTGGCTCGTCAATACTACTAATTGCCACTCCGGGCAATTTTTACAATCCCGATATTTCGGTATTGGAAATTTCGTTTTACTTCATATATTGGACACCAAATAGTATAGTCTTACGTTTCTTTTTTATCCATCCACAAACATTACATATATATGTACAATAATAGCACGCACTGATTTCCTTATTAAAAACTTTCGGTACAAGAACTTCGGGGTATAATCACAATTTTTATAAAATTAACAATATATATTGATGCTTTTCTCATTTATAATACATACTGGCTATGTTCATAAAATCACTGAAAATAGTTCATAAAATCACTGAAAATAGTGAACTGTATGAAGCAGCATACTTTAAATTGAGCGATAAAAATATGATGAACACCTATTAGTTTTAAAATTAATGGACATGTGTTCATTGACATATACACTACATTGACATATACATCATATGTTTATAAATGCATAGACGTCCATTATTGAACAACTCATATCAGTCCAATGTAGTATATTTAATTTGATACGAAACGAAAAATGAAGTGAGCATTTCGAGTCAGAATCGTGATCAGATAAGAAATTACCCTTCTTTAATGCTTCAAATATCCTCCTAAGATTCTGCAGATATTCACCAAATGATCTCCTAACAATATATATGTTGCGGTCTTAACACTGTCTTCATTAGTCGCTCAAATATTGCAGGTGCATTAATAAGTCCAAAAGGCATCACTTTAAACTGCCAGAGTCCTTGGCCGGTGTAAACGCTCCCTTTTCTCGATCATCAGGTTGCATTTCTAGTTGTCAGTATCTAACTCTTGAGAATCCACTTGCTGCTAGAGGGAGTGTCTAAAGTACATCAATTCTTGTAAATGTATCGCTGTATTTACTTAACACAAAATTGAGTTTTCTATAGCTGACTGATAATCTTCCAAAACCATCATTCTTCTATACTAAAACCTTCGGCGCAGCCTAAGGACTTGATGGTTCGACCAAGCTTCTTTCCTGCATATATTTTGAAGCTTATCTAATTATTTCGTAGTGAATAAAATTTTTCCGGGAACTTGTTTAATTTGAAACTGGTCCCCCGTGTCGATTTTTTATTGAGGTAATATGAGATTATTAAACACCATTCTGCACAATTTTGTATGTTGTTTGTACAATAAGTCTCAGACAAGTGACGCAACGCTTGACAGTCTTGGTCCGGAACAGTTTACGGACCATAAATTCATGTCACAAAAATTATAAGGGCGACATGGGAGTAAACAATGATTCGGCCCAGGACTTACACAATTTAATTAGCTCAAGAGGAGCCAGTGACGTATCACTACAACTTCACGCAAAATGAATAAGCCAATGAAAGTCAGTCAAGGCGCGTTGACCCGAGACAAAAATATGCTTTTGCCTAACAAGAAAATAAGTATGCTGAGTCATATCAGTATATCAGATTATTGAAGCAGGCCAGCATGCAGACGATGTCTAGATGATTAAAGTAGAAGATCCGTGGTGAGATGAAACTGAAGTGTGGTTCAAGAATGCAGAAATAAGACGAAATATTCTTAAGTACCAAGATGAAATGCGGTCCAGTTGTAATCCTGCGGAGACTAAAATAAGACGAGGTCTAAGTGAC
Source organism: Amaurobius ferox (assembly GCA_951213105.1). NCBI lineage: Eukaryota > Metazoa > Arthropoda > Arachnida > Araneae > Amaurobiidae > Amaurobius > Amaurobius ferox. The sequence continues at coordinate 42,151,219 of OX578134.1, read as the reverse complement.
GAATTATGCCAATGCAGCAATATGAAGGTATGTACCGATTTTATGGCAGTCATCTCGAGTCAGGTCATACTGACTCGAGACTGTACTTTGTACTTGTTTAAGAAAATTTTAATCTACGATGGTCTCATACGGACTCATCACGTCCTTGAACACTTTGTTAAATGGTAATTACTTAAGAAACGATTTATATAATTTTATTGCTGATCATAAATTGTGTGATTAATAAATATTAGTTTTTAAAGTAAGATTTGGTTACTTCTTAATTAATGTATTTATTTTTAGATATGGTAAGTGGACTCGTACTTAGGAAAGTTGAGGGGTTATTACGACCATTGTTTAGGCACTTCAATTGTGTTATTTTCAGCCACCACAGATAGTATTGTTCTTCCCACGTCGTTTTCAGCTTTCGAGACTATTTCACCGAATTCAGTAATGATCAATTAACTGCTTCTTATTCTGTCTGATTTAGTCTATGGAAATTGCTTATGAAGCTAAATTTTCCCTTATGTGGATTATTTCAGGCCAGTCGCTAATGTTTGCGACTCAAAGAGTAACGTAATCTCTTGAAATGTTCTTCAAAGCCGCAAACAAAAAAATCCTTATTTCTTTACACTCAGAAGATGGAAAGTCTGTTACATCCATTCTCTTTGTTCTTGGCCCTTCCCATCACCATTTGCTACCTTTCTTTTTCATCACCATTTCCTTTTCATCACCATCCTACCTTTCCTTTTCATCACCATTTGCTACGTGCAGGTAGTAAAGCATATTCCGCAGCAATGATGCGACACCCAAGGATGGCTCCAGTTTCCTTTCGAAACAAAGGAATATCTTCGGTGATCGTACGTAATATGTTGCTTTTAAAGTGCATTTTGAATCTGTGATTTCCTAAAAATCCGAGTCCGAAAATACATGGGTCACAAATATCTGCTACATAGCATTACAATGATCACAAAGACACGCCCCAACAGAAATATAGATTTTCATTTTTCCATGTATATTCACTGTTTCTCTATAAACTGCGCGTAGAGATAGAGGGTGCCGTATAAAGAAGCTGACTTTTAATTCGTCGATCTACGTCCCTTTTAATGATAGTCATATTGACACCCGTGTCTAAAATCAGTTGGTATTCGATATTAGTTTTACTACCTCTGACGTAAACTTCATTATCTTCTAATAGAAAGGATGCAATCTGATAGGTCTTTAATGGGGCATTTTCAAAGGTGAACGTCCTTTTATTGTCTTTCTCAAATAATATGTGTTTTCTCCTTCTATGGTATCTATCTCCGTCGGTCCAGCACATCAGACATTTCGCAAAAACTAGATGGTGGCTTGAATTTGTCGTATCTCTGCCTTTCAAATATACATTTTAGTTCATTCAAACTGCGGAGAATATCAGATTTAAATGCGCTAACAGTCACAGCCGTGGCATGGGCGATGGGTTGATGAAATCCATGAGATGCCTCTCCAAATGTTTCAAACTTTCTAGCTAGGGCCATTGCAGCTTTCAGTCTTCTGCATTCGGGCATGAAATCGCCATATTTAATTTCTCGGTCACGAATATCGTATATAAATTACTGGGCTGCAAGTCAACTGATAATATTTACAGGCCAGTCTGCTAAAACATTTCAGTATCAGACGTTATTTTCTGTAGACTCACTTCAGAAATATGGCGGTAAGAATTTTATGGTACTCTACTCGTGTCTTATAAATTATTTTCATCATAGAAAAAATATTGGGGATTCTCCATGACTAAGAAACCCCGACGTATACGTTTTTCTTCCAAGACCATCTGTAAAACACCCGACTCCGGACCAAGAAGGCAAGTAGAGAGCTAACAGGTTTTTGTCTTTTCGTTCCAATCAGTTATTTCTCTTATAACATTGAATTTTTGCTCATGTTGAGAGATCAGTGGTGGGAGCGTTAATGGAAGTCGATAACTAATATCACATTCTGCCAGTCGTCTTTGAATAGTATATATTGAGACAGGATGTATGGATGATGGCAAATGCCTTTTAATGGTTGATAGCTGCGACATTGTTATGGATGTAACGCATCTCTTGACTAAACGGTCCTCTTAGACGTCCTGGGCCTATGCGTAGGTTATGGGTGTGTATTCTCTGATCCACAGTTGCCAACACCGAGCAACTACCATATTGCCCGGACCAGATGACGATTGAAAACTTTGTTGGACCAACCAGTTTTCTTTAGACTTATGCAGCTTTTATGCTTAGCGTCATCGATTCAAAAACCACTTTGCACAGAACTTTCATTATCAAAGCAGTAAATTCAGTTCCTATTGCCCCTCAGTGCGAACCCCGGTAGTGTTAAACAATTCACGATGCGTCGTTCTCATGCGTGTTGCATGAGCCCTATACCATCATTGGCGCTTACATTTTAATCATTTGCATAATTCATAAAACCACATATGCATGCCGAGTTTCACTACGGTAGCTTAATTTTTACAAAATATATAAAACCTTTTGTACATGCAAATAACTAAAATGTCAACTAAGATTAATTTTTTTAGAAAAAATTGTTAGAAATTAAAAATTTGTTAACAATATCTGATTTACATTTTATATTCTCAAAATATATTTCCTGTATCTGTTATACTTGTATAGATATAATTTGGTATTCAAATTTATTCAAATGTATAAGCGTTTGAAACTAAATTTGCAATTTTAAAATATAAAACATAATGGATAATTTTTTATTGTGGCCATCATTTATATTGCTAATTCATTCATAAAATATTTCGCAAGCTAAAGACTAAATGCTAATCCTCTAGTATTTTTTTTCATTAAAGATAGAATACCTGAATAATGGCATACATTTAGTACTAATATTAATACTTCTTGATCCTAATGTGGTTAATGAGTCATTAAGAATCATTTTTAAAAATTTTCCTCGTATTTAAAAAAAAAATTCTACGATGAAAGATTACAAATAACAAATAGCCATGTTGTTAATCCTATAATCAGAAAGTTATTGATTTCTTAAATATGTTGGTAAGAACACTATTTTGTTATAATGTACCCAATTAAAAAGTGTTATCTTTAAGTATATATGAAAGAATATAGCTTATTCCCAAAATATTAATAATGACAAAGTTATAAATTTAGATCATTATCACCAAATAAATCAGCATAATATTAATGAGGACATATGTGAATAGTTGAATATCAAAACTAAACTATCAGTTTCTGTCAAATAGGCGGATTTACAAATGCGTTTAATATATGAGTAGCTCTATTTTAGATTTACAAGAGTGTTTCACAGTATTATATAGGTATTTCAATACACTACATTTTCGTGTATAATAGGATAATTACAATAGTCAGTAGTTATACAATACTATAAATCATATATAATAGACATTATTTTACTTGGTTAGACATCCAATATATCCAAACGTATAGTCATTGTTAAGAAAGTTGTGAAAACGGCTGTTATTTTCGTTTCCCTATCTTGGGTCAAAGCCCATACTGGCCTCGTTGGGATTGAGCCCGCCAGAGTTCACTAGGCTTGGTGAGCCGCTGAGCATCGGTGACACAGGTGAGCCACTGGACGTCGGTGATAGCTGTGAACCCCTTTACTGCCCTGCCCCTTACTCCTTGGTGTCCGGATTTATAGAGATATGTATGTTCATAAAGGATGGCTATGTCTAGAGGATGACAGATGTTCGGTGACATATTGGTCGGTGGATTGCGTGCTTGGTCATTCTATCCGGAGGTCAATTTATCTTATGAGGTTAACGACCGTTTTTAATTTACTTGAATTCGGACGATGGTTCTTTTAATGAATATATGCATCGATTTAAAATTAAAACTAATCCCATATGTTCCAGTGGGGAAGTTGGGTCCCCAGATCACTACTTTTTTAATTGTATTTTCACAAAGGCATATAACCTTGTCAGACACTCGAATGGACTAAGTATCTGGTTTCGTAGGGCCAACCCCTCGTCCTCCTGGATAATCAGAAACTGTGACTTGGTGGCGGGCAGAGGAGATTACGTATGGCATCGTTTAATTTCTTTTTCAATTTTTAGTCCGAAGTGGACTTGTTTAGTATTGATTTTTGTTTGTCTCGGGGGACCGAAAATTAAAAAAATTACTGGATTTCTTGTATTTTGGCATTTCTAATTGTAGTGATATAATTAGTGAACCCTTTATCGTTAAATATATCTGATTGACTGTGCTTTTTATTTGTTGTTTAACGTAATTCCTGGTGCTCTAACTTTTAGAACATGGTACAGTTTAATATTACTTAAATTGATTTAAATTTCGTTTAATTTTAAAATTTTTAATAATTGTATCAATTAAATTCTCCTTGAGTGTCAAACCTTATTAATTTAAATAGGTATTAATCGCATTTTTAAGTTTAATTAAACAGAATATATTAAAACATCGTTTTAATGATTACAAGGTATATTGAATGACTACAAATATTGTTGCCTTGCTTGGTTGTCCTTAGTTGTTCTTGACTCTATTTGCTATCATCACTCACCTTAACTTCAGTGGTATAAATATTTTTAAATTATTGTTTATTACATTTTGTTGATCTTTTTACAAAGGTTTATGTCTGGATCTGCATGTGTGAATATTTTCCCTTATTTATTATTATTAATTGTTTTCCCTGACCATCAAATTTGATAATTTAAATTATGTGTTGTTTACTACTTCTGATGATTTAACTTGATTTATATTATCATTTTATATTGTTTTTTGTTGACGTTGGTAAATGTTTTGGATTGTTAATTTGGGTATTAATTTAATTATAGTTATAATGTTTCTATTAATTTTATATTATATCCATGACCACGTTTTATAATCTGACATTGCAATCAAATTAGAACATATTTGGAACTAAAGAATATGCACTGATTTTGCTTTATAAAAACGGGAACACTTTTTTATTTTATGTAAAGAATGTTTAAACCAAAATTAAAATCAAACGCTTCAGTCATGAATATTTTTGGATGATCTTATCTGAAAAATCCTTCAGCACGAAAAATATATATAAAAGAATCAAGTTTGAAAGCGGATATAAAAATGTAACTACTAGAGAGACAGATAGAAAAACAGAGGTAAAAAAGGAAATGCGCTGAAATCTGACGAATGCATAGAATGGTAGTAAAAAAAGGGAAAAAAGGGATAAATTACCTCATTGAAATAGGATATAAATGTGCATTTTTTTACTGAAACTACACAGATCATTATAAAACCTGAAAACATTTTTATTCTAACCCTGACGGAGAGAAGAAAATTATTGAATTAACATTTTTTTTTTAATTTGCATTTTAAAATGCTCTATATCTGCAAGTTTTCTAATTAATTAAAAAAAGTTTTTAAATAAGTCCAAACAAGTGTAGTGAATAATAAATTATCCTTAGAAATAAAATGAGATCATTTTCTTATGTATTAATTATATAGTACTAGAATGAGAATTCTCAGCAGGGTCCGAGATTTACGGTGCAGAAAAAAATATCTGTTGAGAGTTTTTCTTAACGGTTTTTATGAAAAGACACTGTTTGACCTGAGGAAGAGGAATCAAAACTTCGTGGAAATAATTGCTATTACTTAATTTTCATATGTATGCTGTCTGTAAAGCACTAGAATGTTTTATAGTATCTGTTATAATATATGTGAAAAAAGGGGATAAGTTACCAAAATTTTCTCTGAACTTTAATTATTCAAGTCCTTTGTTTGCGACTAAAGGATGCCCGATAAAAAAATTGTAATAATGAAAATTTAAATACGTCGAACAAAGCTGCTGTCAGGAATGAACAGAAATTTTTCATAGTCATTTGAAAGGCGCTTTTGAACATATTTCCATCAAAATATATCAAAATCGCAAGCCATATTTTTTAATATTAATTTCTTAATTCATGTTGCATACAAAAAATGATTTAATAAAAAAAATGACGTCAATTTTGTTTAGGTTATTGAACAGTCAAATAGTAAAAAAAAATCAGGGCGATAAGAACTTTTTATTTCAAAATCTCTAAATGAAAGTGTGGGAAATTAATTTAAGATAAATAGCATGCAATTTTAAATTCCCATAAATCAAATACTGCGGACAATGTGACTTGAATTCTGTTATTTGTGGTTAAATTTTTATATATAGTCGAAATTTGACGGCAAAATTCGTTGATGCTTTAAGAAATTTTAAAGTTGGTGCTTAATTTGAAATGAAGACGGTCCCTTATGTACATCTTATTAACAAATGAATTTGTAGAAGATGTTATTCCTTATCGAATTGTATATTTGAATTTATTCTACTATGTAAGATGCAGTAATACTTTTGTCCTTTTGCTCCTCAGATGTACACCCTATTTATTTACAACTCAATTGTATTTACATCGTGATAAGCCAAGGCGCTTTGTCAAGAAGAAGCTTTTAACTGAGAGACACCTCTGTCTTCAAAATATATCTCCAAAAGATCGTTTCGCCTAGGCATATATTGGTGTCCGATTTTCAAAATCTAGTTCCTAATTTCTTGCTTTAGGAAGCCAGCTTATAGGCATTTTTGTGACTAATAATACTTGTCCTTATGTCTAGTTTACTTGACAAATTACTGTTAAACATGTTTAGAGAAAAAGCAGTACATCATGCAATTCTACCAAAGACAGTGGTGCCTTGATTTCGGACATTAATATTTATATACATGTGTTTATAGGCTGTAGGTTTTTGATGCTCCTTAGTCCTATACTTATGACTTATGGGTCAAAGAGGTGACATATACATTATTATATACATAAGTACTGTAAGTTGCAATATATTGCAGAAGTGTAAGATAAGTAACAATTTGCTGAACGTTCGTCTACACGAAGGAAAAAACAAATGAAAAATTCAACGAATGAACAATTTAATATTTTATTCATAAAATATTATTTAAAAATCTGATGTGGGCAACACATGACTTTCTTTATATAATGCAATGAATTTACAACTTTTACAGTTAAAAAATGTTATTCTTATAGTAGATACTTATATTCTTTCCAAGATATTGAATTTTCATCAATTAGTCGTCATTTTCAGTGATTTAGCGTCATTTTTATCCATTTGGCGAGATTTTTGTTAATTTGGCTATAGTTAAAATTGTCGCCAAGTTGGCGACATTCCGCCAAATTCGTCGCCCAAATATCACCAACCGTTATGGACGGAGAAATAAGTAATTCTTATATCAGATAAATGACTATTGGCGTTGAAATGCAAATGTATAACTAAAAGTATCTTTTTCCATGAATGGAATGAGCTAGTTCCACGAGAATGATGTCACAAAATTTATCGCATGGTATTACATATGAAAAGTGAACATGTTTCTCAATAGGACATATTTGTTTTCATTTTACATGACTTTTTAATAGTTTTTTGAAAAATATGCAATATCTCGCGAACGGTTCATGTTAGCGTTCTAAAATTTATGTCAATCGTTTTCTAATGAAAAATTACATAAGAAATGTCTATTTGAGTAACTTTATTAGTGGTTTTGATTTTTTGACGATTTTTTCAAAATTTCACTCGAAAATTTAAGGGATTCTGAACATTCGATTGCGTATAAAGGCAATAGGCTTCCAGTGTTACGGATTGTGATTTTTGTACCAAATTTGGTTCGAATCGGTCCATTCGTTCGTCAGTTATCGTCTTCACAGACTCACTGACACATACACATACTTTCACACACACACACATACTTTCACACACACACACACACACAGACATCACTTCAAAAGTGTTTGATTCGTGATCAGGGATGCTTGAAACGTGCTCTTCCGTCGAAAACTCGAATTCGAATTTTCGACCCCGTCACGATACTTTCCTTATACATTATGTATATAAGGAAAGTAAAAAGGCAATTTTAGTAAACACACCAATGAAACACAGAATATAAGTATTTCGCCAAGGCTTTCCGTTGCCGCATATCGTTATTAACGTTGCATTACTTGAAGACAATGTTTTAATGGCATATAATGTAATTAAAAAACAGCATGCAACAAAAGCATATATTACCAAAACAGTACTGAAAGGCATATTTCAGAGAAACTTTATTTAGTCGGTAGAGCTTTAACAAAATCAAACATACCTTCACTGAATATCTCCTCAGTCTTTCTTTGCAAAACTAATAGAAAACTGCAGAATATTCGTCACTACTATTCTACCACTTACCAAGGGAATCAAGCTTAAGGTATTGAGTAACAAGAGTTTTGATTGGTCTGTAATGAAAAAAAAATATGTTAATATACCTTTTCAGAAGCAATAGTGCATTTAAAATACAGAACGTAGTATATAGACATTTTGAATTCCATTTCACAGTGAAAGTTATCACAATAAATTGCCAGATTAAATTTATTTATTCATATTTCACTGTCTAACTGCCAGTAATTTTTTTTTCTCCAGAAAGTGTTTTACTTTTGGGATTCATATAGTCTAAGTTGATAGTGAAGCAATACAGAAATTAAATACAAAAACATATTTGAAATTGTTAATACAGACGAAATAAAAAACTGTTCAAGGGTTAATTTTAATGTATCTGTGTTTATGCCAACATACAGATATGAAAACTTACTTAGCACCACAACTAACCTTAATATATTGAAGTCTATATTTCTACTGTTACGTTCAATTACCTTCAGTGATATTCTATATAGAAATAAGAAACTGATAAGACTCGGGTGAAACAGACGTACCTACAAAAATTTTATCATATAACGAAGATATTTATACAGCAACAATATTTGATTTCATTTAAATTACTGATAATACATTTGGACTCATTTTAGTTATTACTAGCAGCATACCCGTTCTTCGTACGGAGTATATAATATAAAAAAACTTCTAATTTGCAATCCTGTGCAAATTCTGTTAAAATAATAAATTTATTGCTCATAAAGAAAAGTTTAAGAATATCTGTTCTCACTATGCAAAATTATCTTCACAGGCAGATCTGAAAAATAAAACATACTGGCTCCTTTTGTAAGCAAATAAAGTAAAAAAAAAAAAGGAATTGAATTAATATATGTAACCCCGTACTACTTATATTGTCGCAGATTAGAAAATATGCCAGTGTGTCAGTAGAAGGTTACCCGTATTGCAATATGAGTCTCAAAAATACTTGGCAAAATAAAAGAGATGACGTAATAAATTGAAAGTATCAAAAATCCCCGTAATCTTATACCAGAAGGTCGTAATTGATTCCAATATATGCCAATATATATCAAAATATATGCTATTATACCTGTTCTATTTATATTATCGTAGATTAGAAGATATACCCGTGCATTTGTAGAAGATTACTCGTACAACGTTCTATATATGAGTTTCAACAATTTTTGTCATAATAAAACAATGGCATAATAATTTGAAAATATCAATAATCCCTGAATCAACAGTCCCCGAAAATATCAATAATAATGATGTTTAAACCTAAAAACCATAATTGATATTATCCAGTCAAAATTGCAATGTCAATGAAATTTATTTTATATACATATTTTTATTATTCAAATCGAAAAAAAGATTTAATAAAATCGTATGCCGCATAACACATTGGATCCGTTGCTGAGCGATATGATATCATTTGCTTCAAATAAATTGATGGAAATCATATCGCCTAAATAATGCGATCTCCGTGGAAAGTTTGACGACATTTTCGTCAACTAAGCGATAACTTAAAAAATCGCTAAATTTATCGCCAAGTGCGACTGTGGAACTGATAGTCCCATTTTGCGACAAATTGACGAAACATCATCACACTACTATCCCCTAACAAAACACAATTAATTTCATTTATTAAGCGCGATTTTATCAATTCCATGATATTTTTATGGATTTACAAATATTTTTATCAATTTGGTGATATTAAAAAATTCGTTAAATGTGTTACTAAATAGGATGGATGGACAGACCAACAAATGGTACAGAAACATCATTTCAGTACTCTATTCTAAAAAAACAAATTTAATTTCATTGATTTGGGTCATTTTTATCAATTGAGACATTTCCGCTAATTTGGTAACGTTTAAGAAAAGTTACCAAGTTATTTATTGATATTCCGCTAAATTCGTAGCTCTGAATTCGCAGATCTGAAGAATAAAATATCCTGATCCCGTTTGTATATACTAAATGAAAACACTTAAATTGTATTAGAAGATACATACACCCGTTCAACTCTTTTTCTGCTTCAACAATCGGCTAAATGCATTTATTGGGTAAACACAATATATGAGTTTATTAGCTAAACACAATATATGAGCTTGAAATATCTTTGCTAAACTAAATGAAAATGATGTGCGCAGTCCGCAATTTATATAATTAAAAGAACAATCAAACCGCTCATTTAAAAAATACATTTTTACATCAATTTATTTATTATTTAAATAGAAAAAATAATAATAAATATTAACAACATATTTAATTTCATTCCGTTGCCGACAGCATGATATGAGATAGAATCTTCCTCATAAAATGCGAAATTAAATAGCCATTTTGATTTCTTTATACTTTTCATCGTTGAGTAAAAGCTTGTGAAAGATGAACTATGGAGGTAGATTTTTCCATTTAAATTCATGTTTTAAACAATTCATGTTTTCCGATAGTGACTAATTAATGCAAAAATCCTGCACCAAACTCGGAAATAAAGTTTTATTTCATTTTGGTGTTTTAAACAAGCGATTTTCATCCTTTCCGATTGGATAAACCACGGAGTTGGAGAGTAGAACTCCTAGGAAAAAGTTCTGTTTTTCAGTAATATCTCGACAAACCCTGGTCTTAGAAACTCGAAAGTTGGACTAAATTTATGGGGGGCAATTTCAAGGCTGATAAGACAAATGAAAATTTTGTTTTTTACTAATATCTCGAGAACCACTGGTCATAAAAACTCAAAATACAGACTAAATTTTAAGTGGGGCTATGTCTAGGGTACGCACAAAATTTCATCAAATTCGGTTCAGCCGTTCTCCCATGATGATGGGACAGACAGACAAAACAGACATATTTTCAATTTTACTTATATAGATACAAGAAAGATCAATCATGCATAAAGCTTTGATTATGAAACACTTTCCAACTTCAATGCAATTTTATTTAAACATCTCTAAAATGCCATACATTCGTCGAAATATTTTTAAAAGTATCACAATAATACGTTAATGTACTATATTTGAAAACTTAAAACTTCACCAAAAAAATGGAACTTCATTTAAATGACGGCATTGAAATATAAATTACTTGGTTTAAACATCTCTAAAATACGATACATCCCTCGGTAGTATTTTTAAAATTATCACAACTCTACAATAATTTATTATATTTGAAAACTTCACCGAAAACAAATGAACTTTTTCAAAGAAAGTACAGATATGAAAACTTACTTAGCAGCACAACTAACCTTAATATATCGAAGTTTGTATTTCTACTGTTATGTTTCATTACTTTCAGTTATAATCTATATAGAAATAAGAAAGTGATAAAACTCGAATGAAACAGAAGTACCTACAAATATATTATCATATAACCGACAGTATTTATACAACAACAATATTTGATTTCATTGGAATTACTGGTAATACATTTGGACTCATTTTCTTTATTATAAAACAGTTGCCTAGAAAAAAATCTGATATTGAGGTTTTAATAACAAGGAAATTAAAAAAATCTGATGTGGGCAGCACATGACTTTCCCTGCAGACTTATATACTCATTTTCTTTATTTTAATTAAATTTAATTTACTATTAATTCAATTTTCGTTCTCATTTGGTAACTGGACTCATTTTGAAAGGTGGCGTAGAGAAAAAAAAAAAAAACGAAAATATCTCGAGAACGGCTTGTCCTAGTGTAATGGGATTGGTCTTATTCTTTTCTTCGTTTAAAAATTACGTATAAAACAAGCATTTAATGGACATATTTCAGCATATGATTTTTTTATTTTAGATTTTGTCGATTTTTGCGGGCCATTTGGCAAAAAAAGACATGCTATTTTTTCCGATTCATACCAAAATCTAATCAGCACGAGGGTGATCTACAAGCGACTTATCTACCAAATTTTGAGAAATTCGGTTAATTAGATTTTCAGCTAGCGTGGATATAAGCTTTTGCGGGCCATTTCGCAAAAAAAGGCGGGTTCTTTTATCCCGAATCGTACTCAAAACTTATCAGCACCAGCTTCGCCCACAAGTGACTTACCTACCAAGTTTTATGAAATTCAGTCAATTAGTTTTTTAGTTAGAGTGGATACAAAATCTACACAGACAGACACACAAAGAGATACACAGACAGACACACAGACACGCACATAGGCATCACGCTAAAAAAAAATCGTATTCTAGAGGTCTCGATATGTGTAGATCCGCCGAAAACTCGAGTTGCGACTTTCGACAGGATTCCAATACTTTCCCTATACATTCTCATGTATTGCAGGGAAAGTAATAATCATTTAATATCTCACCAACATAACTTATAGATTTAGTTTGCTTCCGCACCTTGCTAAACATTAGAAAAATTAAAACTTTATTATTCCCAAACGTGTGCGGGAAAATGAGACAAATTTAACAATGGGGTGATTTATATTGTAGTTCTGTTCAGACATTATTTTTAAGCCAAAGAACAAATACATGTTAATACTTCAGGATCATGCCTTTAATGGAATGCTTAAAGTTAGCATATGTCGGAATTATAACACCACTACATCTTTTAACACTAATACTAATACTTCTTGATCTTGATATGATTAATGAACACATTAAGGAACATCCTATGAAAGCTTTCGAAACTTATAAAAAAACTGGTGAGATAAAAAAGTAATGAAGGAGAATTAATATCGATGTTAATCCTCTAACTATTAGAAAATTGCTGCTCATAAATAAACCTGTAGTTTGCCATCCATTTATTATATCACCCGTAATTAAAAGTGAAGAATGCCGTTTATAAATTTATGACAAAAGATATATTTAAGAGCTTTTATTAAATATACGAGGAAGGAAAGGTGTAATAGTTAAAGTATAATATTAGCCTTCAACATCATCTGAAAATGACTTTGTTAATAGCATGAAAGAAATATATAGAGATAGTAATACATTTTAGCAATCTACATGAGATAATCAAAATATATGGGATAGTACGGTCGCTCCTGCAAATATAGCAAGATGTCGGCCAACAAATTAATATTCACTTGACTCAGTATAATAAGCGTGGCCAATCAGAAATAAATAATTCTATTTCTAATTATATTTCTGTTCATTTCACTCTTTTTCTTCAAATTTGAAATTGATTTATTCTTTTTTGAAGCCGAGAAAAGCACTATTTAGAATTTTTCGTTGCTGGCAATATTATAGTAAATGGTCATAAAAACTTAAAAATAGTAAATATTGTTACCATGATATTTTCATAAAATAAAATGATGTCCCCAATTAGATACATCAAGTTTCACTTTGCTTGGAAACTGTTCTTTTATCACAGTTAGATTAGATACATTTCAGTGTGTATGTTTGTATGTTTGGTTCATTTTTAACACATATAACTTTTCATAACTCATCACGAACAGTTTTATAAAAACAAATTAAAAAATCTGAAGTGGGCAGCACATGACTTTCCCTGCAGACTCAAATTCATTTTTTCTTTATTTCTTTAATAATTAATTAAATTCAATTTAATTGCACAAAATAACAAAAAATGTGCATTTTTAATTGTTTTTATTTGGTAATTGGATATTTTGCCAAAAATGGCATTATTAAATGAGAAAAATCTCAAATATCTCGAGAACGGTGAGTTCTAAAATAATCGAGTTGCTCTTATTCTTTTCCTCATCGAAAATTAAGTATAAAACAAGCATTTAATTGATATATTTGAACATGCATAGCTTTTTTTTAGATTTTTGCGATTTTTGAGGGCCATTTCGTAAAAAAGGCAGATTGTTCTTCTCCGAATAATACCAAAATCTAATCAGCACCAGAGTATCCCACAAGTAACTTATCTACCAAATTTTGTAAAATTAGGTCAATTAGAATTTTAGCTAGAGTGGATACATGACATTTTTGCGGGCTATTTCGTAAAAGAAGGCAGGCTGTTATTTTCCGAGTAATACCAAAATCTAATCAGTACCAGAATATTGTACAAGTAACTTATCTACTAAATTTTGTGAAATTTGGTCACTTAGTATTTTAGCTAGAGTGGAAGCATGAAATTTTTACGGGCCATTTCGCAAAAACAGGCGGGTTCCGTTTTCACGAATCATACCAAAAACGAATCAGCACCAGGGTCATACCCAAGTGACTTACCTACCAAATTTTATGAAATTCGGTCCATAAGTTTTTGAGTTAGAGTGGATACATACATTGCACAGACACACGGACACACATGCAGACAGACAAACACACAAACACACACACAGACGTCACGCTAAAAATAGTTTTTTCGTATTCTAGAGGTCTCGAAACGTGTAGATCCATCGAAAACTCGAGTTGCGATTTTCGGCATGATTCCAATACTTTCCCTATACATTACCATGTATTGCAGGGAAAGTAAAAATCTGATGTGGGCAGCACATGACTTTCCCTGCAGACTTATATTCACGTTCTATTTATTTAAATTAAATTTAATTCACTTTTAATTCAGTTTTCGTTCTCATTTGAAAACTGGACTTATTTTCAAAAATGGTGTAGGAAAAATACGAAAAACTAAAATATCTCGAGAACGGCTAGTCCTAGTGTAATAGGGTTGGTCTTATTCATTTCTTCGCTAAATATTACGTATAAAACAAGTATTTAATGGCTATATTTGAGCATACGTAGTTCTTAAGTTTAGATTTTGATGATTTTTGCGGCCCATTTTGCAAAAAAAGCAGGTTATTTTTTTTCGAATCATACCAAAATCTAATCAGTACCAGAATATTGTACAAGTAACTTATCTACTAAATTTTGTGAAATTTGGTCACTTAGTATTTTAGCTAGAGTGGAAGCATGAAATTTTTACGGGCCATTTCGCAAAAACAGGCGGGTTCCGTTTTCACGAATCATACCAAAAACGAATCAGCACCAGGGTCATACCCAAGTGACTTACCTACCAAATTTTATGAAATTCGGTCCATAAGTTTTTGAGTTAGAGTGGATACATACATTGCACAGACACACGGACACACAGGCAGACAGACAAACACACAAACACACACACAGACGTCACGCTAAAAATAGTTTTTTCGTATTCTAGAGGTCTCGAAACGTGTAGATCCATCGAAAACTCGAGTTGCGATTTTCGGCATGATTCCAATACTTTCCCTATACATTACCATGTATTGCAGGGAAAGTAAAAATCTGATGTGGGCAGCACATGACTTTCCCTGCAGACTTATATTCACGTTCTATTTATTTAAATTAAATTTAATTCACTTTTAATTCAGTTTTCGTTCTCATTTGAAAACTGGACTTATTTTCAAAAATGGTGTAGGAAAAATACGAAAAACTAAAATATCTCGAGAACGGCTAGTCCTAGTGTAATAGGGTTGGTCTTATTCATTTCTTCGCTAAATATTACGTATAAAACAAGTATTTAATGGCTATATTTGAGCATACGTAGTTCTTAAGTTTAGATTTTGATGATTTTTGCGGCCCATTTTGCAAAAAAAGCAGGTTATTTTTTTTCGAATCATACCAAAATCTAATCAGCACCAGGGTGGCCTACAAGCGACTTATCTACCAAATTTTGTGAAATTCGGTCCATTAGTTCTTCAGTTAGAGTGGATACAAGCTTTTGCGGGCCATTTCGCAAAAAAAAGGCGGGTTCTTTTAACCCGAGTGGTACCCAAAACTAATCAGCACCAGATTCGTGCACAAGTGACTTACCTACCAAATTTTATGAAATTCGGTCAATTAGTTTTTTAATTAGAGTGTATACAAAATCTGCACAGACAGACAGACACACAGACAGACTCACATACACACAGACACACAGACACACACACAGACGTCACGCTAAAAATAGTTTTTTCGTATTCTAGAGGTCTCGAAACGTGTAGATCCATCGAAAACTCGAGTTGCGATTTTCGGCATGATTCCAATACTTTCCCTATACATTACCATGTAGTATTGCAGGGAAAGTAAAAAATCTGATGTGGGCAGCACATGACTTTCACTGCAGACTTATATTCACGTTCTCTATATTTTAATTAAATTTATTTCACTTTTAATTCAATTTTCGTTCTCATTCGGTAACCGGACTTATTTTCAAAGGTGACGTAGAGAAAATCTAAAATATCTCAAATATCTGGATAACGGTTAGTCCTAGTGTAATGGGGTTGGTCTTATTCTTTTCGTCATTAAAAATTACGTATTAAACGGGCATTTAATGGATATATCTGAGTGTACCTAGTTCTTTAGTTTAGATTTTGACGATTTTTGCGGGTCATTTTGCAAAAAAAGGCAGGTTATTTTTTTCCGAATCGTACCAAAATCTAATCAGCACCAGGATATCCCACAAGTGACTTATCCACCGAATTTTGTGAAATTCGGTCCATTAGTTTTTCAGTTAGAGTGGATACAAAATTTTTCGGGCCATTTCGCAAAAACAGGCGGGTTCTTTTATCCCGAATCGTACCCAAAACTAATCAGTACCAGCCCCGCCCACAAGTGACTTACCTACAAAATTTTGTGAAATTCGGTGTATTAGTTTTTTAGTTAGAGAGGATACAAAATCTTCACAGACACACAGACAGACAGACAGACACACAGACACACACACAGACGTCACGTTAGAAATGGTTTTTTCGTATTCTAGAGGTCTTGAAACGTGTAGATCCGTCGAAAACTCGAGTTGTGATTTTCGGCATGATTCCAATACTTTCCCTATACATTACCATGTATTGCAGGGAAAGTAAAAATCTGATGTGGGCAGCACATGACTTTCCCTGCAGACTTATATTAACGTTCTCTATATTTTAATTAAATTTATTTCACTTTTAATTCAATTTTCGTTCTCATTCGGTAACCGGACTTATTTTCAAAGGTGGCGTAGAGAAAATACGGTAAACTAAAATATCTCGAGAACGGCTAGTCCTAGTGTAATGTGGTTGGTCTTATTATTTTCGTCGTTAAAAATTACGTATTAAACGAGCATTCATTGGATATATTTGAGTATACCCAGTTTTTTATTTTAGATTTTGGCAATTTTTGCGGGCCATTTTGCAAAAAAAAGCAGGTTATTTTTTTCTGAATCGTACCAAAATCTAATCAGCACCAGGGTGACCTATACGTGACTCATCTACCGAATTTTGTGAAATTCGGTCCATTAGTTCTTCAGCTACAGTGGATACAAGCTTTTGCGGGCCATTTCACAAAAAAGGCGGGTTCTTTTATACCGAATCGTACCCAAAACTAATCAGCACCAGCCCCGCCCACAAGTGACTTACCTACAAAATTTTGTGAAATTCGGTCCATTAGTTTTTTAGTTACAGTGGATACAAAATCTGCACAGACAGACAGACTGACACACATACAGACACACAGACACACACACAGACGTCACGTTAAAAATGGTTTTTTCGTATTCTAGAGGTCTCGAAACGTGTAGATCCGTCGAAAACTCGAGTTACGATTTTCGGCATGATTCCAATACTTTCCCTATACATTACCATGTAATGAAGGGAAAGTAAAAATTATCCCGTAAAACAGATTTACACAGTTTTACTAAGTATAGATTTGTTTGTTCAACAACTACCTCTTAAACTTAACTGCTAAAACCTTTTTAAAATGCCTTAGAGGTGAAAGAAGCTCCCCCTCCGACATTTGAGGTTGATGGTCATTTGGTATATTTTTCTTTGTCAAACATTCTTCCAAAATATCTTTAATTTGTGTATGGTAGTCGATAACGTAACTTCCCCTTTGTCAGAAGATGATAGGGAGCCTATTGCTTTATCGAGCAGTAATTCAGTTTCATTATGTGAAAATTTAGAGCATTCACTATCAGATTGTTGAGACAAAGTTACTATATCAGCATATCTTAGGATATATTGTCTAGTAGCTGCAATAGCAACATACTAAACTGAGTTTTGTAGAAATTATAATATAGATCAATTTTACGATTTGCTAATTTCTTAGAATTGCACAATTCTCTTTGCAACTAATTATTTTGCATTCATTGCATTAAAGGCATGAATAAAATCTGAAATAAATATAAATAGATTCCAAAGAGAAACGAAATATATTTTAGGAATACGTAAAATAAAAAGAAGTTATCTATACTATCCAATATTTTATTTTTTTAAATTTGAAAACCAAAACTTTAATTATTCAAAATAACATAAATCAAACGTCATTTTATGAATCACATAATTATCACAGAAATAAAAATGTGTTTATGCTATGTTTAACAAAATAAATTATAATATTTGTGAAACAGTATAAAGTTTGCTCAGAAATAACCTAAAGTACTCAAATGGACACACATTATTTGAGCTCTTAAAATCAATTAAAAGAATTACTGTACATTAAAATATTTGGGCTAAATTTGAAACTTAGGATGCACTTAATGTTATTGTATAAGTTAATTTTAAAAATGCAAATAAATAGTAGAATAACCTACTTTTAACACCACAAGAAGTGCCAGCTTTCAACATGTTTACATTCATAACATCTCTATGTGAATCGCTTGCAAAATAATGAACACTGTGCTGAGATCTAAATGTTTAAAAAAAACGGCAATTTACCTAACTATGCACACTGGGTTTAAACTAATTACTTTTCTTATAATTTTATTGACAATGTACCTTTCTAGTACATCTGGAATGATGAGGTTATGACTGTCACAACAGATCTCACGTGTTTTTTCGACACACCTATATCTGCGCAGCGGCATTGGTTATGCTTAATTATGTTGTTTATTGGTAGCAAAAATTCTAGTAAACTATTGCTTTTACTAAAAAATTTATTAAAATTACAAATGTGTGGGATCTTCTATATATCTTCTTCGATAATGCCTGATATGGATTCAGCACCAATTGCGGAAGGTAAGAGGATTCACTAAAGTCTCTACTTCAATTTCAATGCTTTTCATACTGTTTAAAATATATATTTCTCAAAACTGACTATATATAGATATTAGATAATAACTAACATTGATTCAGAATTAAATTAAATTTGTAGGGAGTAAAATATTCATTAAGAATTTCACCTGTTTTGCCAAAAATTTACATGATTGTGCAAAATAAGTAGAAAAAAGTAGTATGAAAATATTTAGGAGTGCTATTTAAGAGTGTTGTATGCACAACTTGTTATCATTTAAAAAATCCTTCATATTTTTTTATTTTACTTTCTTAATAGTAATTAGAATAAAAATATCAAGTTTCTCAAGTTTTTGTTCATTACAATTTTTATTATTTAGCATTTTTACTGTCTAGATAAATATATTTTTTATAGTTTTTATCGACTTTTGAAAAAATTTGACATTCTTAATTCAACGGAATGTGAACACATTACTTTCCTCCAGTTACTTGAGAAGATATTCCTTTTATTTTTATACATTTCCTTCAAAAGGAAATTTTTTATTACCATACTAGGGATTCCTGAATTCGTAAATAAATCAGCGTAGTCAAATTACAGTTTCGTCTTTCTTTTCTAAGTAAGGGAAATGCTTAATTTAGTTGAATATATTTTCTTTTTATTATGTACCAATTCCCTAAGTGATATGGATTGCTTTTGATCATCAAATTGGATATTTATTTCTGTTTCAGAAATGAAAATAGTATGAGATCTATTTTTTCCAATGTGTAAAATATTTATTATTTTGTATCATATAAAATACTTAGGGTCTCGCTTCCTGCTTTTTGCTCTCTCCAACCCCCGTATCTTCGTGATTCAGGGGTCTTTACCCTCTAGTCGATGGAGCTGGATGAAATCGCTTCGCAAGCTCTCCATCCCTTACTCCTTAACTCGCCCACCCCTAATGACCACCCATCAAGGAAACCATATTCATCCCTTAACTTCGCCGTCCATTTTAAAATCACGGCACTTTTCAAAACATTTAATTAGATTAAACTAGCCGCCACATTAGATTTTTCTAATGTAGCGATGAAGGGCAAGCATTTCACGTCTAAACTCTAGTTATAAAAATGTTTTTTCTATCCCCACTTAATTTCCGCAGAGCTAAAAGCTGAAAAGTTCCCCAGCCCAGAGACTTCAATAAACTGAATTCTGTGTTCCTTGATCCCTTGTTCTAGATGTTCAGCCTGGCAGGCTCACAAAACCTTTCCCGTGTTCTCAGTTGGTTCGAGCAATAAAATATTTGTCCATACTGAAGATTTCCCTTCCAGTAGTATATAAAAATAGAATACCTCATAAATTAAATCGGAATTTATCAGAATGGCTAATAAGAAATAGTGTTTAACAAGAAATAGAGTTTAAAAACCAACATAAATGTCGACAAAGAATGAAAAGTAACTACTATTGAATTTTTACAAAATCATATAAAGACCTGACCCGCAGAGAGTCAAGAACGAGTCGCCAAGCATGACTAAGGATCAAAACTGAGACAAATTTACAAATAGAATTATTGTAAATATAAATAAAAAGGATTTATAAAGTAAAATATTACGGGGTTATTGCAGCTAATTAAAAGAAAAGTTTTATCAAACATAGGCTGAAAATTATCGTTAATAACATATTGAGCAAGAACCGTGGATAGTTTACCATTTTTACTTTCCCTGCAATACATGGTAATGTATAGGGAAAGTATTGGAATCATGCCGAAAATCGCAACTTGAGTTTTCGACGGATCTACACGTTTCGAGACCTCTAGAATACGAAAAAACTATTTTTAGCCTGACGTATGTGTGTGTGTCTGTGTGTCTGTCTGTCTGTGTGTCTGTGTGTCTGTCTGTCTGTCTGTGCAGATTTTGTATCAACTCTAACTAAAAAACTAATTGACCGAATTTCATAAAATTTGGTAGGTATATCACTTGTGGGCGGATCTGGTGCTGATTAGTTTTGGGTATGATTCGGGATAAAAGAACCAGCATTTTTTTGCGAAATGGCCCGCAAAAGCTTGTATCCACTCTAGCTGAAAAACTAAATGACCGAATTAAACAAAATTTGGCAGGTAAGTAACATGTGGAACACCCTGGTGCTGATTAGATTTTGGTAAGATTCGGAGAAAAATAACCTGCCTTTTTTTCAAAATGGCCCGAAAAAATCGTCAAAATCTAAACTAAAGAACTAGGTATACTCAAATATATCCATTAAATGCTCGTTTAATACGTAATTCTTAACGACGAAAATAATAAGACCAACCCTATTACACTAGGATTAGCCGTTCTCGAGATATTTTAGTTTTCCGTATTTTCTCGACGCCACCTTTGAAAATAAGTCCGGTTATCGAATGAGAACGAAAATTTAATTAAAAGTGAAATAAATTTAATTAAAATATAGAGAACGTTAATATAAGTCTGCAGGGAGAGTCATGTGCTGACCACATCAGATTTTTACTTTCCCTGCAATACATGGTAATGTATAGGGAAAGTATTGGAATCATGCCGAAAATTGCAACTTGAGTTTTCGACGGATCTACACGTTTCGAGACCTCTAGAATACGAAAAAACTATTTTAGCCTGACGTCTGTATGTGTGTCTGTGTGTCTGTCTGTCTGTGTGTCTGTGTGTCTGTGTGTCTGTCTGTCTGTCTGTCTGTGCAGATTTTGTATCAACTCTAACTAAAAAACTAATTGACCGAATTTCATAAAATTTGGTAGGTATATCACTTGTGGGCGGATCTGGTGCTGATTAGTTTTGGGTATGATTCGGGATAAAAGAACCCGCATTTTTTTGCGAAATGGCCCGCAAAAGCTTGTATCCACTCTAGCTGAAAAACTAAAGGACCGAATTAAACAAAATTTGGTAGGTAAGTCACATGTGGAACACCTGGGTGTTGATTAGATTTTGGTAAGATTCGGATAGAAATAACCTGCCTTTTTTTGCAAAATGGCCCGAAAAAATCGTCAAAATCTAAACTAAAGAACTAGGTATACTCAAATATATCCATTAAATGCTCGTTTAATACGTCATTTTTAACGACGAAAATAATAAGACCAACCCCATTACACTAGGACTAGCCGTTCTCGAGATATTTTAGTTTTCCGTATTTTCTCTACGCCACCTTTGAAAATAAGTCCGGTTACCGAATGAGAACGAAAATTGAATTAAAAGTGAAATAAATTTAATTAAAATAAAGAGAACGTGGAAATAAGTCTGCAGGGAAAGTCATGTGCTGCCCACATCAGATTTTTACTTTCCCTGCAATACATGGTAATGTATAGGGAAAGTATTGGAATCATGTCGAAAATCACAACTCGAGTTTTCGACGGATCTACACGTTTCGAGACCTCTAGAATACGAAAAAACCATTTTTAGCGTGACGTCTGTGTGTGTGTCGGTCTGTCTGTGTGTCTGTCTGTCTGTCTGTCTGTGTGTCTGTCTGTCTGTCTGTCTGTCTGTGCAGATTTTGTATCCACTCTAACTAAAAAACTAATAGACCGAATTTCACAAAATTTTGTAGGTAAGTCACTTGTGGGCGGGGTTGGTGCTGATTAGTTTTGGGTATGATTCGGGATAAAAGAACCAGCATTTTTTTGCGAAATGGCCCGCAAAAGCTTGTATCCACTCTAGCTGAAAAACTAAATGACCGAATTAAACAAAATTTGGCAGGTAAGTAACATGTGGAACACCCTGGTGCTGATTAGATTTTGGTAAGATTCGGAGAAAAATAACCTGCCTTTTTTTCAAAATGGCCCGAAAAAATCGTCAAAATCTAAACTAAAGAACTAGGTATACTCAAATATATCCATTAAATGATCGTTTAATACGTAATTCTTAACGACGAAAATAATAAGACCAACCCTATTACACTAGGATTAGCCGTTCTCGAGATATTTTAGTTTTCCGTATTTTCTCGACGCCACCTTTGAAAATAAGTCCGGTTATCGAATGAGAACGAAAATTTAATTAAAAGTGAAATAAATTTAATTAAAATATAGAGAACGTTAATATAAGTCTGCAGGGAGAGTCATGTGCTGACCACATCAGATTTTTACTTTCCCTGCAATACATGGTAATGTATAGGGAAAGTATTGGAATCATGCCGAAAATTGCAACTTGAGTTTTCGACGGATCTACACGTTTCGAGACCTCTAGAATACGAAAAAACTATTTTAGCCTGACGTCTGTATGTGTGTCTGTGTGTCTGTCTGTCTGTGTGTCTGTGTGTCTGTGTGTCTGTCTGTCTGTCTGTCTGTGCAGATTTTGTATCAACTCTAACTAAAAAACTAATTGACCGAATTTCATAAAATTTGGTAGGTATATCACTTGTGGGCGGATCTGGTGCTGATTAGTTTTGGGTATGATTCGGGATAAAAGAACCCGCATTTTTTTGCGAAATGGCCCGCAAAAGCTTGTATCCACTCTAGCTGAAAAACTAAAGGACCGAATTAAACAAAATTTGGTAGGTAAGTCACATGTGGAACACCTGGGTGTTGATTAGATTTTGGTAAGATTCGGATAGAAATAACCTGCCTTTTTTTGCAAAATGGCCCGAAAAAATCGTCAAAATCTAAACTAAAGAACTAGGTATACTCAAATATATCCATTAAATGCTCGTTTAATACGTCATTTTTAACGACGAAAATAATAAGACCAACCCCATTACACTAGGACTAGCCGTTCTCGAGATATTTTAGTTTTCCGTATTTTCTCTACGCCACCTTTGAAAATAAGTCCGGTTACCGAATGAGAACGAAAATTGAATTAAAAGTGAAATAAATTTAATTAAAATAAAGAGAACGTGGAAATAAGTCTGCAGGGAAAGTCATGTGCTGCCCACATCAGATTTTTACTTTCCCTGCAATACATGGTAATGTATAGGGAAAGTATTGGAATCATGTCGAAAATCACAACTCGAGTTTTCGACGGATCTACACGTTTCGAGACCTCTAGAATACGAAAAAACCATTTTTAGCGTGACGTCTGTGTGTGTGTCGGTCTGTCTGTGTGTCTGTCTGTCTGTCTGTCTGTGTGTCTGTCTGTCTGTCTGTCTGTCTGTGCAGATTTTGTATCCACTCTAACTAAAAAACTAATGGACCGAATTTCACAAAATTTTGTAGGTAAGTCACTTGTGGGCGGGGCTGGTGCTGATTAGTTTTGGGTACGATTCGGAATAAAAGAACCCGCCTTTTTTTGCGAAATGGCCCGCAAAAGCTTGTATCCACTCTAGCTGAAAAACTAAATGACCGAATTAAACAAAATTTGGCAGGTAAGTAACATGTGGAACACCCTGGTGCTGATTAGATTTTGGTAAGATTCGGAGAAAAATAACCTGCCTTTTTTTCAAAATGGCCCGAAAAAATCGTCAAAATCTAAACTAAAGAACTAGGTATACTCAAATATATCCATTAAATGATCGTTTAATACGTAATTCTTAACGACGAAAATAATAAGACCAACCCTATTACACTAGGATTAGCCGTTCTCGAGATATTTTAGTTTTCCGTATTTTCTCGACGCCACCTTTGAAAATAAGTCCGGTTATCGAATGAGAACGAAAATTTAATTAAAAGTGAAATAAATTTAATTAAAATATAGAGAACGTTAATATAAGTCTGCAGGGAGAGTCATGTGCTGACCACATCAGATTTTTACTTTCCCTGCAATACATGGTAATGTATAGGGAAAGTATTGGAATCATGCCGAAAATTGCAACTTGAGTTTTCGACGGATCTACACGTTTCGAGACCTCTAGAATACGAAAAAACTATTTTAGCCTGACGTCTGTATGTGTGTCTGTGTGTCTGTCTGTCTGTGTGTCTGTGTGTCTGTGTGTCTGTCTGTCTGTCTGTCTGTGCAGATTTTGTATCAACTCTAACTAAAAAACTAATTGACCGAATTTCATAAAATTTGGTAGGTATATCACTTGTGGGCGGATCTGGTGCTGATTAGTTTTGGGTATGATTCGGGATAAAAGAACCCGCATTTTTTTGCGAAATGGCCCGCAAAAGCTTGTATCCACTCTAGCTGAAAAACTAAAGGACCGAATTAAACAAAATTTGGTAGGTAAGTCACATGTGGAACACCTGGGTGTTGATTAGATTTTGGTAAGATTCGGATAGAAATAACCTGCCTTTTTTTGCAAAATGGCCCGAAAAAATCGTCAAAATCTAAACTAAAGAACTAGGTATACTCAGATATATCCATTAAATGCTCGTTTAATACGTCATTTTTAACGACGAAAATAATAAGACCAACCCCATTACACTAGGACTAGCCGTTCTCGAGATATTTTAGTTTTCCGTATTTTCTCTACGCCACCTTTGAAAATAAGTCCGGTTACCGAATGAGAACGAAAATTGAATTAAAAGTGAAATAAATTTAATTAAAATAAAGAGAACGTGGAAATAAGTCTGCAGAGAAAGTCATGTGCTGCCCACATCAGATTTTTACTTTCCCTGCAATACATGGTAATGTATAGGGAAAGTATTGGAATCATGTCGAAAATCACAACTCGAGTTTTCGACGGATCTACACGTTTCGAGACCTCTAGAATACGAAAAAACCATTTTTAGCGTGACGTCTGTGTGTGTGTCGGTCTGTCTGTGTGTCTGTCTGTCTGTCTGTCTGTGTGTCTGTCTGTCTGTCTGTCTGTCTGTGCAGATTTTGTATCCACTCTAACTAAAAAACTAATGGACCGAATTTCACAAAATTTTGTAGGTAAGTCACTTGTGGGCGGGGCTGGTGCTGATTAGTTTTGGGTACGATTCGGAATAAAAGAACCCGCCTTTTTTTGCGAAATGGCCCGCAAAAGCTTGTATCCACTCTAGCTGAAAAACTAATGGACCGAATTTCACAAAACTCGGTAGATGAGTCACGTATAGGTCACCCTGGTGCTGATTAGATTTTGGTACGATTCGGAAAAAAATAACCTGCCTTTTTTTGCAAAACGGCCCGCAAAAATCTTCAAAATCGAAACTAAAGAACTAGGTATTCTCAGATATATCCTATAAATGCCCGTTTAATACGTAATGTTTAACGACGAAAAGAATAAGACCAACCCCATTACACTAGGAATAGCCGTTCTCGAGATATTTTACTTTTTCGTACTTTCCCTACGCCACCTTTGAAAATAAGCCCGGTTACCGAATGAGAACGAAAATTGAATAAAAGTGAAATAAATTTAATTAAAATAAAGAGAACGTGGATATAAGCCTGCAGGGAAAGTCATGTGCTGCCCACATCAGATTTTTACTTTCCCTGCAATACATGGTAATGTATAGGGAAAGTATTGGAATCATACCGAAAATCACAACTCGAGTTTTCGACGGATCTACACGTTTCGAGACCTCTAGAATACGAAAAAACCATTTTTAGCGTGACGTCTGTGTGTGTCTGTCTGTGCAGATTTTGTATCCACTGTAACTAAAAAACTAATGGACCGAATTTCACAAAATTTAGTAGGTAAGTCACTTGTAGGCGAGTCGGGTGCTGATTAGTTTTGAGTAAGATTCGGGATAAAAGAACCCGCCTACTTTTGCGAAATGGCCCGCAAAAGCTTGTATCCACTCTACCTAAAAAACTAATGGACCGAATTTCACAAAATTCGGGAGATGAGTCATTTCTGGGTTAGTCTGGTGCTGATTAGATTTTGGTATGATTCGGAAAAAAATAACCTGCCTTTTTTTGCAGAATGGCCCGCAAAAATCGTCAAAATCTAACTTAAAGAACTAGGTATACTCAAATATATCCAATGAATGCTCGTTTAATACGTATTTTTTAACGACGAAAAGAATAAGACCAACCCCATTACACAAGGACTATCCGTTCTCGAGATATTTTAGTTTTTCGTATTTTTTCTACGCCACCTTTGAAAATAAGTCCGGTTACCGAATGAGAACGAAAATTGAATTAAAAGTGAAATAAATTTAATTAAAATAAAGAGAACGTGAATATAAGTCTGCAGGGAAAGCCATGTGATGCCCACATCAGATTTTTACTTTCCCTGCAATACATGGTAATGCATAGGGAAAGTATTGGAATCATGTCGAAAATCGCAACTTGAGTTTTCGACGGATCTACACGTTTCAAGACCTCTAGAATACGAAAAATCCATTTTTAGCGTGACGTCTGTGTGTGTGTCTGTGTGTCTGTCTGTCTGTCTGTGCAGATTTTGTATCCACTCTAACTAAAAAACTGATGGACCGAATTTCACAAAATTTTGTAGGTAAGTCACTTGTGGGCGGGGCTGGTGCTGATTAGTTTTGGGTACGATTCGGAATAAAAGAACCCGCCTTTTTTTGCGAAATGGCCCGCAAAAGCTTGTATCCCCTCTAGCTGAAAAACTAATGGACCGAATTTCACAAAATTTGGTAGATGAGTCACGTATAGGTCACCATAGGTCACCCTTGTGCTGATTAGATTTTGGTATGGTTCAGAAAAAAATAACCTGCCTTTTTTTGTAGAATGGCCCGCAAAAATTGCCAAAATCTAAACTAAAAAGCTACGTATGCTCAAATATATCCATTAAATGCTTGTTTAATGCGTAATTTTTAACGAAGAAAAGAATAAGACCAACCCCATTACACTAGGACTAGCCGTTCTCGAGATATATTCGTTTTTTCGTATTTTTCCACCCCACCTTTGAAAATAAGTCCAGTTATCAAATGAGAACGAAAATTGAATTAAAAGTGAATTCCATTTAATTGAAATAAATAGAACGTGGATATAAGTCTGCAGGGAAAGTCATGTGCTGCCCACATCAGATTTTTAACATCGCGAGCATGTTCAGCTAAACGAATACCGGCAGTACGTTCAGTGCTGCCAATATAGGACATGAAGTTATTATCGGGAGATAAAAGTGGGACAACATACATCACAGCCTGACTTTTGAAATTACTATTAACCTTATATTTATCTGAAATGATACGATCAAATAGCGTATAAAAGGTAGAAGAAGTAGGTTTGAAATTAAATTCGTGACAAAAATGAATTAGAGGATTGAAAATCGTATGTTGTAAAGGAAGACTAGATTTATACTGCATAAGATGAGATACTGGAACAAGCTTAGTATTCGGTTTCATAAAATTATTACGAATGTGGAAGACTATTTTGTAAATAAACTCGGCAGAATAACCAGCTTCAAAGTTAAAGATACACCCAATTTCAGTAACTAAGGCCGGAATGTAGATACATACCTGCAAAAGTTTGTGGTATTTATCTTACTAGTCTGTCTCAGACGAGCACTCGCAATTAAAATACCCTTTCTTTGACTATATAATTTTTCGTTTTATTTATAGAATTAAATATTGAAATGTTTATATCATCGACAGTTTGAGTAATACAATTTAAATTTGTATAGATATGCTGAAATTTGACCGAAGTGCAATACACAATTGCTTGCAGGCCAAAAGAATTATATTTATTTGCCACAAATATATTCTTAGCCAGAGAATTTTCCCACTTCTTTTTCAATCTCTCTCTCTCTCATATATATATATATATATATATATATATATTATATATATATATATATATATATATATATATATATATATATATATATATATATATATATAGATAGATAGATAGATAGATAGATAGATAGATAGATAGATTGAGAAAATTTCAGTTCTCATAGAATTGTATCAATATGGAATAGATAACTAACTTGTGTGACAGAAAGATATAATATACAGGTAATCAAAGATATATGCTTTAATTGCACTGCAAAGGACAGACTATGGTATTCAGAGGAACGGAATAAACCATTGCAATTATTGGTTCCCACCTAGACATCGTAGAAAGATCTAAACAGACACCCAAAGATCCGTTTGCTTTATAAAAAGCCAGCTTGTAATATAGGACTCACTATTAAAGAAACAAATCCAAATATATGGATTTTCGTAGCAAACCTGCGTATCCTAACACGTTACGCATAAATAAATGCACTTTTGAAACAGTTGTCTCGTTCCAATACATGTGCAATCTTATCACTAGTAGCAATACCTTTAAAACAGAAATCACTAACAAATTAGTAATGACCATCTACTAAAATTACTACTCAGCTCACATAAAACAGACTTAAAACACTTTTCTTCACTCTATAATTCTATATGTCAACAAATTTTGGGCGCTTAACAATTTGGACGAGAACAAACTTAAAATATTTGAGAGAAAAATCCTCCGAAAGAGTTTTTGTTCCATTGAGTGCAAATTGAGTATGGTCATATGTTTTAACAATGGAGTTGAAAACCCAGACCACACGAGGAGTGTAAAAGCTCTATAAATAGTCATATAATATTTGAGATATAAAAGCTGGAATAATTACATAGCTTGGACACTTATGAATGTTACAATGTAAGCACACTATTGAAGCAGTTTGATCCCTACCATTTGGTTTCTGAATGGAAGTTAATGGTGAGAGCCCTTCCCTTTCTCAATTTGGAAACTCAGTTCTATTATATAAGAAGATCTGTACATCAGAATTATATAATAAGAGCGGTACATTAGAATCAAATACAATCGATCAGACATTTCGGTGCTTGAAAATAGTTATTCTACAATTGGTAACTGAACATGTTATGAATATTCTCCATAAGAATGATATAAAGATAGGCAATAAAATGAACAGCTATGCGTTGATTAATCGCAAAAATATGGATTGTTGATTTTAAGTTGAAATCAAATGATAACCCAAATCACATAGGTGTAAAGTCTATGGAGCTACGAACTTGCAATGTAAATAAGTGTAATTTGGGAAGATCAATGGCAAAGCCAACAGAGGTTACATCCCAAAATTTAGCTATGGAAGAAAAATACTAAACTATAAATTGTCGCAATCTATCCCAAAGTAACACTCATTCTAACACAAGATGGAGGATGAAAATATTATTTTTGCTCACGTCCATTCATCTTCTGTGAGGATACCGATTACCACGGCCCAGACCCGAGGGCTCACCAAAAAGAGGCCGAGCAAGTTAAATCTCGGGCCGGGGAAAATGTCCACCCCCAGCAAAAAGAAGAGCTAACGGGCAACCCAAGCCCAGCGGACAAGGGAAGCCTCCGACGCCCCCAAGCGGCGCGCATTAAACCACGAACACCAAGAAATTTATTGTTCCCAAAAATATGGGGGCCCGGCCACGGCGGTTACAAAGGCCATACAAACAACTGCAAAAATTTGCAGGAAATAAACATTAACTAAAACACCAATATTATTAAAAAACAAAAATAGTAGGCCACCATAACAATAAAATAACATAATCAAATGTTCCAAAATAACTTGTTCAGGTGTTCTGTTCATCCCCAGCAATGGCGTCGTGTCAATAGTTTTTGTGCTTTTGAGCTCTGTTTAAAATTGTTTATAGTAGGTGAAATAAAATGAGTTTGAAGTAGTAAATGTTTATAAAGGGATCCTCAAGTGCTTCTGCATGGAAAGATATAAGTTATATACAGTTGTGTGCTCTGGTTGAGTATATATAAGTCTTTTTTTCTGTGAGGATAGTCATTATATAATCATGGGGCATATCTTCAGTTCCGTTTTCATTTGGGGTCAACGTATATCCAGATTGACATCCAGGGGACACTTGCCAAAGAACTGTACTCTTTCTGAAATAATGGATATTCCATGGATAATGAAGCCAGTTACCGGAGGTTGAGTCGATGATCATACATCATATGCATGCTACACCGGTTCTGATCCAAATATTAAACAACGCCCAGAGAAGCTGAGGAAGAATCTCGGATCCCTCGGCATTCTACTCCACAGTGAGCCGTGTGTTCGAAGTGCCGCCCCATGGTGACCCATCTGAGTTCCTGTTCCCATACTGAGTGTTTTTGGCCATAGTAGTAGTTCCCTGACAAGTCCGGTGATAAGCTTACTTGATCCCAGAGCCCAAAGTGACACAAGGACTGATATGAACCATCACATGTTTCACATTCTAAAAGCGCAGATTAAGTGTTCATGCTCAAAAGCAATGGCCATTGTGAAATTGAAAGGAGATCAGCGACAGCTATGACTAAGTGGGAAGATGAATTGTGTATTTTCGTTGTAGTGAATGTTAATGTAAATAATAAGAGACATCTTATTGTAATTAAAAATGAGCATATTTTTCAATAAACTTTAAAATAAATTAAGACATTGACCGTAGGGTGTATGTAGATTAGCGTTCAAGTAATCGTTTTCGTCTATGAATATATAATTGCCGTGATTTGTGTACACTAAATAAAAATATCGTATCTGATAATATGTGGTTATGGTTATGAAAAGCCATGCAAATTTAGTTATGCCACTGTATGACAGGCGTTATTCATAAGAAGAGTATATATGAGGAAAGTGATTGTTTTTACATTCACATTATCATATGGAAATTCTGAGACGCATATCCTAGCAACAAATGGACATTTTTCAAATCTGAGGATCTATGGCGAGAGGAAAAGTTCTTCACAAGTTGGCTGAACAGTATTGAAAAGGACCTGCAGACGATTACATTCCGGGGCAAGCAGAAAATTGTCTTAGATAGGGGGTAATATAGATGTATTATTGAGGGGGGAGAAGTAAAAACAAATCTAAAGACGAAATCATCTGTGTGCCATAGGAAAATGAAGTAAATTGTCAGTCTGCGACAATTTTTTCTATGACTGAATCTATTAAAATAGCTCTTTATAACTTGCAAAATTTTTACGCAGTTTTTGAATTTAATCCCTTCTTCTTTAATCTTAGGATGATGAAAAAGTAAAACAATCTGGTTTTCAAATTTAGATTCAGCAAAGAAAAATCCATACGATTCTTACATGATTATTTACAGGAAGCGAAAGAAGTATTTTACCGACCAGTGTTATTTCCTAGTTTTAAAGCAGAATATAGTCTATAAGGGACTATAACGATGAAGCTTGGATAAATGACAGCTGCAACAAGAACCTAACTTTTTTTCTAATTTCGATTCATGTTAAAGAATTGAACGCTTAGGATTTTTAACGTTTTGAAAAATATATTATGATTAATTTACCAAGAAAAAATTGTATCACCATAAATGTAAAATTTATTCTAAACGAATCCCAAGAGATAACCATACAAAAGCGTTCAGTACATATGTTCATATGTTTATATTATTCCACAAAGTATTGAGGCAGGAAGAAAAAACCTAAATGAATCATGCAGGTGAGTTTTTACATCTTCACATAACCTGATAAATGACTATAGCTAAAAGATCCATATTTTCCAATATTATTTTACATAAAAGTCGTTATACCTTCATCTCGTATTTTTATACAAACGAAATCTTTCAGAATAAATTATATTTTATACGTCTGGTAATAAAGATCTATAATCGTGCTTTGAAAGAGATATAAACTATTATTATAAAGTGATGTTTTGTGAATATTAATATATTTATTTTACATTTACATAAATTTGGCCCAGACTGATATATAAAAAAAAACTGAAATTTAAATATTGCGTTAGTAACGAGATATATAGTTAATTTAAATTTTCAACTAGATTTAAAGATGAAAAACGTATCCTTTTGTAGGATGAAAAGACACAAACCGTACCTGTGAAGGAATGTGTCTATCTTTTCTTTGCTAATATAAGTGTTCGGGTTTTTAATATAAAGGATGAGTCTGCTTCTTCCTACTAAACCGGTTGATAATTAATCAAATACTGATACTGTTGCTAACGAAGTATTTTAATTTCCCATTGCCAGATTATTTCATGATTATATAATCGTATTTTATAATATTTTATTGGTTTTCATCCACGCTGCAGAGCATAATTTGTACCCCATTGTTTGACTATCTACAAAACAGGAATTTAAAAGAAACTTTCAATCACGAAAAGTAAAATTTTGACACGCAGTAGTATTCAAATAATTTCTGTAATTGTAACATCCTTGCCATACATATTGTTTGACAGTTAACAGCAAAATAAATGATGCATTTTCACACTTAATGTCTCATACATATCTTACACACATACACACAGACTTTTGCTTTTATTATGTATAATAAAAGTAGAAGTCTGTGTGTATGCGTGTGTGTGTGTGTGTGCGAGTGTGCAGCCTGTAGTGGTACATTTAAGCAAGTGTCGCACAAACATGAAATTTGGTACACGTGTACTTCAGGAATCTAGAAGGTGCACCTGGACGATATATTTTTTAATTTGAATTAGATTTTTAGTTATTTTATAATTCAGCCGGTTACACAAATATATTTCTCATTGATCTCAAATATTATCGCCAAAAATTAATTAAACGCTAAATAGATAAAATTACGTCAAATAGATAAAATGTAAAATCAAAACATAAGTGGTATATTGTTTTTGAAATTTAGAATGGAATGGAACAAATATATATAAACGCATGGTATAAACCCTTTGGCTCCCGAAGCGGCCCAAACGGCCCTACAAGCAAAGTATCGCAGACGGCCCAGAGATATCCCGACCTCCTTCTCAAGGTGGGAGGTTGGACTTCAAAACGCCGACAAAGGGAAAGAGGCTATTTGTCATTCATTCTACTCCAAAGTACTTTGGCGACAGGTCTTACTTTTGGCTGATTACCTTTCGAAAACACGGGGACTGAAGTCAAGTGTCAGGTGTCGTAATATTTATGAGTTCGATAGATTTTCTTAAGAACTATGCTTCTACTTCTGCTTCTTAACTTTTATTCGTTTGTTTTTCGAATTCTGTTTGAAATGAGCATTTTGTAAAAATTTTAACACAGGATGAGTTAGATGCAATCTTATTTAATGATACTGATGAATCGGATTGCACTGAATCGGAAGATGATGACTGGTATGAGAGTAAGGCAGATAAAAACAATCTTGAATTTTTAACACTTTACAACATAGTTGAAAAGTGTTTATGACTTTGCTCATTCTGTCTGTCTGCCCATTCGCATGATAATTGCCGTATAAATGACTTTATCAAAATGATATTTTAGTATGTTGTTTAGACGGTCTGTGGAACATATGGGAATGTAAGTGAATAATATCACTCAATTAGTTTTGGATTGAACCCGGTTTGAAAAAATGAAATGCACTGAATCCTATGGGATCTAATTTTTCAAACATTTTTAAGCGAATTTAGAATTCACAAATTGCTTTGAAAGTTTTAGGAAATATTCAAATTATCACATAAAACAAGTAAAAATTATTTCATAAAAATGTATTCAGTAATTTTTTAAATAAAAATTAAAATATTAATTACACCCATTATATGAAGAGATCACGTGGCAATTATATGAAAAAATCACACGACCCACTTCAAAATAAAATATGAAATACATCTTGTGTCAAAATCATGAATTTTAAAGTTCTTTTTAATTTATATTTGGTGTAGTATCCGTTCTAAAACCACTTTATTTTTGCTTAATTCTTGTGCATCATTGTTCTGAAACAACGCAATTACAATATATTTGAGTTTAAATGATCATCAAACGTTGATTATTTCTACAACGAAGTCTAATTTCCACTTATGGAGATTGTAAACACATCAAGCTGTAAGATGAGCTGTACAAGAATTCCTGAATTTCTTTAACGCAAAATTATTTAGCGCTGGAGTCTGCAATATAATTGATATGAATGAAACAGTCATTGATTTTCCATAGAGAACAGACGGTTTTATAGTAGACTTTTCCGGTGAAGTTTTAAACACAGAGTTAAATTACTTTTACCTCCATGGTTTTAAGTTTTTATGTAAAACAAATTATTGTAGTATTGTGGTGAATGAAAGGAATAGAATAAATATTTATGAATGGAATTTTTACTGCTTTGTCATAGACAGCCAGGCAATTTATATTTCAATTGCGTCATTTGAATAAAGTTCATTTTTTTTTCGATGAAGTTTACAAATATAATAAATTATTGTAGTCTTGTGATAATTTTAAAAATATTACCCCTGAATGTTTTGCATCTTAGAGATGTTTAAATAAAATTGCATTGCAGTTGGAAAGTGTTTCATAATCAATGCTTTATGCATGATTGATCTTTTTTGTTAAATAATGAATAAAGAGAAATTGAGACTGTTATGATGGATAAAAATGAAGAACTCAATTGAACAATGGATATAGATAATACAAAAATGTATTTGCTTGCAAATGAATTTCCTGCATTTGCTTGCCGTTCTGGACCTGTCGAGGATTTACCACCTAGTGCTAGTCCATTGCAATTTTTAAAATTATTTTACACCGACCAATCTGTAGAATTAATTCGGTTAAATACGAACAATTATGTATATTTTTATGCAACAGAGCAATGAAATGAAGATATTTCAATTCAATGTCCCTGATCAGAAATTTACTAAACACCAATTTTATATATTTCCTGTTAAATTTTATATCCACTCAAAATATATCAGGAAAGATAATGATCGCAGTAGCTCAAAGGTTAAAGCGTTGTCAAGCGAGCCAAAATTTGATGCTTTGGTTCTCACCTAAAACACGAGTTCTTTGCAGAACACTATATAACATATAAAACTAATTATTCACTTTAACCCATTAATTTTACCTACAAGGTCGACTTTTACTGATGCAGGTAAATGGAATTTTTGTCATACCCGCCCCCCCCCCCCCCTATTTGGAGGAAAAGTTATGTTAATTGAAAAACAAAATTTAGGGA
The DNA here is from genome assembly GCA_951213105.1 of Amaurobius ferox. Taxonomy (NCBI): domain Eukaryota; kingdom Metazoa; phylum Arthropoda; class Arachnida; order Araneae; family Amaurobiidae; genus Amaurobius; species Amaurobius ferox. Next base: position 42,115,599 of record OX578134.1, on the reverse strand, counting down.
TGTCATTCTTTCGATCGTAATCCCCCTTTTCGAAATCTGGGCTACATCTATAATTTTTATACCATTTATATGTATAGCGCAGTTAACACAATTATTTTTCTGTATAGACCATATTATTATATGTTTGTTCCACTTTAGAACGACATATAGTAACACATTCTATATAGAAAGATAATTTCAAGAAAACCTTAAATTTGGGACTACGGGTATTATATATATATACCAATCCTTACATAACCTTAGCATATATAAAATTTCATGATGCACCAATATTTTGTTCTGATCATAAAACCTACTGTATATTCAGATAACTTAGTTATCTGAATTTTAATTATATTTATTTCATGATAAGTAAGTTATATGATTAACAGATTTTGGTTGCTAGTGGGAATAAGATATTAAGTAAAGTTTACCCTTCATATGCCGTTTGCACATCATAGACATACAGATATGAACTGCTTTACAAAAGTGTTGAAATATGCTCTGGAAGTTTCCCCTTCAAAATCTAAAATTTAAAATGTTTTTTAAAAAATTCTACACGAACACACATTTTGAAGGAGATTTAAAAAAAACCAAGACTTATTCCTCACTAAATCGTAGGTTTTCAGACACATATAAGAGGGGGGGGGGATTTATTCCTTTATATTTGTACCCTGTAAAGCATACCACGGATTGAACCGTTTTATAATTTGGTTTCCTTTTCTTTGCCAAGGTTCAGTGGAGCCGTGAGAAAACTATTTTTACAGTCACAGACATCGCACAAGAGTATTATTATTCAGCCTCAGGTTTGGACCTCATTTTACAAGATGCCCCAAAATAAATGACTGCAGTCCATTTCCGACAAAGCATGACACCCTTTCGAAATATATAACAGACTCATAAAAGCAACTGACTCCTTGAAGGAACCCTGGGCTATATATTACTTCCATAGCCCTGGAAACAACCTGCCTAGCCCATAGATATATGACAATGCATATTGTTCTTCAGATTTCTTTATATAGCCATCATGTACAAAGACATACAGCAACTTATTCAGGGATAAATTACACCGCTGTTTTTAAGTCAGATCGCCCGATATCTGGGCTTCTGGGGTACTGGATGCAGTTAGTTAAATTGCCAACACCGTAATTCAGGTAAGCAAAGATAGACAAATTTATTTTTCTAAAAATAAGCTTGTCAAAGCATTGAGGGCACAGACGGTCTAGAATTTGTTTGTTTGGTAGGAGGAGAGGTGCTGTTGTCTGCTAAAATCCCACAGGTCCAGGTGTTACATCCCCTTTATCTCTATAGAGATAAAGGGGATTATAATTTCAGTTCTTTTGATGGAAACTTTTCCGATTGAGGAAAGTTACGTCTTCAGAACGCAATTAATTTCGCCTTTCACAAATCTTAAAAATATGAAACGATATATACGAATGTTTATTATTTTATTTCCAAAGATTATAGTTTTCCGAAGATTGTATTTTAAGCATTCATATTTTAAGCATAAATATTTGAAAATTTGAATCAATAAAACATCTTTAAAATCTAAGTTTAGAGAAAGTAAACATTTAAGTACCGGCAAATAGAGATATTACAAGATCAGGTGGTTTGTGAAATTTTCAAAAAATGGGAATTTGGGAATGTAAAATGTTAGATAAAAAATTAATAAATCTTTCTATGTGTCGTACGGCGTGCACGACATTTTGTAATTTCAATTGCGGATGCCAACCTAGCTAATGATCTATTTAAATGCTGCAGGGGGAACCAATGGCAATGCAAACATAAATAAACAGCGTGCATCCCCTCCATCACAACAACGAATCAAAAGACATGGTAGGACACTACAAGGTGAAAAGAAAAAGTGTTTTCCAGAATGTTCTACAAGTTTCCAAGAGATTCAATTTCGACAGCGTCCTAGACGCACCTAATGTTTTTTAGGAGTATTCAAAAATATCTCCTGTGATCGCGCAGATACGCGGATCGGCAAAAATGTGATGTGTGAACTAAATATGAGCACAGTGAAATAGTGGCGTATTAAAATATTATACGCAGGTTTCCAATATAGTGTTGGCTCCATCAACTATCGAGGTACAAGCAAGCATAAGGTTCATCTGTTACAATGAATAAGGAAGGCACACAATTCATAGTACCTATCGTGTAATTAATAATAAGGTCGTGCGAACCTATCGCAATAACGAGCTCGTGTATTGAAACTAAATGAACTACTCAGATTTTCGGTAGATAATAGTAATTAATGTGTTCTAAATATATGTGTCTTGTAAATTATATGTTGTAAATGTATGTGTTGATTAAATGTTGTTAAAGATATATGTGTCCAGAAGGATTTTGGATTAATTTTAATAATCAAGATCTCTCTACATATATATATATGAAAGTAAATATTAAAGCAATCGATTAAATTTAGATAAGTGTATTTATTGATATTTTGTGTGTTGGTCTCTCCGGTTTGAGAACCAGGAGCTTACATGCTCCACCCTTAGTGTCGGCGGGGCGCGGTAGCCCATTGGTTAGCGTGCTGGAGTTGCACTCGGTAGGCCCGGGTTCGATTCCAGCCACTGCGGAATCTGCCGTCGTGTTCATGCGGAATACGATCACGTTAAACATGTGGGTCCGAAAGTCCTTCCGAGAGGTTGGTGGTAGGGGAAGGAGGGTACGGTCCCTGTGGATGCCTCCCCCATTGGGTTCCGGTCTAAATTGGGTGGAACTTCCCGACCGTCCAAACAGTTACCTTACACCTTTCTGGTAGGTCGGACGGTCTGGGTGTCAACAACAACAACCCTTAGTGTCGGTATCATAGATACGTTCTATAGTAATAATTTTGATAAGGACAATTTTACCTTATTACATGATGCCGGCGCGCGCATTGGTGCCGTATGTGGTCAAGCTCGGAGAGAATTATGATTTTAATAAGAGAAAGTAATAATAAATAACAGACAAAATTGAATTTAATAATGAGTTTGAATGTAATAATGAATTTAATAATAAGATGTAACTCAGTATCAAGATAGAGATATGCATGAAAATAATAATTTAAATATGTATTACATTATTGTGTATATATGTATGTATTAGCATAAATATTTCGTATATAGTAAGAAGTGTATAACAGTGTATTAAATCATGGCGCCGAATGAGAGTAGGCAAACAAATAAAAGAGCGAGGCAAGATCCTCCGATTATCAATAACAGGCAGCAGGAGGTAAATATAAATGATAGAGTAACAGATAAGTCGGCTTTAACAAATAACACGGTTCGCGTACAAACAGCGACAAATCAAGCGCAGCAAAATTCATCGTTGCCAATTATGCAAATGTTGCCATCATTTGATGGACAAAAGGATAACAATGTGAATTTCTTTACATTACAGTTTAATGAAATAGCGGATTTAACATCATGGTCCGAAAAAGAAAAAATTATATTTGTAAAATCTAGATTGAAGGGAAAAGCACAACAATTTTTGGCAGAAAATATTGCTCTGCAAAAAGAAAAATCGTATGAAAAATTTATGGAATTGTTAAAAAACAAATTTGAAAGGAAACAAACCCCAGTTCAAAAACATAACAATTTTAACAATCTAAAACATTTTGCAAATATGACCATTAAGGAGCTAGCACAGGAAATTGAAAACCAAGCGATAATATTTTTAGAGGTAGATGAAACAATTGACGCAAATGTACAAAAAATTATAGGGAAAATAAAACTTACCAAATTTTTACAAATACTCAGAGAGGATTTACGAACGGAAGTAAAAAAAAATGACCCGAAAACCTTTAATGAAGCAGTGAGAATAGCTGAGGTAATAGAATCCGCATTAGAGGAAGAAAATGATTGTGTAAATACTATTGAAGTAGAAAATAAAATAATTGAGAATGCGGAAATAAACAATGTAAAAACTGAAAATACTGCAGAAAAGCCGCCACAGAAATTCTGTATAGCTTGCGGTCGTAACAACCATTGGATGTCCGAGTGCTTTACGCTTCAAAAAGTACAAGATAATTTAAAAAGGGCATTCACGAATGAAAACAACAGTCAGGAAACCGCCAATTACCAAGAAAGACCCACAAATCAAAATGTCCAACTAGTTACTCTAAGTCCTCTGGACGAGTCGGACGGTCTGGGTCTTCAACACAATATAGTCGGTCGTCCATTTTGATGCTCTAAGTCCTCTGGACGTGCCGGACGGCCTGGGGCTTTCAAACAATATAGTAGTGGCGCGGTAGCCCATTGGTTAGCACGCTGGAGTTGCACTCGGTAGGCCCGGGTTCGATTCCAGCCACTGCCAAAACTGCCGCCGTGTTCATGCGGAGTACGATCACGTTAAACATGTGGGTCCGAAAGTCCTTCCGAGAGCTTGGTGGTAGGGGAAGGAGGGTACGGTCCCTGTGGAAGCCTCCCCCACTGGGTTCCGGTCTAAATTGGGTGGCACTTCCCGACCGTCCGAACAGTTACCTTACACCTTTCTGGTAGGTCGGACGGTCTGGGTTTCAACAACAACAACACAATATAGTAGATGCAATTTCAGAAGAGGTAATTACACAAATAACCGGGGAATACGGCATCGAACAGGAAATAACAATAGACAATTTCAAAGCAATAATAGGAGACCATATCAAAATAATATGCGACAATATGAAAGCAATAATAGGCAATACAAAATAATGGATATTTAAACTAAGAAAGAGACCTCGAAATAAAAGACAGATAGAAAGTTATAGTGCATCAAATAAGGATTCGAGATCCCATAAAATTTCAAACAAAATTAATAAGAATGTACAAAATTTAAATGAACATTTACTTAATTCAACTTTTGGACAGAGTGACGCACTTCCAATGATCAACATAAATTTAGAGCACATAAAAACAGTTGCTCTCATAGACAGTGGCGTTAGTGTGAGTTTATTGTCTGAACAAATTTTTCAAAATCAAAAATAAAATCAAAATTAACTATTTATCCAGACAAGTGAAAATCCAAACTATGACTAAAGAAAACATACAATTCTCAAAATGTATAAGCTTCAGCTTCAAAATTGAAAACAAAAGATGTAAAATTCATTTTTTATTACTAGACAATTAAACAACACCCCTATGAAATAATCTTAGGATTTGACTTTCTCAGAAATCATCATGCCATAATTGACACAAATAAATTAACATTAAAATTTGTTAAAGAATCCATATCTATTCCATTTCAAAACAAAAATGAGAAAACAGCACAGGAACCAGAAAATAAACATACAAGAGTGGAGCAAATTCATTGCTTAAATGCAAGCTTAACACATAAAATTAAATTACTCCCTCAAGAAACAAAATCAATAAAATTAAAATTAAGTGAAAACTATTTTGAAGATAAGGATGTAAAGTTAAACATTACAAATGCATTGAAAGATTTACACGCTGAGTATTCTTTACGTTATGTAAATAACAGAAAATTTATTTCTACTTTAATAACAAATAAAACAGAAGAAGATATTCAACTAAATAAAAACATGCTAGTTGGTACTGTAACACCGCAATTTGAAATTTGTGAAGAAAAACATAATGATGATAAAATTTTACAGGTCAACAACATAGAGAGCGTAAATGACCCACACAAAATTGAGATTTCAGCTTTACGAAAAGCAGAATTAACACCGCAAGATTTTAAATTAGATCATTTACAAGACAATGAAAAACATATATTGCTTAAACTACTTTTACAAAATTATGACGTATTTTCAAAATCATATAAAATACTGGGAATCACGGAGGAAATAGTACCTGAATTTAATTTAGAACACCAATATCCAATACAATGTAAACCTTACCCCTTGCCAAAGATGTTAAAACCTGTACTCGAGAGTGAAATAAAACAATTGTGTGAAGTTGGAATAATTGAAAAGAGTACCAGTAATTATGCTTTCCCATGTTTATTAATTAAGAAGAAAACCAATATTAATAGTAGTGATACCAATAAAGAACAAAAATATCGTTTAGCTGTAGATTATAGACTCCTAAATCAGATTACCGAATTGCTGCCCATAAATATTGGTAAAATTAGCGACATTTTGCACAACATCGCAGGCCACAAATTGTATTCTGTCATTGATTTAAAAGCCGCGTTTTTTCAGATAAAAATCAAACCTGAATGTAGTTTGAGCTTGACAATCGTTACAGATGACGGATTGTACAACCTAATAGAAGGCCTTTTGGCGCAAAAAAACTCATCAGCGTATTTTTCGATGCTAATGATGAAATGCTTAGGATACTTAAAAGAACAGAAAATAGAATTTTATTTAGATGATATTGTAATTGCCGCAAATTCATTCGAGAAAATGTTGGATAAAATAAAAACGGTTCTATCGAGATTAGGTAAATTTGGATTAACTATCGACCCTTCAAAATTACAAATGTGTAAAGAGAATATATTAAATTTTTAGGATTTAAAAAAAGTAAGGAAGGCATAACACCTTCAGATGATAATGTACAAAAAATAACGAATTTCCCTGTGCCAACGACAGTAAAAAAAGTAAAATCATTTTTAGGTTTATGTAATTATTTTAGACGGATCATACAAAAATTTTTCTGAACTATGCAATCCTTTAATTGAGTTAACAAAGAAAGATAAGAAATTTATATGGACGGAAAATGCGAAGAAGCGTTTGTAAAATTGCAAAATGCAATTTTATCGAAACCGGTAGTCAGGGCAGCCGATATGTCAAAGCAATTTTTTTTTTGTCAACAGATTGTTCAAAAGTAGCCGCGTCCGGAATTTTGCTTCAATCAGTGAATGGAAATTTTCATCCTGTACTGTATTATAGCAGGAAACTTTCCGACAGTGAAAAGAAATATCTGAGCATGAAGCTGGAATTGCTAGCAATTCATGATGCTATAATACATTTCAAGGATTTTTTATATGGTACGCACTTTACATTTTTTACAGATTCTAAAGCATTAACGCATTATATTCATTTAGAAAATCAAAATTCTGATTTAATCGCAAGATGGTTATGAAATTTACAACAATTTTCATTCGAAATAAAATACATTAAAGGACAAGATAATCCCAGTGATTTTATGTCACGTCAATTTTTTTCTGAACAAACTAAGACTAAATTAATAAATAATATTATTGCTAATGACAGCGCTATAACAATAGCCAAAATTTTAGAAGAACAAGCAAAAGATAGAGAGATAAAGAAAATTATTAACGGACTGAATGCAAAATCTAAACAGCCAAAATATGTAAATAAATACTATAGAGATGTAAATACGGGATTAATTATGATAAAGACTGCTAGATATATCAGAAATCCTATGCAAAAGGACCGAATTCCAATACCTCACAGTCTAAAATTCGCAGTTATTGAGTTAGCTCATACACCGCATTTTGGAGTAGAAAATACCTATCAAATTCTGAATAGAAAATATTACTGGAAAGGAGCATACAATGATGTAAAGAATTTTTGAGCATCATGTGATGCATGTTTATGTTATAAAAATAAGGCTATAAGACCTATGGCATTACAACGTGTGCCACGCACCCAAGTCAACAAAATCTCCACGGTGGCGTTAGACATTGTAGGAAAATTACCCAGAAGTAATGGGCAACACGAATACATAATTACTCTTATTGACCATTATTCCAGATTCCTGGAGGCTGTACCCGTGCGAAATATAAATACTGCGACCGTATTACAGGTCCTAACTAATTGGGTAGCACAAAATGGACTTCCAATGTGGCTGTTAACTGACAATACCAGGCAACTTAAAAGCGAGGAATTTAAAAAATTCGCAGAGCAACATGGTATAAAACTAAAGTATACTTCAATTTACAAACCCAGCTCAAATTCAATTTTAGAAATAAGTCATTCGTCTATAAAGAATTATTTGGCAGCAATGGCAAATCAAACGTTCAATTGGCATAAAGTATTGCCATATGTAAAGTTATTTCATAATGCTACACCTAGCGCAAATATAGACCACAGTCCCGCTATCTTGTTTCTCTCCAGAGATTTGAAATTACCCGGAGAAAATAATCTGGATATAACAAATCCAGATGACAGTCCGATTTTAACTCAAACTGAATACGATAATGAGGTCAGAGTGAAGCACTTACATTAGCGGAAAAAATTAATAAATTTACGAAACAGAAACAAATACAAGCGCAAATTCGGCAAGAAAGAGTTTGTTAAAGAGTGAGAGAAAAAAAATTATTAAAAGGACAAATTGTGTATTTAAAGAATTTACGACCTACCACAGCGTTACTAAAAAGTTTCAAGGACCCTATCGCATCTTAAAGGTGATCCGTAATAATAATTACGCTATCACTCCTGTATACGACCCGAACAAAAATGGAAATTTGTTCACGCGAATAAATTATATAAAGCAGAGCCGCGTAAAAAGTATTTACAAAATAATCAGACACGGCGAACTGTTGACAGAAGTCAATCGCATGTAAATAAAAATGATGATAACAACAGGAATCAAAATAATGTGAGTCCTAGGAGATATAATTTGAGGAAACGCTAAAAAGTCGTATTCGAATCAGCGGTGATGAATTTGAAAAAATATATACGATATGATATAATTTGCGAAAACGCGAAATATGTTAATTTAAAGTAGCCGTAAGGAAGGTATTAAATGTATAAATGTTAAAATGTAATAATTAAGTAAAATGTAAATAAGTACACATGTATGTGAAACATAAGTCATATTAGAACAATAAATATCAGAAAAAAAATGTATAAATGGTAAATAATACATACAATACCCCTCAATGTTCTAAAATAAAATAAAATAAGGCGTGGTAAAAGAGAGAGAGAGATAAATAAATTTCACTTACTTGTAATTTATCTTGCTTGGAAACGATATTTGGTAACAGTAGTGGGCATCAAGATATAGCAAGTCTTCCAATGATAAGATGCTTGAGATCAAGGTAGATATTCCAATGATAAGATGCTTGGGATGGAATTCTTCACGATGTCTTTTCTTTTTTTTTTATTATACAGGTCTTGAAAAAAGACGTATCACATAATTAATATAATGCAAAATAAAGTGAATGGAACATGGTAAAAGCAAGAACATAATATTCAAAATCATAAAATTATTAATTAAATACTTCATAAAAAGCCGATAGAATACAAGCAAAATCATAAATAAATAAATAAATAAAATTTTTAAGTCAAAATAAACAGTCACAGCTGATGTAAAAAAAATAATTAGTAAACTAATAAATATATATTACATAAATAGTGTATACAGACCTTTTACAAAAACACGCAATCCAAAAAACAAAATAAAAGTTAATCTCATAAAAGGAATTAATAAAGCTTGAATAAGTAAGATTAGTTTCCATCCTTCACAGTCAGCGTAAGAAGTCCATATTTGGGCATAGTACGGCGAAAGCTTGTCCCCTTCAAAATAAATATACAGGCGAAAATATAAACATCAGGAGAAAATCTCCCCTGCATAGTACAATAATAATACAGAAAAATTCTATTGTAAACATACAAACAATGTATCAAAATTTAAAATTATAATTGCAGGCAATTATAGTTATTTAAAAATACCGGCCGGTAAAATAAAATACATTAGGAAAAGACATTAAATTGTATGTAAAATGATAAATGATTTAGTATTATTAAGAAATTATTGCAGTAATTAAACATCACAGTAAATAAAAAGAAATAACAGATAAAATTAAATATGAAAGAATGATATTTAAATAAATACATATATAAAGTTATGCTGAAACAGGAACATAAAGTCAATTAAATCAATAACATAACATTAAAGCATAGTATATTCATAATACTACATATAAATGAATATATCACGCGTTGTTGCAACAAAAGATAAATAAATCCAGTGAATTAAGAGTACATGAAATTAAAATCATAATTAGTCAACAATCAGATCTGTGTTAAGGTCGTAAGATAAGGAAAAAGATATGCATAAATATATTAAATTAAATAGAATTAATAACAAAATAGGTAGAATAAATATAAATAATAATACAAAAAAACATGAAAGAAAAAATTGTAATTAAATTCCTCAAAGGATACAGCCGAACCTACCACTTGAAAGTACAACGTACGCAGTCAGTATCGGACAGTCCGAGGGCCCGCGCTTGAGAAGAATATACCGCCAAAATCGCAAACGATAACGATTATATTTTCGCAGAACACGGGGAGCTGTAACAATCTTATGTAATCTTACGAACATCAGAAGGTCAAGCCGCAAGGGGTCTCCATGCATGACCGAATTCGCAGTTGCCGTGGAAACGCGTTAGGGGAAGAGAGGGATTCTTCTTTTCAGTCAAGCGAGTTTTTTCTTTTTTTTCTCCTTCCACTCGCTCTTTGATTCACACGATAAGACAGCTGGAGAAGATAACTTTAAGGGATGTATGCTCATGTTGTGAGATGCATTACATGTTGGCGTAGCGAAAATAGTATATATTTGATATTTTAAATGCCGCTAGATAAATATGGTGTTCAAAATATCCATGATTGATACACGATTAAAAAGTATACAACATGTTAATTGTATTAACAGATAAGAAATATATACAGCTGAAGAATTGTTTGAAAAAGAGACGTCTGTAAAAAAATATATATATATATAAGAAATTAAGGTAATGATTGTATATGATATAAGAAACAGTGAATATGTATAAAAAATGTAACTACAAATAACAACATGGTAGCATAACTTGAATTCAAACTGTACTATAAACTGTATTAAGAAACGTACGGACAATAGGGATATTTCAGTACCAAGTCTGTGAAAGTGATGTCATAGAACAATGACTATAATACAGAACATTATTCAGTGCTACAATAACTATGTTTTCAAATCAATAGTGTGCCTTCCCAAAGACGAAAGTGTGCCTTCCATGTTACAATATTGTGTTTTCTGTACGGTGATATACATTTTAGTGACAGATATGTTTGCAGTGTAACGAAACAATGTTTCCTCAATGTACTCAATGTGTACATATGTTTCTAGTGCTTCAGTACAACGGTGCATCATTGTCGTGTACATTTCAGTGCATCATACATTCTCAAGTTCGTATATATGTGTCAATGATCCATGATACTAGTGCCATCCTGTGAAGATTTTTTTCTCAGTGCATATGCTTTGTACCGTGTTTTGGATTTAATCTCATGCAGAGGGGAATAATGTCGTACGGCGTGCACGACATTTTGTAATTTCAATTACGGATGCCAACCTAGCTAATGATCTATTTAAATGCTGCAGAGGGAACCAATGGCTATGCAAACATAAATAAACAGCGTGCATCCCCTCCATCACAACAACGAATCAAAAGACGTGGTAGGACACTACAAGGTGAAAAGAAAAAGTGTTTTCCAGAATGTTCTACAAGTTTCCAAGAGATTCAATTTCGACAGCGTCCTAGACGTACCTAATGTTTTTTAGGAGTATTCAAAAATATCTCCTGTGATCGCGCAAAGATACGCGGATCGGCAAAAATGTGATGTGTAAACTAAATATGAGCACAGTGAAATAATTAAAATATTAAAATATATTAAAATATTATACGCAGGCTTCCAATATAGTGTTGGCTCCATCAACTATCGAGGTACAAGCAAACATAAGGTATGGATATGTTTCATCTGTTATAATGATTAAGGGGGCATAGGACCTTTAAACCTTCAAAAAATCGATTTTTCAATTTTATTTTATTCTGAATATTTGAACATTTCTGAACACTGTGCAAAAAACCGCATTCAAAAATTCGCATTATTTCGAAAGTTATGAGCTTTTATGCAACATACACTTTTGAAAAAATTTTCATGTCAGCCATCGCCGCCATTTTTAAAGGGACATCACTGTTTGTTTATGTTTGCAGTTTGCTGATGTGTCACGTAAATCTAATACTTTTTCCACCACCATGTCTTAATTATTTATTTAATTATTTCTACAGCAGTAGGAAGGCAACTACTCACCTCTACTGAACTGCTCAGCCCAGTTTGTTTATATTCTAGCGCTGTTAACTTGTTTACAACGTGGAGAATTTCTTCTGAGTTTCGCAATTTCTTTTCATTATATTTTCTTACTTTTTACGATTGATTTTCTGCATTTATGTTGTTTAAGCATAAGAACTTTGAACTAAAATACAGTTAATCTATTTTATAAGTATACATTACAAACTTCTTCACGTTTGCATATTTATTTGTGTAAACTTCAACGTACAAGATTGTTTGGTGCAATTTTTTAATATAAACTTTTTGCATTTTGCTTTCTAATAATGGATACACCGGCAACTAAATCTCGTTCTGGTAAAAGAACGAAAAGAAGGCGTTTTCAAGGAAATATGTATGTAATTAAAAACAAAAACAATCCGAAAGTGTTCGAACGGGAAAATGTTAATTCTACGCCTAAGCTAAGTGCTTCAAGTAAAAAACTGTTCAGCTCAAAAGATGAACTTTCAGTTGATAAGTCATATATTTCATCTGAAGAACATGAATATAGAATGGTTAATATATCAGTACTTTTCAAGGAGCTTGCAAATGTTTTGTGCTGTAAAATATGTCATGGAACAATAAATATACTTGAAAAATCTTCAATGGGTTTAGCATCCACATTTCTTGTATATTGTGATAGCTGTGATGAACAGTCTGTGAAAAATACAAAAATGCTTGGTGTTAAGAAAAATATTCCAGAAATAAACAGAAGAGCTGTGTTTTCTATGCGATGTATAGGACAGGGTTTATCGGCTTTATCTACTTTTTGTTCTACTTCCAGCGCCTGTGTCTTCCAGCGCCTGTTTCTCAGAAATCATATAATAAAATTAATCACAGGATTTTAAATGCCACATCTGTTGTAGCTAAATCTTCAATGAAAACTGCTATCCAGGACGAAAGAGAATTATCAAATGGATCGAAAGATATTACTGTAAGTGGAGATGGTAGTTGGAAAACTAGGGGGCATTCGTCTCTTGTAGGTATGTGTACACTAATCGGAGCAGAAAGCAGGAAAGTTATTGAAACCGAAGTAATGTCTTCTTTTTGTAAAGGTTGCAACAGCTATAGAAGTAAGAAAAGTGGCCCTCGGTATGAAAAGTGGAAAAAGAATCATAAAATAGTGTGTTCAAAAAACCATTCGGGTAGTGCCGGAAAAATGGAATGTTACGCATATTCAACAGATCAATTGAAGACCATGGTGTTCGGTACAAATTTTATATTGGTGATAGTGATACGAAAACATTTTCACAAATATCGAATAGCAAACCATATGGATATGAAATAGCGGTTGAAAAACTTGAATGCACAGGTCACATTCAAAAAAGAATGGGAACTCGCTTTAAATTTGAGTATAAACAGAAATTTACTAAATGTTTTGCATCTGATTGATAAGCAACGGATACACGAAGCAGATTTTCGAGCCTCTAGCAGTACATATGAAGTTCGAAAAGCTCGTAAAAGGCAGAAAACATTTGATTTTCAACGACAAGAGGAAGAGGATTACTTATGCGTCTGGTGCATTTTGATGCTACATTAGATATAACGCAGGATGTATTATAAACTACAGCCAAACATTAATTAGCCGAACTGCGATAACTCTGAATATAACTGTGAATATATTTTTAAACTTAAAAGCGGGTTTCTCAGATATGTGATTTTAACTCTTGCGCGCAATATATTTTAAAATATATGTAACCAATCACTTTCAAATTTTTTGCTCTTACTTGTTTCATCTATATACATAATTTATAGATAAAAAATCCTCATAAATAAGTAAAAATTTAGTAAACGTTCATCATCTGACTAACAAGAAACGACTGCACGAAACGTCTGTTCGAGTTTCCGAAGCAACCTATAGAGCTCAAGTAGCCCCTAAAAGGCAGAAAATTTTTGATTTTTCTTACATAACAGACATAGGAAGGTGCTAATTATGAACCAAAGGCATTTTAAGGTACAAAGTAAGATAATAAGTAACATTGAAGTATTTTTAAATTTTAAAACTGTTTTTCTCAGATATGTGATTTTAACACTTGCGTGCAATATATTTTAAAATATATGTAACCAATCACTTTCAAATTTTTTGCTCTTACTTGTTTCATCTATATACATAATTTATAGATAAAAAATCCTCATAAATAAGTAAAAATTTAGTAAACGTTCTTCATCTGACTAACAAGAAACGACTGCACGAAACGTCTGTTCGAGTTTCCGAAGCAACCTATAGAGCTCAAGTAGCCCCTAAAAGGCAGAAAATTTTTGATTTTTCTTACATAACAGACATAGGAAGGTGCTAATTATGAACCAAAGGCATTTTAAGGTACAAAATAAGATAATAAGTAACATTGAAGTATTTTTAAATTTTAAAACTGTATTTCTCAGATATGTGATTTTAACACTTGCACGCAATATATTTTAAAATATATGTAACCAATCACTTTCAAATTTTTTGCTCTTACTTGTTTCATCTATATACATAATTTATAGATAAAAAATCCTAATAAATAAGTAAAAATTTAGTAAACGTTCTTCATCTGACTAACAAGAAACGACTGCGCGAAACGTCTGTTCGAGTTTCCGAAGCAACCTATAGAGCTCAAGTAGCCCCTAAAAGGAAGAAAATTTTTGATTTTTCTTACATAACAGACATAGGAAGGTGCTAATTATGAACTAAAGGCATTTTAAGGTACAAAATAAGATATAAGATAATAAGTAACATTGAAGCATTTTTAAATTATAAAGCTGTTTTTCTCAGATATGTGATTTTAACACTTGCGCACAATATATTTTAAAATATATGTAACCAATCACTTTCAAATTTTTTGCTCTTACTTGTTTCATCTATATACATAATTTATAGATAAAAATTCCTCATAAATAAGTAAAAATTTAGTAAACGTGCTTCATCTAACTAACAAGAAACTACTGCGCGAAACGTCTGTTCGAGTTTCCGAAGCAACATATAGAGCTCAAGTAGCCCCTAAAAGGCAGAAAATTTTTGATTTTTCTTACATAACAGACATAGGAAGGTGCTATTTATGAACTAAAGGCATTTTAAGGTGTAAAATAAGATAATAAGTAACACTGAATGTATTTTTAAACTTTAAAGCTGTTTTTCTCAGATATGTGATTTTAGCCCTTGCGCGCAACATATCTTAAAATATATTTAACCAATCACTTTCAAATTTTTTGGACTTACTTGTTTCATCCATATATATAATTTGTACTTCAAAAATTCACCATAAATAGTAAAAAAAGAATTGTGAAGAGGTTTATTTCATGTTTTTTAACACTGAAAATGAAAATTTCATTTTGTTTAAATTTTAAAAATATTAAATTTATCTCAAAATTTTAAAAAGTGTGTACAAATTAAAGATGTAATAGTTATAAATATATTATTATCAAATTGAAGTCCATAAGTATAATATTATTTGAAATATCCTGCGCGCGGCTGCTACATACACCATTATGTCTGTCAAAATTGTATAAATTTTAAAAAACAATATAAAATGTACATATAATTATATGACTTCAGTAAAATTTGTGTAGTAAGAAAGGTTTTCTATATGTTTAGAGAAAAAAATTTGAACATCTGATATACACCTGGTTAAAATTAAAAAATTGTAAAGATAGCTCTATTTTCAATGAATTTCGACGGTTTAAAGGTCCTATGCCCCCTTAAGGAAGGCACACAATTCATAGTACCTATCGTGTAATTAATAATAAGGTCGTGCGAACCTATCGCAATAACGAGCTCGTGTATTGAAACTAAATGAACTACTCAGATTTTCGGTAGATAATTGTAATTAATGTGTTCTAAATATATGTGTCTTGTAAATTATATGTTGTAAATGTATGTGTTGATTAAATGTTGTTAAAGATATATGTATCCAGAAGGATTTAGGATTAATTTTAATAATCAAGATCTCTCTACATGTATATATATGAAAGTGAATATTAAAGTAATTGATTAAATTTAGATAAGTGTATTTATTGATATTTTGTGTGTTGGTCTCTCCGGTTTGAGAACCAGGAGCTTACATGCTCCACCCTTAGTGTCGGCATCATAGGTAAGTCCTATAGTAATAATTTTGATAAGGACAATTTTTCCTTATTACACTATGAAAATTAAAATGTGTATTTCTTAATCTATAGTATTGAGACCACACTCTTTCCATAATCGTAAGTAAACATCAATATACAATCACAACACATGGAGGTCAAAGAATATAGTATAAAAATCCTGATTATGAATTATCTTAACAACAGTACTTGTATTACATAAAAGCATCCATGAACCGGTTTCGTATTTATTACGCGTCCCACGAAATAACTGATATTTACAGTGACAATAATAAAAACTTATTATGCACAGAATTTTCGAACCGACAAATTCAGTTCTGCCACGTAATCATCTTCAGTTTCTTCAGCATTTAAGTCAGGCTACCCAAGGCTGCAACGGTTAAGTTACCCATAGTGAACCCATCAATAGAGCATCCCCAAGGATTAAGCATTCATATTTGTTTTTTTGTGTGTGAATAATAACAACTTAAAACTCATAAATTTCGAAACATTCTTGTTTTAATAATGCGAATTATTATATTTATTTCTAGTTTTTTTTTGTTTGTTTAGTTTGCATAATTTACGAATGCAAAACTTTTCATAGCGATACGTGCATTCTTCCTTGAGTTATTTTGTCGACATCACATACATAGAGAGGGAGAGTTTGAGGGTGGAACAAAAGTATCGGAAATATGGACGAAAGATTTTAACACGTACTTTCTTGTTAAAAATCAAGAAAACAGCATATTTGTAATATTATAAAGTAAAAATGTAGAAAGTATTTTGGATTAAAATGAAAAATTATAGATAAGGTCTGAGTATACTTATCTAAATTAATGGTATTGTAGCAACGGGTGGTTAAGTGTCGAAAGCCCAGGCCAGCCGACTCGTCCAAAGACTTAGAGAAGCAAGGTGGATGGCCGGGGGGTGGTTAAGTGTGTCATAACCCTTCACATAGAGAGAGTAATTACATTGGTTTATTAGCATACATTGTCTGAAGGATGTTTAGCCTCATAACCGCCATTAAATCGGGAGGTCCCATGCTTAGTTAACAAGTTTAAAAATACTGTAATGCACTTCGAAGAAGAAGTAATTTTTTGTTTACAAAATGTGCAAATATACAAACAAACATTTAATATATATACATATATATATTTATATATATATATATATATATATATATATATATATATATATATATATATATATATATATATATATATATATATATATATATATATATTCCGCTACACAACTTCAGAAATTGGTTTATTTTAATCCAACCTACTAAGTAAAATATATCGTCTAACGAAGTAAAATGTTTTCTAATTATTCGCCAAACGAGTGATTTTTTAAAAATATGTCACTCAAAAGAGTCATTGACAGCAAACAACCCTTTTCTGAAACCTCTTAACCCTCCCCTCTTCTTTGAGGGTATTCGCGTAGAAGAGGAAAGGCGTGTGTTTACTCAAGCGTCATTATCTTCCAAGGGGGTCGGAAATGGCCATTCTCTGTTCGGTCGTCTTAGGGGTTCTGAGGTAATACCGGGAAAATGAGCTTGGGACTCAAAGGGGAGCTGTTCTTGCTCCATTTAGCGTTCAGACGGCACACAGCGGCGATCGCTCGGCGAGGTGTTCGTTTATAGAGCATAAACAGAAGATAACACACCTGTCGAGGTGACGATTGTATTTCACTGTCCGTTTTGGCTATGGGAATGGTTCAAAAACAATACAGCCAGAAAGTTAACCAAACAGGTCGTCACTTTTTGTAATATGTGAAAGCCCAACCACATCTTTGCTTAGAACGTTTTAATAAACTTCATTAAAATTTTAACATTTATTTTTTAACCTTAATATTGCCAGTCCTACGGACCGATGTCACCCAAACAAAAAATGTACTGTCAATTTCCACGAACTGCCGCCGCCTAAAAGGAAAGCTCACTGTCAGTCCCCACGGACTGACGCCCCGCTTAACGTGCTTATTATGTTTCAATAGGGTATATTAGGTCTCTGTTAGAACCCCAAGTTTTCCGTGGAACACACTTTGTAAAACGATGTGTTAGTGTATGGTATAGTATGCATGTTTTGATAGGTAGTTGTATAAATAATAATGATATTGAATAGTTGATGTGTAAGGCTTGCATTGTGTCTGTCGAAATTAGTAGAGCAAATGCTGCAGGTTGGCGTATGCAAAGTAATATTTTGTAATTTTTCCAAGTCTTATGACCCGTTTAACCTTATAGTGTTTTCACATTAATGTAAATTAAATAAAAAAATAAAATAACACAAACACAATACATTCAGCACTGCATTTGAAATATACGTATTTTAGTTCCATCACTTCGACACTTTTGCACGTATAATTTGATATGTAAATAACGTTTGTCAAATTCACGTAACTTATGGCCATAGTTAACTAAATGGCCATAGTTAACTAAATGGCCATAGTTAACTAAATGGTCATAGTTATAGTATACATGTTTTGCAATTGACTTTCGAATAAAAGTCGGTTTGCGTTAATCAACAGAGGTTGCGCCTCACCACACGTGATACTGCAGATTAAATAATGTCGTTTTTACATTCCTGTAACTAAAGGATAATCCACATAAATTTGAATCTGGAATTTTTACCCACTTATATATTTTGATGTATATCCGAGAAAAAAATCTATATACGTGAAATTGATATATATGTAGGATCGCGCTTCCATTGCATATAACACTACTCAGAAGCGATTTGAACATCCCATGTTAGTGGTTTGCGTATATACGTATAACATGTATCTATTAAAAATCGTGCATTTTGACTATGTGTAAGCTGAAGAAATAAGTCTGTAAAAATCGAATATTCTTATTAAATTTTACTGAAATTTTATTTCACAAGACATTATTCATGCACAACCATTTCAGCGCCATCAGACTGTAGCTTCCGCTGAAAAATATATATAATTTATTTATTTAAAAAAAAATGTGATAAAATTTATATTTCAAATGTAGCTCTTCAATGTGATTTTTTTGCATTAGTTTAACATTAGAAGTGCATCAGAAAAGAAATGTAACATTCATATGGGGGAAATACCGAAATGAAATATTTCGTATTAAAATTGACTTCGTTCTTCAAATTTATATACGGATATATTTCCATCCTGCTGCCACTTTTGTACGAGCCATCTGATATGCAGATTGATTCTTAAAAGGTCACGCAGCTGACGAAGGTCCAGGGTTTTGCAGTGCTCTGTCAAAGAAAATTATTACGCATTACTCATTAATGTTTGGAGTTTTATTCTTCAGAATAAATTAAGATGTATTCATATATCTGAAATTAAAGAAACTGAAATACAATTTTACCACTGCAATTGATATATTCTAGATCACAGCTATAAGAGATGATAATGATAATATTCTGCAATAAGCAATTGGTTAAGAAGAGTGAAATGTATATAAATTTCAATTGCAGTTTATAAAATTTTGAATTTACAAATATCTGATATATACAGCCCCCACCCCCTTTCCTCTTTTTTAAATATTCATATTTGATCTTTTCTATTTGACATTGGTCCTTATGTTTTATAATTAATATTTGATCCAGTTGTATCAGAATCAGTATTTAGCGTATTCTATTACATTTAGTTTTCCGCCAGGTGGTTGCATAATCAGCATTCGGTTCAGTTATATTAAAATAAATATTTGGTCGTGTTGCAACATGGTCAGTATTTGATACATTTGTATCATAATCAATATTCGGTACAATTGCGTTATAGTCAGCGTTCAGTTTAGTTGTATCCTAATCAACATTCGATCTAGTGTATCAAAACAAATATCTGCTTTATTTATACTATGATAGTCATTCGTTATAGTTGTACCAGACTCAGCTTTTATCCAGTTGCATGATAATCTGCTCAAAATACAAACAAACTTTTTCGAGAACTTTCTTTTGGATTTTTTGAATAAAACTGTTTTATTTTAATTGAAAAAATGGCAATCTTTTGTCACATAAAGAATATTTATATATAATAAAATTCCAGTTTTCTGCCTTCTACAACTAATCAGAATGAAGCAATAAGGAATATAATATAACGAAAATCCAGCATTTTTCTTCACTCTTGTACATAATTTCAGTATTTACTTTCACTGCAGTACAACTTAAAGTATACGTTATCACTGTAGCACCATATTTCAGTATTTCGTGTCACGTTTGTATAAAATTGGTATTCATCCCTAGAATTCGTCAAGCAATAGGAGATATAAAATGTTCGTTAGAATCTGTGACATTATTTTAACAATAATTTAAATAAATGCATATTTTAACTCGCACAATAAATATGTTATATAAGAGATCAATCAATTTTAGTTTAGTTTATAAATGCTTCGTATAAATATAGTGAAGTTAAATCAAGTGAAGTTAAATCTAGAAATATGTTGATAACTGAAACTACAAATGTTTTTTATTTTAAAATTTTACACTGATATTAACTTTTTTAACTGACGTTCTTTTAATTTAGTTCATACATCAATAAATTAATACATTTTTAACAGGCTGCAGCATAAAAAATCTAATTAAATTGAAATTCAATTTAATTAGTATAGAAACAAAATTTAAAAAAAAATTTCTGATGAAAGCAAACGTTAGTTTTTAATCTTGCATAAATAGATCAGATTCTGTTAAAAATTTCGATGGCCATTTTTTGTTTTAGGCGCTATCTAATATATAAATTGCTATAATTTAAATTATATTCAATTATTTCCACAAGTGAAAGTAATTTTAAGATCTAGTTTTTTATCTGCAATACAGAATGTAGTAATATAGTTGAAAACGCAATCAGTTATGAACTGGACTTCTAGTTCCTATATTTAAACAGCTTTATGTTTCGATCTCGATTAAAACTGTTACCTATTTAACTGTTTTGTTTTGTAACTTTCTACAATGATATTTCTATATTGACTTTGAATTCTACATATAAGGTAAGTGACCCAAATATGGGCGCTCTTAAGCATTTTAATTATTATAATGTTTGTTTTAGCAGATAAAATTTCGAAAATTGGTGCATGTATTCTCCTTGCAGGGGTAACAGGGAAAAAATGATAATTGGGTAAAAACATCAGATATGTGTTAATAATGGACAGTGTCCATGTTAGGAACCTATGCCCATATTTGGAACCTTTGCTCCTAATATGGGCCAGCTGCTTTATGCTTGGGTACCATTTTTTCTAGAAAAAGCGATGTCACCAGCCTTACAGCTCGATAATTTAAAGCTTTTTTCCTGTTGGTATTTTTAAAATATAGGAGATAGATAATTGATGAATATATGTGTCTTTTTTACAGTAGTGTCCATATTAGGTATAGTGCCCATATTTGGGTCACTTACCTTAGAATAAAACTGGCGAATCAATTTCTTAATTTCTATGACGTTCAAACGTAGAGTACCACAGCGTAAAATGTTGAAGAAGTTGAAAAATCCAAGGTACTCTCAATATAACATTTTGTAAAACTGCTGAGTTTCATGCTTTTAATTTTTCAGGAAGGAAATCGCGAAGATTATTTTTACATATTAGAGCAAATATGATTTATAAAGAAATTTTTTTCAGTTTGGATCAAAGTAACTAGTGGTAGTCAGGTTAAAGTTCCAATCTCTGAGATTATGAACCAACAGGTTGACTACTTGAGGTATGTATTTATTAATCGGTAAGTGTTCTGTTATGTAACAGAAATTTTGTGTTTCTGGTAAAATAAGCATTAAAAGAAATAGTTCATCACATTCTTTTAATTAGGAATACATTGTTCATGTAGTAATATTCATTTACTGTCTAATATCATTCATCAAGACAGGTGATTATTATATTGAATTAAAAATATTCAATAAGCTTATTATATTTATCTATAGCGGTAATTAAAAACAAATGCATACATTTATCTAAAATTATAAAGCTTGTAAAAAGAAATATATTCTAATATGCAAAGTGAAGCTGCATCAATTAAGAATTTTTAACGATCTTTTAGTCAAATTGTATAGAAACACTTCGATTTAGCAAAAATTCATAATAAAGACGAAACGAAAAAAATTACAATAAAACGATAAAGACATCTATTTGTTTGATAAAAAAGGGTTATTTAGAATTTGCACCATGTATGACGTACATAATATTATAAATGCAAAGCGCCTTCAGACGTCATCACTACGTCCTTCATACGTGGCAATGCAAAATGTGACGAACATGAAGTCTTATACACATCCTGCAGTCGCTAAACAATATTTTCATATTGGTATTCGTAAAATCCGATACATTAAAAAAATGTAAATTACAAAATACATAAGTAACAGTGGATCATAAAATACAGGGAAGCCAATAAACGTGTCGTCAAAAGCAAAGACAAATGGACTATATATCCAAAAAATTATACAAAGATTTAACACGCAGTCAGTAAATAATGAGGCGACCTGTGAAACTGACGGTTAGAACGAGATCGAAATTACAGAGTCGCGTTAAATATTGATAAAAAAGGCTTCAAAAATAAATTTTACGGGGATTATTGCAGCTAATTAAGAGAAAAGTTTTATCAAAAATAGGGGCAAAATAACAAAGTGGAAAAGAGTAGAAGATAGATATTTTATTTTTAATATGGCGAGCATGTTCAGATAAACGAATACCAACGGTACGCTTAGTACTACCAATATAGATATTACATTTACTTTCAAAGGATAAAAGGGGGACCTCATACACCCCAGCCTGACACAGGAAATTACTCCTAACCTTAAGTTTATCAGTGGAAATGTGGATACATAAAGAGGTAACAGTAGAATAAGCATATTTAAACTTAAATTCCCGGCAAAATTGAAGAAGGTGCGAAAAATCGCCGGATGGAATTGAAGACTTGATTTATGCTGCAAGATGCCAGAAAAAGTGGAAATATTAGTTTTAGGACAAATATAATTATAACGAATAGTGAAAAGATTGGATTTAATTTATAAAATAATGAATTAAAATATATAACCTTTCAGTTAAACAACTTCAGCACTGTAGATACTTTTGAAAAAAAAATTATTTTTATTTGAATATCTATTAAATGGGTGAATAATTACAGGCTTTAACCTATTCCAGCACTATAGAATGTGGAATGGAACATTTAAATATTGAGGAATGTAATATTTAAATATTGAGGAATATAACATTTAAGCAAATAGTGCAACGCAAAAGTTTAGACACAAGAACAAATTTCATGTTTCTTTAAATCCAGAAATATATATATAATCGATTATTGAATATTTTTATATTACAAAATAAATAATCTGTTTAAAATACATTGAAAACGTAAAAAGTTAGCCAATAACCATTATTAAAAAACACACACACAAAAATTGCATGGCACAAATATAAAATGTTTCTACTTCGAATCATTGCATATGTTATAATGATGCATGATGGTGCCACTAATTTTATAAGCTTAAATACAAAATTTACCATAGAAAGTACATGAAGTACATGGTCAATTACGACCTTACTTTCTATGGTGCAATTTACTATAGAAAATAAGGTCTCCCGATTAATATCAAATCACAATAGTGGCTTAAGTTCTTTAGCAAAATAATATTGCTTGGCACTGCCATACACGGTAAAGTACCATACACATCTCCGCACGGTTTATATCCAGCATAAAGGCTAAAAGGAAGGAAGGGAAAATAAATTGGCTGCTCCGGAGAAAAGTGATAATTGCTGTTTAGGAAGGAAGGTTACAGTTTAGTGGCGCTGCTGTTAGCACTGTTATGGTTGTTCCATTCAAATAGTATTAAATTGATTAGAAGTTTATTTGATTTTTATTTATTCCGTTATTAGCAGTACTGGTATTTTCTTAAAATATAGTTTCTAGTGCATGTTTTCTTTCTGTTTGTAAGTCGGGGTATGTCAGTGACAGAAAACAACGTAAAATTGAAGGTAAAAGGAGTCCCACAAACACACAGGCAGATTTCCAACTTTATTTATATAGATAACAATTTTCATTTTTTTGTTTCTCGTAACATTTCCCTCTATTTGCTTGTGATTAATACATTCTTAAAAACAGTGCATAGATTGAAATATAGATTGCTTTTTAAAATTAATATCCTGTTAATTGCAGCGTGCTACCTTTTATAAATACATTTTAAACTGAGTTATTAGAATTCGAGGTTTCTGATTATAGATAATGTTACAGTTTGGGATAAAATTATTGTACATAATGAGTTCAAATATTAAAAAATTTGCATTAGTAATTTTGTAGTTTTTCAAGTTGAAGGTTAGCATTTTAACAGTGGTATATTTAAAACATCCTCAAAAATACAAACTTAAAAGTAAACTTTCTAAAGCATTGTTAAGAACATAAAATAAATTTTAAATGTGTAATTATTACAATTTGTTTTATGTGCTTAACAATATGCATATTCTGATTATTTTTGTGACAAAAGTGGATTAGAACTTCACTGCAGGAAAATATCAATTAAGAAAATAAAATCTAAAAATATATTATAAATAAAGTTATATTTTCCTACGTTCATATCCCGAAATTTATACGGCCGTATTTTAAAATTAATGAACAAGTGCTACAATTATATTCAAATTCTTAGATGAAAAAGAAAATTAGCACGTATTGCATTTTTTTAATTTACTTTCAATACAAATGAAACACGTTTATATTGCGTGAGATGTTATTTTCAAACTAAAACATTTATATTAAAACTGCTTATGACAATTGGAAAAAAAAGCAGTGAAAATTTAGAGTTTTTAATTTACGCAATGTGCACTAGAGGACGGTACTGTTATCAGAGTTATGCAGTACATCGTTCAGCCGATGAAAAAAATGCCAGTCCTTACTACGGCGTGTCCCCTCCTATCTAGTCTTCTTCATGATATCCAGACTGATAGAATACGAGGCCAGAACCGAGAAGTTTTTTGGCATTGAGCCACTATTTCATGAAGTTTGAAGTGTGGATCGCAGAATTTTCCTGCTGAAAAATCCAGTCGGAAACGATTAAGATTTTTTGAAACGGTAGTTATTTGGTTTCGAAAGCTTTTTGATATATTTTTTTAATTATGCTTGCTGTCTAAACACACCATGGAAGTTGGGTATAAATAAAGGATCCCTGCATAATAACTGATCATCCACCATATTGATTGCTGAATGCTCTTCGCGGATGTTTTCTTAACTCAGTATGAATTCCTATGTGGATCAGCATATTTACCAATTTTTTGTCACTGAGAATTAAGCCTAGACATTCATTCGAATAAAACTTATGTTAATGGGCCTAATTTTATTTTACAAAATAAAACGACTCAGTAATGTGTCTTCGAACAGTAGCCATTGATATTTTTATTCCTATTTAATGTTTTATTTGAAGCCAGTTTAATAATTTTTTCATTATCCATCATCACAGGTTTGCTACCCGTGGTCTTCTATAAAAACATTTTAGAACATATTGTTTGTTTGCCAAATTCTGACATTCCATAAATACCGTATTTCAACTTTTGTAAAGAAATTGATGTATATTTTCCTTTTATTTGACAGATCTTCATTTAGGAACCGCGACTGGTACGTTACTTTCATTTGATAATGATCGCTGGTTTTTCTTAGCAAATAAAGGAACTGTCTTTGTGCATTCGGAAAGTCACTTATCCTTATAAATTTTCATAAGATCTGATTGATACCTATGTTTTTGTGAATGCAAAATGACAAATTTTTGCGCATTTTGTTTTATAATGTTAATTTCAGTAAATGTTTCATTGTATACTCAGGTTCAAAAAGGCGTAGTTGCTGTTTATGCAAAAATTGCAAGAAATCTAAATAGGAATGGAAGGAAAAGCGGTATGCGGGAGTAATAGGGTTAAAGAAGTAGAAAAAAATGCAAAACAAGGATAATAACGACTTTTATTATCCAATTATCCAAAGAAAAGGGTTGAAAGAAAAAAGGTCTCAAAACAAGTGTCAAACTCAGTGAAACAGAATGATTAAAACAATGTGATGCTGCAGTTTAATGGGGTGAGTGGGAACCTCGGGTAGCTACGCATGCTGCACAATGATTTCCCATACTTTCGATGAGGGTTTGGATATGTTGTGTACTCAAGGAGTGCCAAACCTCATGGAGAGCAGTTTTCAATCGCGGAACGGAGCTTGGGGGGTAGGGAAGGACTGCAAGATGTCTCCCGAGTATATCCCACACATGCTCTATTGGATTCAAATCAGAAGAGTTGGTTGGCCACTGCATGTGCTAGATATTTTCAGTTTCAAGGAAGTGGTCGAATAAGGCTGCACAGTGAGGAGGCGCGTTATCAACCGTGATTATGAAATCAGGATTAACAGCACCTCTAAACAATCGAACGGTACGATCAAGGACTTCATCTCTGTATCTTTGTCCGGTAACCGACCCGGTGTCAAAGATGTAGAGGTCTGTGCGACCGTCCAGCATGATGCCTGCCCAGACCATGACCCGCCCAAACGGAAAGCGATGTCTTTCCGTGATATTTTCCGGGTGAAAACGCGTTCCACGTTCTCCCCAGATAGTGGTACGAAGATAATCAGTTTGCAGGCTAAACTTGGAGTCGTCACTGAACATGACATTGCCCCACTGTTGTCCACTCCTCTGTCGATGTTCCAAACTCCACTGTAAACGAACGAATTTCTGTGCAGACGTCAGGGGGATGCAAACTGCTAGTCGTCTGGCATAGAGACCAATGTGTCTGAGTCTCCTATAAACAGTTCGTCTCGAAACAGCGACTCCTGTGGCGGCTATCAGGGCTGAACCCAGTTGTCTGTCAGAACGTTTCCTCTGACGTCGCACACTTATCACCAAATATCAGTCTTGCCGAAAGTTTGTTACCCTTACCCGGCCTCGTACTGGTCGTCGGGTATCGTCTCTAATGGTTTGGAACCTCTGAAACAGTCTGGAGATAATACACTGAGGCACATTCAGAATTCAAGACGCTTCGATTTGGGATCGACTGGTGTCCAGCATTCCAATAATTCGTCCCTTTAAAAACATTTTAATTTGGCATCTTTGTGACATCTTTCGTCCTTTTTGATTGTTAACAACGCTCCGTACTACAACAATTGTGATATTTTGCTTCAACTGGCCATGCCGCTCGATACTACCGCATTTTATACTCGTTCCGACGTGTGCCGGTGCTTTGAGCATGTCGACGTCGGCTGGACTTTTTTGCATATGCACTATGATTTACCTTCATTCCACGATTATGAACTGATTGTCAACCATTGTATCAATATTAACTACGAATTTTTAGCATTTTACGAATTATGCTTAACTTTTGGACATGATTATATGCTCTTCTATTCGAATTTAACATCCATGATAAACGATTCATTGAAATTCATTTATTCCTTTCAATTATACGGAAAATTTACCACTCTGTCTCTACTTTTTTCTGTTGCATATTGTAATCGTATAGGTAACATATGTGAACACGCTCGAGAATTATAAATGCAATTTTCAATGGAAGAGTACGTTTTAAACATCCCTGACTTTGAACAGAATATTTCGGATCTGGTGTCTGTTGTGTATGCGATATTTCGCGAAGAAATAAAGCGTTTCGAATAGAATTTGAAATGATTATTACAATCAGTGAATACTCTAATCCTATTGACATTAAACACGATGTAATTTTCTGAAAACCTATTAAATTTAAAATTAATTTTGGAATTAATCATAAAAAAACACTTAAATAAATAATTATTTTCTACGTCATTCTTCATTCATAAACGAATGACATAATACCATTTAGAACTCTAGCATTGACCATTCTCGAGATGTTGGAATTTTTCAAATAAATTTGTTAAAAAGTAATACACATATATTAAAAAGTAGGTAATATCATTAAAAATGTTAACTTTTGTCTAGCTATAAATTTGGCGAAATATCGCCAATCCCTATTTTGGAAAACGGTGCTAAATTAGAAATCGAAATTGCGCTTAATTAATAACGATGACTCGTACTTTAATATATGGACTAAATTGATCACAGCGGATATTATCAATATTTCTAATTGCGACATTTATTTGCGTGAAATGTAAGTTAATTTGGTACTTCGAATTAGTTTTATATGTTGCTTTCTAGAAAGTGCCAAAAGTTATTTCAGTATTCCCATTCAACAATAAAGTGTATATAGAGAATATTATGTGTAGCCCACATCAAATAATTTGCATTTGTATCGTAATACATTCCTATTCTGCAGGTACTATGTAACAAACCACAACATATTGAAATAGGGCTTTCGAGCCACACGTAACTTTATTAACAACTGAGATTACGAAATCGCTGTGCCTTTCGAAGGAAATACTTTAAGCATTTATTCTCGATTTATTTAACCGCATGGAATACTTCGAAATAAATTATGCTGTATTTAGATGTCTGAAACATAAGGTAATATAACATAATTTTTCTACGCCTATTTTCGCTCATTTGTTTCAGTGATATAAGTTCGTTTTCGAGGTTAAATGCTAAGCAAAATATCAGATCAGGATTTACAAAACTAATCCAAACGTTTGAAAAAACATTGGAAAATTCTATTTAACTTCTGTTATACTACTAACCATTCATAACAAGTTAAATTTTCAGATTATAGAAGTGTGGAATTTTTATCCTGCATATTCAGAACAGACGCCACAAAAAATAAAAGGTAGCTTCTATAAAAAACAAGAGTAGACGAAACATGGGGCTTCACTGGCATTTGCGGTATGTCCGCCATTTTGGATTTTGTAATCTTAGACAAGGAGGTAAAAAGGGGAAAATGAAAAAATTTGGAGGTTTTCATGTTTTACAAACATTTTCGTGGTGGCAACGGTATCGGAGTCTTGTATGAGGGTATTGTTTTTGGGTGTAATGAGTTTTCGAGTGGGGTGTTTGGGAACTTTTTGCGGATGGCAACACCTGAGATTCACCGACAGTTGCGGTATGGAACTACCAGCGCCACCTAGCGGCTGAAGAGGGAACTATTCAGGGGGACTTGGGACTTTTCCCAAAGATTCGAATAAACTTTTTGGGGGATAGCAACACCTGGGTTTCACCGGTTGTTGCGGTATGGAAGCACCATAGCCATCTAGTGGTAGAAAGCGGGACTATTCAAGGTGGAACTTGGGATTTTCTCAAAGATTCGAAGCCACTTTTGGGGATGTCCATACCTGGGATTCACTGTCAGTTGCGGTATGGAACCACTAGCGACATCTAACTGCTGAAGGGGGAAATATTCAGGGGGGCTTGAGACTTACTTCAAAGATTCGAAGAAACTTTTTGGAGGATGGCAACACTTGGAATTCACCATCAGTTGGAGGGTTATTGCGAACACAACGTAAAAATAATGTTAATTACAATTCTAAGTTCCTTCCTTTTTCATCAGTTTCCACATTTTAAATTGTAATTAACATTATTTTTACGTTGTGTACGCAATAACCCTCCAATTATTTAACTTTCGCCCGAGTTATCTAAAAGTATTATTAATTAATATAATACTAAATGGATCACACTATTTTACCTGTAACAATAAAACATTTATTAACAACATAAAATACATATTAAATTTAATTACAATAATTACTCTGCTTATTAATTATTTTTGAAGATAGCATGTGAGACCAGTAATATTATGCCTAAAGTATCTTGATAACCTGTGAATATTTGAGGAACAAATACCTTCAAATCTGTCTTGTACTTTGTCGATCATCTTGTACTGCTGACTCATAATGTTGCACGAGTATAAATCATACGCATTGATCAAGTCATACACTTGCACTTCTCACTCTCAATGTCGCACATAATGTCACACAAGCATAATGTTGCATAAGCATATTTTTAAATCATATCTATGTATCTTCTTTAGTCCTGTCTCTGCATCATAATGTCGAGCTCGTTCTTCAGTCATCGTCTCCAAGTTATCTGTAAAAGTCTACCCCTAATGTCCTTCCTCTGTCACAGGCTGTGGCTCTCTTTCTCCCTTGCGGGTGTCACTCCCCCTTTGTTTTCATTTGCAGCATTCAGTGTGACGTAACAAGAAATTTCTCCATTGGTTAATCATTGAACCAATGTCGCTACTTGGCATCCTCGTAAGGGCCTGCTCGACCCCCCTCTGTCTTGACGCTCCTAAATTTATGGTTTGCTGTAAACCTCGGCGCCATCCAGACTACAAATATTGTTCGAAGTTTCAGATCAATAAATAACTGCCATCAAACTGTCTCACCAAAACACATGTGAGATCTATATCTGGTCTCACAACACGTAAATACGTAGCGTTATAAAAAGAGAAAGATAAGTTTATGTTCTTTAAAGAACAATAATGAAGAAAATTATCTTGAAACGAATAAGCCGCTTCAATGAAAATCCAACTGCTAAGACAACAAAGTGAAAAGTTTGGGTTGAGTTGTAAGAAAAAATGGCGGTTTTAAAAAATTAATAAATGCATTTCAAGAAAATTGAAATCTAAAATGAAAAGAAATTTATTTCGAAAATAATTTTTTATTCCGGTTAAATGGATGGTTTTTTTAGTTTAATGGCGTTAACACTAATAATTAAATTTTAAGATGAAAAATAATGCATTCCAAAAACAAAAACATTCTTTATTTGAGTTTGTATATATTAAAAGTTTTTTTGTTTATAATAAAAACACGAAACAAAATTATAAACACCCATAATACCAATAGTCCGCTTTTAAAATAAACTCTAAACTGAATAAAATGTTTACAAATTAAACAAAAATCTAAATACAATTTTAAAACAGAAGCCGGAAACCTGTTAAATTAGAACAATATATAGTCTATGTTTAAATCAGAACAATTTTTAAACAATATAAATAAAATACACTATAAACGTGTAAAGACACTTAATAGGTATTGCTATAAAAAGAGAAAGATAAGTTTATGTTGTTAAAAGAGTAGTAATGAAGTAAAATGAATTCTTATCTCGATACGGATAAACCGCCCCAAAGAAACTGCTAACATAGCAAAGTAAAAGGTTTGGGTTGAGTTTTAAGAAAAAATGACGTTTTTAAAAAAATAATAAATGCATTTCAAGCAAATTGAAATTTAAAATGAAAAGTAATTTATTTCGAAAATAATAATTTATTCTTATAAAATGGATGATTTGGAAATAAAATGGATGGTTTGTTTTAGCTTAATGACGCACATTCATTATTTGGCAGGCACAAATATCGAATGTTCCATTCGATTTTGCTATGCGTATCTGACACAACCTCGTCTGAACCTCCCCTCCCCTCCACCATAGAAACACTGTGAGTCTGCGCGAGCATGAGGGTGAAAAATCGATCCCTCCTGTCGCGGTTTGACCGAAAAATTGAAAATCATTACTTCCTTAAAATACGGGTTGTGCGGCTTCTTTTTCTTATTTCTTGACCAGATTGGGCTTGTAAGAAAGCCTGATCTTTGAGCTTTCTAAAAATGTAAATTATTAGTCGAAATTGTTGGTACTTTTCCCGACGCGAGGATTTAAAAACGAAAGTTTGTTTTTTTGTGCCGAAAGTGACTTTTGTTTTAAAATCTTTAAGAAATATTAGAATTTGTCCCTGAGATTTGAAATTGATATATTTTTAGTCGCAATTGTCTGCTCTTTCCTGTCGTGTGATTTGTTTTTTTCTATGACGTCTGGATGATGGAGCAAAAAGGGGAGAAAGGGACAAAATGGTCGAAATCGCATAAAATATTAAATAACAAAAAAATAATTCAAATTTTAAAAATCGGTTTTCACGTGCCACCTCCCCCGCCCCCGGGTCTCCGATTGCCAAATTCCGTTGCTCTGCGACGCGCGGTCGCTGAGCCTATAGTGTATAAGACACACAGACATACATTGCCTTTTGTTATATAGAAAATGGAACTTTCTTAACTGAAAAAGTTGACTGAATCTTTCAGTCAACTCTTTATGCTGTTATAACAACAATAAATTTTGTTTCATTTATCGAAAAACATCTTAAAGTTTTAGTCTGTAAAGTTTTAATATGTTAGCTCTATATTTCAGAAGTCAAAATGAAAATAAGTAAAATAAATCTTATATTTTTTCGGAATACACACTATATGTGTAGATTTTCGAGTCAAGTATAATCAACTTCTGGATAACTATAAATTTTAACGCTATCCAACACAACTGGAAATTGTTTATGACTTTGCTTCGTCTGTCTGTGTCGTTCGCAGGATAACCAGCCTAAGAAGGGTTTTATCAAAATAAAATTTTAGTGTGGGGTATATGGAAATGAAAGTAAACGTTATATCCAAATTGGTTTTGTAATTAATCCGGATTTAAAAAATGAAATACATTGAACACTACGGGACTTAATTTTTCAAATATTTTTTAAACAAATTTAAAACCCACAAATTTCTTCGAAAATGTTAGAAAATATTCAAATTGTCACATATTATGTATGAAAAAATTTGCAGCAAAATATTTGGGATAGCATTTTAAATAAACATTTAAAAATGAATTACACTCATAATATATATATGAACAAATGATGTGATACATCTCGAAATATGGTATCCATTTTTCCCGCCGTGTAATGATACTGTTCAAAGATCGTTTAAATTTATATTTAGTATTGCATCTATCATAAAACCGTTCGACTTTTTAGCATTATCTGTGTATCTAATTTCAGTTCCAACGCAATTAAAACAGTGTTTTATTTTAAATGATCACTCATTACTGATTATTTCTACAACAAAGCCTAATTTTAACGCATGCATAATGTAAACAAATCAACCGATTGTAGGGTGAGTTGTATATGAATTTCTGAATTTCTTTCACCTGGAGCATAAGTGATATGAATGAAATAATCATTGATTTTAGATAGAGAGGCAAACGAATTATAATTCGATAACGTCATTTGAGTAAAATTTACTTGTGTAGCTAGCACCATCTTTTTCGATGAAGTTTTAAGTTTCCATATAAATGAATTACTGTAGTACTGTGAAAATCTAAAACCTATCAGCACTGAATGTATCACATTCTAGAGATGTTTAAATAAAATTGCATTTCAATTGGAAGGTGTTTCTTAATCAAATCAATGTTTTATGCATTATTGATCGTTTATGTTATAATATATTAATAGAAAGCTTTAAATTTACGGTTCCACATATGGATTTTAAGTAAAATTTGTTCTAAATGAAATGCAATTTGTTCTAAATGAAATGCATAGTATGATTTTTCATGATATCACATAATGTGCTTAAAGAAATGATTAGTAATTTTCAACCAATGCTTATTTTTCGTATTATGGATGTCATGTAATAATTATGGATGTCATGTAATACCTATGGATCCATGTATTACATTCGTATGCGCTATTAAATATGAATTTATTATTGATTCATATTTGTTTTATATACAAGTATCAATTAGTTAATCGACTTCAGCAAATAAATTTAATAAGACAGCATCATTTAAATAATTTTCTTTCATAAACACATTTCTAAAATTATATTTGGGCATGTGAATATTTGCAAACACTATAATATCATTATTGTAAAGTAACTTCCGTCCTATAACAGGGCTTTGAACAGAAATAAGAATATGAATAAATGATCAACCATTACCACACATTTTCAATGGTTTTGCGATAGTTGCTTAATGCATCGTGTAGAAGATGTGATGATCGGAGATAACGAAGACTTTTAGACCAAGGGCGTTTTATGATATTTACTTTTAATCCAGTAATGGTAAATATCATCATTTTAGTGTCATCCACATTATATTGTAATTTATGACGATAACACTGGATTGAATAGCATGATAATTCTTACCAGCATCACTGAAGCTGTTACATGGACTATAAATTTAAAAAACGCTTCATATGCATGAAAATCTAACAACATAAATGATCCAAAATGAAACACCTTAATTTGGACCTTAGGCGATCCAAAGTGGACCTAAAGGTATCAAAACCTTACAGAATGTGTGAGGTCTAAATAACCGTTCGATTATTATTTCATTCAGTTTACATTATAATTTATGTTTCTTTAAACTAACCATCCTGTCTGGTTTGGTTGTTAGGTGAATCCTCGACCTAATTAGCGTTTTCTGCTTTACTACGGTAGAATAGGAATATGTTTCGGATCTTGAGAGTTTTCAGTGTTCTAGAGTAGCATGTTTTGGGAATAAAAGAAGGGTTCTTGAGTAGACGATGAAGGATTCGAGTAGTGAGTGAAAAGAAATCTCATTCGATACAATGATGACTAGGAAGAGTCTAGTATTCGGGGTGTGGCCGCAATACAGGATGAAGTAACAGAATGCCGGAGTAAGCATATAAGATTTGTAAATGCATACCCATGTAAGCATTATCACCCGCCTAGAATATTACAGTGGAATGTATAATTGTCACATATTTTGGGTGTGTGCGATCACAATTACTATACATGTTGTCCGTTGCTGTAAACAGCAAGCTGGCGTAAATTATGTTCCCCAATAAGCTGAGTTATATTTAAACAACGTCGTCCTTTTCCATTGTTTTCCGACCAAAAAGTCGAAATATAAATTACTGTAAGTTTGAATTAAATCGCTTTTGATAGATTAAATAAAAATCCTCTACAAAGGTGTGGTGAAGTAAAATTTACATAAATACATTACTAATACTTACACATAGTGTCCCCCAGTTGAACTCATCATTCTGAAAAGATCAAAGTACATATGCGTTTCACTGAAATAATGAGTCGATTTTGTGGTCACTAACACATCTATTAAACACATAAATTGTTAACGCTGATAATAATAGTACTACAATAAACACAATTACAATGCACTTAAATCTACCCAGCTTGAGCTCGTGGGTGTGCGGGATAATTAAGATAATTCCTATTGCAATTCTCATTAATTTAAAACACAAGTTGTGCAGTCAGGGAGAATTTCCCAAAACTTAATTTTTACACTGATACTTTGATTTATATTAGCACATAAATAACACATCATTCATAATTAAAATTTAAAGAAACAATACCTCCACATAGATGAAATGAGTTGCAGTTCCAAATATTGAAAATTCCAGTTTATACTGAAGAAAGCTGGGTCAGCGCGATCACACTGTTTATGGTGAGAATCACAGTCTGCTATACTCTAATCCTCCCAATTGTTGGTTGACCCAGCAGTTCCTGGAGATGTGGGAACTACGTGCAAGTCGATGCCGGTTGGGTTGTATCCCGCCTAAACTGGTGGTCGTTGTCTCACAAGGACCGCACCGATGGCGAATGGCGCACTCAGCTGAGGCGTAATGTACACTGCATAGAGGCCTAGGATTGACGCCCGGCAAGCACTCTGTTCATGTATACTCGTCTGTGAGATGAGATATACACTTAACGATCGAGTTCATCCTTGCAGTCCCCACAGTTGTGGCGGCTTAAATGTAGTTAAAGGGTTCAAAAGGTAGCCAACACTACGCCGTCTATATTCAGAGCTGTGTGGTACTGTGCAGCAAAAGTGTGGACTTCCTTGCAGCTTCGATGATAGCCATCGCCCGAAGAATGCAATACTCGATCTGGTCAGGTCCAGGCGCGGTTTGGCTACGAACCGCCATAACGTAAATTGTTGAACGGTTGCGCTTGATAAAGAGCTACGTCTGAGTGTGCGTGCTCGCAGACGAGTACAAAGGCGTAGGTACCGTGCTACAGGCATAGACCGCCGCAAGACAGGCCGCGGATACCGTGCCTGACATGCATCAAAATGCATACCGTATCGGGCTTCAAAAACAAGTGCACGCTCTTGTAGATCTTTTCTCTCAAGGTCAGAAATGGAGTCTGATTTTACATTTTATAGTTACTCCCTTCAGATTTTGAAGAGGGGTGGTCAAAATTAGGGTGGAAGTCACCCCATCCTCTCATTCGATATTTCACTTCTGTGCATGGAAAGGGCGGTTCTATTTCCGAACGAATTACTGGACTACGAAGTGATGCTCATTTCTTATGCGTCCCAATAGAAATCGATGACAAAAGGGTTTCCCACAGTCGGAAGGTTCCGGACCGGACCTCGATGTGAGCAACACATGACGGGGGCTATAAATTTATAGAGATTTGTAGTTTTACAATTTGACAATTGTTACAAGATCTCTTTTATGAAGATTTACAACAACTGTCATGTGCATTCAAACCATGGCACCAAACTGTCCCATCATGTCTGTAAGGGAGCATCGCCATAGAAATTTTACCATACACATTACTTACTACTCCCGCCCCTTTCATTCCTGTGGCTAACCCGGGGCATGAACAGTGTTTGCACAAGTTTAAATAATATGTTATGCTCCATAACAAAAAGCACCTAAAGGGGATAAAAAGACATTTAGGTCTTTACAAATTTCTTTACCGAACAATTTTCTGCTTGAATTAAAGCATGTTTACTAGACAGGGAGTATTAGAAAGTAAAATAGAATATTTAAATTTGTCGGCAAATATCGCATCCGCAATATTCAAAATTTAGCTTTCTTACTCAGTCTTACATCGAAGTATATTTTTATCCGCAAGCACTTGGGCACGAACTATTTGATATGCAGATGGAGTTTTCTACCTTCACGTAACCTGATTAATAGGTAGGATTACGGAATCCCTGTTTTGCAGTTCTTGTACGGAGAAAGTGCTTTCTGCATTAATCCCCGAAAGTTTAACCTCACGAAATTCTTCGAAATAAATTATGCTGCATTTAGACATCTGAAACCGAAAGAGATGTAGCATGACTTTTTCCGCTCCTATTATTGCACTATTTCTTATCGTGCTAAAATTAAGCAAAGAAAAATATAGTGATATGCAAAGAAAAATATAGTGATATATACAGAAAATAAAGGTATAATTTACTGAAATATGTGGTTCCGTAATCTTCCTTATACATTATAACTAACTAATATTTCAACAAATACAAATAACTAACAACGTGTAACCACGGACAGACACTGTATAGAGTCGAATTTCTATTATTCATTATATATATCATAACTAGTCGTTAATCATATTTTTGGTGGAAAAAATATCATTTATGTTTAATTTTTTGTTTCTTTCCTGCTAATTTCAGAGAATATGTGTATTACTTTCACTACATTATGTATAGAATAGCGTAAAATTAAAGTATTGTGATGGGGCCAAAAAGTCCCATCATCTGGATTTAATGAATCAACGAATTTTGAACAAATGTGAATAAACCAGAACATGACTCAACCATTTATAATGTGGTGTGTGTTTATATGGTTGTACGATATATTTCTAGCACATTTTAAAAACAAATAAAATTCATTTTGATTATTACGGCCGGTGAACGCCAGATGTATATCAATTTTTAGGTGAACAAATCAAAGGAATGCCTGAAAATTCTCGAACATTTTTACTTTCTCATATAAAGTACAGATATCATATTGTTTTCACGAACATTTATGATTTCGAGATTTTTAAGCCAATATATGTTTTAAATCCTCCTGAGCACATTTTAGCTATTTTTAGCCATCCATCTGTCTGTCTTTAGTTGATTTATTGTGCACATGATCGCTACCATAAACATTAATGATTTTCATAAAATTTTATATTCAGCTTTTTTATGAAAAAATTAAGACCTAAATATTTTTTAATTCGTGTGAATATATTTTTTTAGCATGACAACCTAGGACAAACAATGACAAGATCATGTATATAAGGTGTTATTTATAGCTCAATTCATGAATCTTAGTTTCAATCACTGAAGGCGTAATAGTAGTTTCAGCCAAAAGTAGCTGCGATATAACTTCTGTGTTCTTGCAGCCATTACCCTTCACCTGGAGTGACAAGTCTCCCCCCCCCTAGGGGAACGTTATTGAATTTGGTATCCAAGATTTTTTCAAGTCCTTTAAAATGAAGGGTAATATGCTATAATTGTCATCATTTGGACTAACGATACAGGTTTTTCACATTTTTCTTGCAAAATTCGCAAAATTTACAGAAAAATTGAATAAATTTAAACTACTTAAAAATGCATTCTGGTATGAGCAAGTGGATAGGAGTTACCCTTCAGTTAATTTATTTTTGTCCAAAAATAGAATTATTTGAAAGCTATTGTTCTAACTTAAAACAAGCTTACATGCGCTATTCCTTCAATACTTTACGTTTTTGATTTATTATATGTTTCTTTGTTTATATTTCCTTGTATTACGATGTATTACGGTTATATTATATTTATTGTTATAACGTTTTTGATAAGATTCCATTATATTAATATTATGAGATTTTCAATAAATAAAGAAATTATATTAAACGAAACGAAGTTTCAAATCAATATGCAAAACATTCAGAGAAAGGTACAACATTAATAGTTTTTTACAAAAGGCAAGCTGTTGGAATACAGAATCTTAAATACAAAATATATTTTATTATATATAAAAATGCACAATATAATTGACAAAGTAATGAATAGATAATTAATAATAAAAATAAGCACAATTTTTAATTATATCTAATGAAATAATATCATTTAGTATTTTGTAGAAAACTCTAGAATGAAAAGAAATGAAATGAAAAAGCAACACACTCCACTTTACAAGAACGACAATAATGTATTTCTATTCCACACATATACATCGGCGCGAATATTTTCTCAATGCAGATAGAATTTTCTAACCTCAAGTAACCTGATAAATGGGCAGTTACGGGATCTCAGTTTAGCAATGCGCCATCAAGTAAAAAACGTTTTATGCATTAATCTCTGGAGGTTTAACTGCACGAAATGCTTTGGAATAATTTATTCAGCATAAAAGCATATAAAATTAAATATATGTAGCATAAATATTAAACCAACAAACTTCTAATTTTCCTAACTTGTTTACTCTCTCTCTCTGTATATATATATATATATATATACAAAATGTATATACATATATATATATATATATATATATATATATATATATATATATATATATATATATATATATATATATATATATATAGAGAGAGAGAGAGAGAGAGAGAGAGAGAGAGAGAGAGAGTGAGTGTGTCACAAAACCATTGACCTCGGCTTTTATTCCTTAAATATTGATCTTAAACATATATAATAAATTACAAAGTTGCGAAAAAAAGGTACAGAATATTATGAAATTGATTCAAATTTTTAAGAAATTAAATCTTAAGAAATACGAAATTTAAATTTTTATATATCCCCCGTACAAAAACTTTTCTAATGAGTAAAATGTGCTAAAACACTAATTAGGTCATGTATAAAATTTCATCATATTATCACAAAAAGTCCCAGAGATATGAAAAGACATAAATGCTGACTTAAACCACTTTTCGATGCTTCGACATGGGTTCTCAATAATAACCTCAAATAATAAATTCACACAGAGATTGCACAGATTCACAGATTGTTCAAAATGTTTTCCATCCATCCCAATACAGAGCTGCATTCGCCTGATAACACTTCTGTGCACTCGATCAAGTTCTTGTTCGCTGATGTCACGACAGCCACCTTGAATGCGTTGTTGCAACTTTGCTTTATTTAACGAGTTGATAGATAAATAGTTGTGCGTAAACGATCCCACAAATAAAAATCCATAGGCGTTAAATCATGCGATCTAGGGGGAAATTCGACTGGCCCATGCAAGACAATCCACTTGTTTGGAAACTAGTTATTTAACCAGTGCTTCACAACTGTAGTATGGGGAGCTGGAAATCCGTCCTGTTGAAACCACACATGTGGCAGTTCTGTTAGGAGCAGTTCATCCATAAAATCAGGAACACACGCATTCAGAATCTCATTAACATATCTGTCTCCCGTCAACGTACCATTTTACAGTATGGATCAAAGCAAATGGTTTATGAAAATACTACACCATACATTTACAGAAAATTGCTTCTGATAATGAATATCACGTAACACGAATGGATTTGTGTCAGACTAGAAGTGTTTATTTTGAGGTTTAATGCATCCATCTTGTTTAAAACAGAATTCGTCAGTCCAAATTACGTTCTTCAGGAAAGAGGGATTTGTGTCTTCCTGATTTAGAGACCAATTACAAAAATCTAGACGACGTTGATAATATGTTGTCTCCTGTCTTTGCACACCATGAATGTTAAACCGATGCCATTTATTCAGCCTCAGTAGTCTCCACATTGTTGGACGTGGTGCGTTGATTTCTGAAGCAGCGGTATGAACACTACTATGTGGGTGATTGCAAAAGTGAGCCAATATATATATATATATATATATATATATATATATATATATATATATATATATATATGTATATATGCAATTGTGAATTATTAAGTACCCTAGCTTAAACCATTATTTTGCACAAATATTGTTTTAAAAACACCGACCTAGGGGTACAAATATGTATCATTTTAATGATTCCGGTAGTGAACAACTATATATGCTACTATATTAAAACTCTTTGAAACCTGGGATACTTTTACCTATGCAGAATGTATACATTTTAAAAGCATTTTTCGCGATGGTATTTTTATCATTTTTATGAAAGCGAGTTATTTAAATGACGTTTGACAAATCGCGAAGTGGGATTCTAAAGATTATAGCCCAAGGCGATGTTCGTTGAAAATTAAACAAACTTGGCCAAAGAGATCATTTATATTACAATAATACTCTTCATGTAATTCGTGTGAGTATAAAGGAAAGATTTAGAAACAGTTAAAAGAAGAAATGCAATTTTAACATAATATTATATGTTTATAAACTTTAAACAGACTAATGAAACTGAAAACAAGTACATGTCGAATCTACATCGTGCATGTCGTAAAATATATTATATATCTAAATTCTACATCTACAATGTAATTATCTCTGATAGTCAGATATCGATAATAAAGTACTGTATTTTGCTCTTATTGATTAAGAGGATTATTGATGCGTAAAATTATGCAGGACTATACTATTTCAAGCATATTTAAACAAAACAGTAATGAGTTCCTAATCACTTATGTTTCTGTTAAAAGCAGCATAACTCTGATAAAACGTGTTTTATTCATTTATTTCATTATAATGCATTGCATTAGGAATATAAATTTAAAATGTAGTTTACTAATGGCTTTGGGTATTTTAAATAAAACATCAAAGAAACTGAAATATATTGTTGATATTGAATATATATGGCAATTTCATAACGGATGATTTTAAAAGAAATCTGTTATTTTTTGTCTGAGTTACGTTACTGTATTGTATATGATTTTAAAAGTTATTTATTTGGTCTTCAATTTCTATAGCTAGCTCAAAAATTTCTGGCAAGTTTTAATGCATCTTTATATTTTATCGTTCATTAGTTAATTATCATTTTCCTTCTAAATCCATGTTCTCTCTTGAATGTATCCTTTTAATTAAATGGATTGAGATTTTTCCTTTTTAAATCTTATTTATGCTAACATTTTTCAGTGCTGTCTCTGAAGCAGAAGTCAAGATTTTGAGTGGATGCCATACTGAATTTTAACGTCTCTTTATAAAAATATTTTTGTAAATTTTAACTTCTCATTGTCTTAAAATGTAAAACTACTGTTTATGAGACTAACACAATTAGTACGCCCTTAAAGAAAGCAGACATATGCAAATTAAGTGACAATTGTTTCAATTGAGTTTTGATCCCTTCTCATCATTTTTATTTACCAGACGACAAGAAATAACTGTTAGGTGTTAGTTCAAGATATGCCTTAGTGTTGATTCTGATGCCTTACAGATAGTTCCTACATGGTTTTTATGAAGCAAATATAATGTTTTGACCTGGTTAAGATGGACCCAAACTCCCTACCCTTTCGCGACGGCGGCATTCCGGAACTGCCGCGTTCCAAAGGACGGAGCTCTTCGATTCCGAACTGTTCCCAAAATTCGGAAAATTTTTTGCCTAAGCCTAACTCGCGAAAAAAAATCACTTATTCAAAACAGAAATGTACTTTTTTCAGGAATAAAATAAATATTTATTTTCTATTTTATGTATATTTTTCATACAAATCTGAATACAAAATACTCGTTAGTTGCTCCCATTCTTTTTATCCGAAATAAACGAATAATTTCCCTGCCTCTAAAACCCAAACAAAAAAATACTCTCTTATATTCCTATGATTCACCAACGAAATCATTAAGCTGAAATCAAAACGAGAACTGGAACTCAATTGTAAAATAGCTGATGCTACGAGAAGTGCTCTATTTGTTTATATTACAAAACCATGTTTCACCACTTCAAATGGAGAAATGATTAATTGGATCCTTCCTATGCCAAGGTCAAGTATCTACAAAATGCATTGGAGTTGTTCGCACGGACATTTTACGCAATCTGGTAAACAAATAAAAAAACGTTCGACATAAAAACGCACGTACGTGGCACCCGTCTTTTAGGGTACAGTTTTCTTCGCCACGAATGCATGGAGGTCGTCCTTAAATGCAAGTTCGAAGCCGACGCGCTAACGTGGCAACCGTCGCGAAAGGGTTAAGCAAATATTGTAACGTACGTTGCGTATGTCTGTTTCCTTTAAGAAGTACTAATTGTGTTACATTTCCTTTAGACACTAGATCAAACAATTGCAGCGACTTTGAGAAGTATTTCTCCATTCGTAACAGAAAATTCATGACTGGATGGATTTTACTATCGTATTCTATAGATGTGTTTGTATTAATGTCGCAATGTGTTTGTAGAGAACGTTATAGTTTATATTGGTGCCAATTATCGCATCTTGTCTTTTTCCTAAACTAAAAAAATGTTGATTTATTCGGAGTTAATTAGCAGATGAGTTTATTTTTGTTTAGAAAGGCTTATCGCACTCAGTTATGTTTCGGGATATTATGTCCCGTTATCATTTAAATTTCTCTGCATTCGTTAATCTATAGGGAAAGTGTTGTGACTGGGGTAAGCACATTTCAAGCATCACTTGTCTCAAATCGAATGTTTTTGAGGTGATGTCTGTATACGTGTGTGTTTGTGAGTTGGTGCACGTGATATATCACTAACAAGTAGAGCGTTTTGAAAAGACATTGGTAC
Organism: Amaurobius ferox; assembly: GCA_951213105.1. Lineage (NCBI taxonomy): Eukaryota > Metazoa > Arthropoda > Arachnida > Araneae > Amaurobiidae > Amaurobius > Amaurobius ferox. The sequence goes on along the minus strand of OX578134.1, from coordinate 42,072,631 downwards.
GATCATTACAACCAATTAATACTTGAAACCTAATGGTTTGAAGTACGATCGAACCTTCGTAAAATCCTTTAATTTTTTTAAATATTTTACAAGAAATTTTTTAAATAAAAACTCGGAACATTCAATAATGTTACATAAATAAGAATTTTATATGTACTTTTTCATTAGAAAATGAATGAGTCACACTTTAGAATGCTAACCTGAATCTTTTTCGAGATAATGCACATTTTATTAAATACATTTATTTACAAATTATATAAAATTCTACTTATAATAAGTCACAATATATTTGGTGACCTTGGGAACTAATTGAGGGATAGGTAAGGGGATTAATTGGGGATCAATAAGGAGTGCCTAGAAAACACAAAGTGTTTTCTTTAAACACGGAACATAAGAAAAGGCTAGGAAATCAGAGTAAAATAAAATTAACATGAAAGGGATCCAGAGGATCTAATCGGTGTACTTTGTACTACATAAGGACAAGTCCCAATTCAGGCGATACGTGTACAATAATTTGAATAAGGAGTTAAAGTTTCCATATAAATGAAGGGAAATTTCGAAAATGGGTGTGTTCTTCTGAACACTGCCTTGAGGCGAGAGTTCATGCAGAGGCAAATACGGAGTCGGTCAGCGGAGGGGGGCCTAACACTTCGGCACTGCAGATTCAGGGCACTCCAATGGAAAAGCTCTGGACATAACTATGTAGCCCTTTCAACATTCCCAAAAGAATAATGGTTTTGAAACTCATTAACACTACTGTGCAAAATAAAAAACCTATCAATAGCCGTTTTAGTATTTTTAAGCGCTCAGGTAGGGCATTTTTAGGGCGTTTAGCATGAAATCTCTGCCGTACCTGCTTTTTTGTGCCTTAAATTAATATACATAAATCCTATCCAGTAGTCACTTTTATCCGTCCAGGAGTTTCTGTTTAGAATATCATTTTCGTGAATTTAAATTTTAATTTCAGAAATGACGGCAGGCTGCTTTGCCGGAAGTTTGGGAAAATCGCCCTGTTTAAAGGAAAATGCTTATGCGTATAAACGCGAACCGTGGAAAAATTTACTATTGAAAGTAGGAGGTATTTTATTATTGAAAGTTCGGCGAATTTTACGTTAAAGGCATTTGGAACAACAGCGGTAACTGGCCGAATGATCACCACTGCAATTTGCACAAGTGCATTTAACTGTCTTATTTTTGGTCAATTTTTGGAGTTGTGACCTCCGTCAGACGTTATGCATTTGGACGGCAATAAAACACATTTAACTCCACCTTTATTTCTTAGTACAAATCAACTTACCATAATCTATAAAGCAATACATTACTCGTTAATATAAACATTTTTAACTTTAATAATTAACAATTATTAAGACAAATTATAAGCATAACTAAACTGCATACAAGCTTACTGCAAAATTGCTCAAGGAGGAGAAGCACTCGTGTTAGACCTTATCATCTTAACATATTCAAAAGAGCAAACCTCGTCCTATTATTTATTAAGACAATCACATACCTTGGCATTTTGGCCTTATTTTCATGGTCAGCACTGATCTGGAATAATATTGCATTGTTTTCACTGGCATTGCACTTCTGTCATTGCTCGTCCTATCGAAAAAGAACTTCTCTCTGGTTGATACTGCCAAAAGCTCATTTTACAACCATCTGCTCTCGGAACCAGCTGCTATGTCGTTGATTGGCCCTGATAATCATCTCATTTTTCATCTCCAAGTAACTAATTTTCTTCGTCGATATTTTCTTGCTACTCTCAGGCTCTTTTGTCTTCGTCTAAAGACGGTCCTCTTACTTCCATTGGCTATTCCTCAGTGTGAAGTTGTAACGTTTTATGATTGGTTGTTCTGGATCGAATGAAATTTGTTCTATTTACTGGCCCTAAGCATTGTTTATGCCCCAAGTTACTCTTGTAATTTTTGGGACATCGATCGAGTATGGCCAAGTTACTATAGATAAATATTTTTTGCACTAACGGAACTTTTATTACAAGGGACACACTACTTTATCTTACCTCATCGTGCATTATCTTACTAAAAAAATTTCTTAGAACACTGCAAAATTGAGGGATATATTTTCCTTTTTTGAGAAAATTAATATTCCCATCATGGTAATTACTTAGATAAACTACGTACTCATGAAGCCGCGTGTTCAGGAACACAAAAACGATCTAAATGGCAGAATACTGACATACTGAACATGCAACCTGTTTATAGTTTCAGTTGTCAAATTACAATGCTACTTAAACTCACATAGAATCTGTAGGTCGTTTTTCGCTTATTACGGACCTCCCTACATGGATAGACGGAACATGAAATTTCAGATATAAGATTTGCCGTGTGCCGCGATTGTACGACACTGTATGGATACCAAGAAATTTTACCCAACCATGCAACCGGCTTCACATCAAAATGTTATTGTTATTATTGGTGGCAAAACTGTTGTCATTAAACTTCTATTTTTCAGCATCTGCTATAAGTAGAACTCAGTGATGGCTGACATGTATTTAGCATTATTTTGAATTATATTGACTAAGAATTTTTCTTTTCTGGTTTCTTTTTCTCTTCCGGTTTAATAAAATTCCTTTATGCATCTTCCCTTTAGGTTTAGTTAATTATTACTTTTTAGGATTAGATAAATATTGATATGGGAGTAGCATCGAATTCCAGAAGGAGGAAGCTATTCACTGATATCAACTTCTGGTTTTGAAGATGTCATTTCTGGTTTTCCGAAAATTCATATGATTGTACGGAATAAATATGTAAAAGAAATAAAAATGCTTAATATTTGAGTCAAAAATGAAGAGTACACACAATATGCCCCTATATGAAGTGTACACTTCATATCGTGACAAGTAAGTTCACTCGTCATAAATATCTACCATAAGTGTGTAAACTTCATAAACTTATTTTATTATAATTTGTAAGAAAACGTAAGACATCTGCTTTGTAGGCATGAATTTGTGGGTTTACATAAATGTTCGCAAATTTTGTTGCATTTTTGTTTTCTCATTGACCTATATAATACCGACTGTTTTTTTTTTTTTACTGAGGTGCACACTATAAGCTGAAACCGATCCATGGATGTTGTGACCTTCAACGAGACCGTGATCATGGTAAATACTGTAATTTACATATATCATATAGATTTGAACACCTAAAGCATCATACCCATGTTGTATTATTTTATATTTACATTAACAGTTAATCGCTATCCTTTCTGTTAAAGTTCCATTCCAAGTTTTAGACAGCCGGGTAAGTTCTCATTATTTCGAAGAATGGATACAATCATGGAAAGAAAAAAAAATCCTGTTCACCGCTTTTAAAAATCTAGCTAGGAGAAAGAACCCATTGTCATAAAGTTCTTTTAGCAAGAGAAGATACTGAAAGCTTTGGCAATAAAATACTTCTATTTGCCATATGTCCCGAAATGTTAAAGCAGTTATATCTTGGAATAATTTTACAAAAGAAAAGTTTTAAAATGTACTAAAGCAATAAATAAAAAATATGATGTGGCCAACACATGACTTTCCTTATATAATGCAATGAATTTACTACTTATACAGTGAAAACAAGAAAGATCAATCATGCTTAAAGCATTGATTATGAAACACTTTCCAACTTCAATGCAATTTTATTTAAAACAGTCGAAAATGCAATACATTCCTCGGTAATATTTTAAAACTTATCATAATACTACATTAATTTATTATATTTGAAAAATTAAACCTTCATTGAAAAACATGAACTTCATTCAAATGACGGCATTGAAATAAAAATTGCCTGGTTTAAATATATCTGAAAAGCGATACATTCCACGGTAATATTTTTAAAACTATCATAATACTACGATAATTTATTATATTTAAAAACTTCATCGAAAATAACTGAAATTAATTCAAATGACGTCATAGAAAAAATAAATAAAAAGAACGAATATGAGTCTGCAGGGAAAGACATGTGCTGTCCACATCAGAATTTTTAACAATATTACAACAATGATTTATAGAAGTGAACGGGGATTATTTCCAGGCCATTTCGAAAAAAATGTATGATCTATATTTAAAGATCCATCAAATTTTTGTCGAATAAAATGTTCAACAAATTTAAGCTGTGTACCAAATTTTAACTCTCTAGGACGTAGAAAGTGCATTAAAAATGCCATCAAATAAATTTATCATGAAGAGTTATATAAAATTTAAAAAAATGAAAAATTGTTATCTACCAAATTTATTTTAAAATGTGAAGCCACTCCCATATGCAAAACGTTTAAACAAATGGAGAGATATTTATTATATAATATATATCTCTTTTCTTTCTGGAAGATATCCAAAAGTCAGAATTTAATTGAATTTGTTTTTTTCCCTATATTAAATAATTTTTAATTAAAAAACTACTTAACATATTTTACTGAATTTTTTTTTATATATTCTATGGGATAATGTGAATATTTTCTAAAAATTTCGAAGCAATTCGTGAATTTTAAATTTACTTAAAAAATGTTTGAAAAATTAGGTCCTATAGGGTTCAATGTATTTCATTTTTTCAACCCGGGTTCAATAAAAAACTAATTGGGTGATATTATTTATTTATATTCCCATAGGTCCTACAGACCGTCTGAACAACATACTAAAATTTCATTTTGATAAAGTCATTTTTACGGCAGTTATCGTGCTAACGGACAGACAGACAGACAGACAGACAGACAGACAGACAGACAGACAGACAGACAGACAGACAGACAGAATGAACAAAGTCATAAACACTTTTCAACTTTGTTGTAAAGTGTTAAAAAAGGTTTTACTTATAGTAGATACTTATATTCTTTCCAAGATATTGAATTTTCGACAATTAGTCGTCATTTTCATTGATAAAGCGTTATTTTAATCCATTTGGCGAGATTTTCGTTAATTTGACAACATTTCAAAAAATCGCAAAATTGGCGACATTCCGCCAAATTCGTCGCCAAAATCTCGCCAAGCTTTACTGACGGATAAATAAGTAATTCTTATAACAAATAAATGACTATTGGCGTTCAAATACAAAAGTATTACTCGAAGTATCTTTTCTTATGAATGGAACGAGCTAGATCCACGAGAATGATGTCACCCAATTTATCGCATGGTATTACATATGAAAAGTGAACATGTTTCTCAATAGGATATATATATATATATATTATTTTATATGACTTATATTTTGAAAAATGTGAAATATCTTGAGAACGGTTCATGTTAGCGTTCTAAATTTTATGTAATCGTTTTCTAATGAAAAATTACATAAGAAATGTCTATTTGCGTAACTTTATTAGCGGTTTTGATTTTTTGACGCTTTTTCCAAAATTTCATTCGAAAATTTAGGGGGATTCTGAACATTCGATTACGTTTAAAAACAATAGGCTTCCAGTGTTTACGGATTGTGATTTTTGTACCAAATTTCGTTCGAATCGGTCCATTCATTCGTCAGTTATCGTCTCCACAGACCCACTGACACAAACACACACACACACATACTTTCACACACACACACACACAGACATCACTTCAAAAATGTTTGATTCATGATCAGGGATGCTTAAAACGTGCTCTCCCGTCGGAAACTCGAATTCGAATTCTCGACCCCGTCACAATACTTTCCTTATACATTATGCAGTATAAGGCAAGTAATATATTTACATAGTTCTGCAATAAAAATATGTATTTCAAATTATAAATGAAATAACGGTCATTAATACTACGTATTATTTTTTATATTTGATATTATATTTCCTGCTTTTGAGACATGGCAATATGGTGAACAGTTTGGTGTGGCTATTTTGAGATATATAGTTGACCCCACATATAGTGAGCTGAGAAGTAGTATTCAGAGTGTCCAAAGGCATAAAGAATAGCTGTGGAATTTTATATAATGCCTTTGGTAATGTTCATCCGCAAACAGTGAAACACTGCTGGAAACTTGCCGGGGGGGTTGGAAAGAAATTCAACAATCCTTGATTTCTGATCCTGTGTATGAAGATAGTTCAATGCGGAATAGGTTACGAGAAGAAGGTTTGACGGGAGATCTTATTTTTGCTGATTATACTAAAACTGACAATTGTCTTGAAAGAGAAGCACAAGAGATCGAAATACCGTTGCTGCTACAGTTGTTAATGCTAATATGTGTGTTGAATCCAAATACAGAGAAATCAAAATAGATTTAAAATAAGTGGGAGAGGAGGTAACTTTAGAAATTTACTGCGAAGACTCTCAAAATTTGAGTGAACATTCGATTTATACTTGGACAACTGGTTTCCCATTAAGCGACATTGCTCCCATTTTGGGAACATCGATAAAAAAAATTCTGGCAACCCTAAAATTACGAATAAGAAATTTTTTTCACAAATATTATTCATGGTCTAGCCCAAACCTCTGATAATATTTGTATTTCTTAAATTTTAATATTTCTTTTCACAATGTAAATTCAAATATTTACGAAAGTCAGATTACCACAGTATTATAAATTTCCTGTGAAAATACCCAGAAAAAGAAAATCTGAAACTTTATATGTGTTATACACCAAAATTTGAGATATGGTTCTATATTTCACAGTTAGGAATCGCATTTTTAATTATTTTTATTTTGACGATAGTGATTCTGGCGATTTTATTGTGTGTTCCCAAAACAGGAGCATTTGCGTTTTACACTAGCAAAGATAGATGGCAGAATTAATCAAGCATTATTAGCAAATGTGATAGGTCTAGAATCTTCCATTCTACTCCCAGTCTCATTGTTGTGCTACATCCACTTTTCGAACTGTGATGGAATTATTTAACGACCAAATATGAGAAAATATTTCTTACTATATCTGAAGCAATGCAGTATTTAAATGAATTAGAAGGTGAAGATATTGATTCAGAAATTATATGCCTACCATCCGAAGCTGGAACCGTGTCAGATGAAGACATCAATGATAATAATATGATAGATGTAGTTCCCAAAGGTATTTCTGGTGAGACATAAGTCCATATTCAGAGAAAGTCTACAGTGAGTAATTCTGAAATTGAGTGTCGGCCTAGTAGCAAGAAAAAAGAAGCAGTTTCACTGGACAAAATGTGGATCAATTATAGAAACGAAAAGCTGTTCTACGAAATTTTTTCTAACACAAATCCGGAACTAATAGGTAAGACACCTTTTGACTTGTTTAAATTATTTTTTCACTGTGAAGTTATTGATCTCTTAATCACGGAAACTCATAGATATGCTTCGCAAAAAATATGAAATTATCACTTGATATGTCAGATTTAAAAAAAAAAATGGGTATCATACTTTTTACTGCATATCATACTTTGCCATAGCAACATATGTATTGGAGTAAGGCACAAGATTATAACGTTCCAACTGTGTATAATGCCTTATCAAGACAAAAATTTCGAAATTATTAAAAAATCTATCCATCTCTGCAATAATGATACCATAAACCCGAGCGATAAACTAAATAATATACGAAGTTTCCTAGATTTATGTGGTAAAAAATTGAAGCAGTTCGGTGTATTCTACAATCACCTAAGCATTCATGAACAGATGATACCATACACCGACCATCACTCCGCCAACCTGTATGTGCGCGGAAATCCTATACGTTTTGAGTTTGAAATATGGGTTCTTGGCTTGTCTGGTGGATACCCTTCTGATTCGGAAGTTTTAACTGGGAAAGAAGAGCGGAGTTCTGTGCAGCCCTTTGGAACTCGTGCTGTATTAGATCTGATAAAATGTGTTGAAAATCCCAACTGCCATTAATTATACTTTGATAATTTTTTTACTTCTTTGCCACTTTTAGAAGAGTTACGGAACAAAGGATTCAAAGCTACAGGAACACTCATGGAAAACCGTTTACAACACTGTCCTATCAAAGACGTAAAGCAAATGTCGAAATAACCTCGTGAAAGTCACGATGCGTGTACCACTAATAATTTAGCGGTTGTAAAATGGAGAGAAATTAAAGTTTTAAATATAGCAACCAATTTTAAAGCCGTAGATCCAGCTTCTAAAGCAAAAAAGTGGAACCGAACAGAAAGGAAAAACATCGACCTTGACCAGCCTCATGTAATTGGTTCATATAGCAGCTATATGTGAGGCGTAGATCTCCTGGACAGGTGTCTGAGCAACTATCGTCCAAGTATAAGAGGGTAAAAGTGGTGGTGGCCATTTTTCTGTAATGCTTTGAATATGGTAGTTATCGCAGCATGGAAGTTCCACAGGAAACTGACAGGACAAATGTCTTATTTAGATTTCCTGCGAGATGTAACGATGGGTTTGTTGCACGGTGCCGAGTGTGTTGTGATAAATCGTTCTGGCCCTAGTTACCCAACTAACACTAACGTACGTTTTGATTTCATAAACCATATCGAAAATTGCAACAAACAATCGCGTTGTAAAATGTGTGGCAAAAACCCATGATTGTATGGCAACAAATGCTTTGTTTTGCTTCATAAAGCATGTTCAGTTGCATACAACACGCGATAACAGCCCTTTTCTGGGATGTTTTTTGATATATCAAATGTGCTAATTTTATGTTACATACAGTTACTGTATTTCAGTAATTAAAGAGTTCATCTGCTATTTATTATGTTTATCAAATAGTTCATTGTATTTACAAAGCAAATAATACATACAGGGACGTAGGCTGGTGGTGGGCTCAGACACCCTAAAATTTTGGTCCTGTATGTTATTAAATAGGCATTAATAACAAAAAAAAAACGACCTTAAAGTAAAATTTAACATTATGCCCCCCCACACACACACATTTTTTTCTGGCTACGTTACTGAATACATATATTACATTTAATTATGACCATTACTAATTTCACTAAATGAGAGCAATGGTCAAAACTTCTTTCTCCCATTTTACGAACACTTGATATCGTAAAGGGCTATTGCTCCCATTTCGGGAACGCATGTAATGAAACGGCAGAACGCCATTGCTCCCATTTTGGGAACATACCATAAAAATCTCAGTTTTTGAAAAATATTTAATTTTTCAACTGTTCAGTGTTAATTAGTATCACATGTTTTTAGTCACCAAAACGTTTTTGTGTCACGTAATTTTAATAGCGGCGTTTGATGGGGTATGAAAATGTATTGTAAATTCAAATATTCAATTTTTTTTTCATTCTCTTGTTTTTACAATATGCAATAAATCATTATTATTGCTTATCTCTTATCTAAACGTTTATCAGTTATAGCGAATATCGATTATAACGAATATTTTACTGTTATTTGTGAATTTGCGATATACAGTCTCCACTGTATTTCTCTTTATGTCTTTTAAATATTAATAAAATCGCACTACCGACATTCAGGTACTGAAATGTATCTGTGGAAAGTAAATGCATCATTTTAATGTATCATTACAAAATTAAATATAGCAGTTCAGTATATCATTTGAAAGTAATATATCATTTCAATATATCATTAGAATATATAATTATAATATATTCCTGTATGTAAAAATTGCCACACCTTGAAGGTATCATTAGAATTGTATTAAATGTATTCCACAAATGACTTGTATTGATACAAATAAAATATTAAATTTACAAAGTAAAAACACAATATTACACGTCGAAAATCAGTATTTGGTGACGGCATTACCCGCTGCAATAAGTGCTTCTATTTTACATAATATAAAATCAACCATATTTTGAATTTTATACCTGGAGAAGAGCATTCCCGATTGCTTCTATCCGAACCCAAAGTCCACTTGTATTATCTACGGGACGAGTGTTACAAGCGTGACGCTGAACGACGAAAACCAGGACATGTTCAATAGGCGACTTATCCGGCGAATAGGCTGGCCAAGGAAAAATCTGTATCTGTTGTGCTGAAATGAAGTCCTGAATATTCCGAGCAACATATGGACAGGAATTGTCCTGTTAAAATGCGACTCCAGTAATGCGTTGAAGGTAGTGTACGACTTCGGGCTCCAGAACTTCCCTGACGTAACAAATGCTGTTGAGATTACCCAAAATTATTAGCAGTTGAGATCGTCCAAGATATTCAATCAGATCATAACGCGTGGCCCCAGACCATAACGCGTGGCATTCGTCCAGTATGGCGTTGGATAACGCACTCCTGAAACTGGCATTCACCGCTATAGGGTCTAACGTGGTTGCGATCATCTCTGTATCCTAAATTAATGCATGATTCATCGGAAAAGATGACTTGTTTCCAATTATTAGGCCAACGTCTATATTGATGAGCCCATTCTAGCCTAAGGCGTCGAAGGTTTTGAGCCATGGTGCAGCAGAAACCGATGAATTGTTGGAGCAGACAATGACACACCTGTATCAGTGCTCTAAAGTTCTGCCAACTGTCTAGATAAATATGCATGGTCCATCAATTCCATGCATATCAAGTGTCTATTATCCAGTGCGGACATAACATTTCGTCGTGCACTGCAGGATTTACGATTCGTTGTCTTCAGTCCACTTCTTCTACGCATCACTGTCGTGGCATTGCATTCCCTACGAGCTACTATTGCACGATAAGAAACCCCCCTTCACAAAAACCGATAATTCGCCCTCGTTAAAACTCATTAAATGTTTTATATGGCGCTGTCTGTCTTCGTAGAGTCATATTGACTTCTCATAAAACGTTTACCGCTGGCCCCACAACTATAATCTATTTTCAACGTCCCGCTACAGCCCTCTGTTTATACGGCTAAAACAGCAGTTTAGAGGGCTCTGCTTATACCACACATGCGCTGTTACTCTGAAATTCTAATCATTTGCATATCACATCCTTAATTTGCATGTGCTGTAACTTTCAGCTCAAACGCTTGATTCCTTCATGGTGCTGCAATTTTTGCAAGCATGAGTTTATATATTAAGCAATATATTTTTATTTGAATTATTTTTTTAAAATTTTCTCTAATTTATCTCTAAACAAGAAATTCAGCTCATTTTTGCAAATAAAATTTGTGCTGTAAAAACTAAGCAGACGTTGAGGAAACTCGCATTTTTAAGGGATGTTTAGGCTATATAGGATGCAGAATATTGGAAGCATAATTGTCGTATTGCTAATTATGATTTATATAAATATCACTGTTAGTTATTATTGCGGCTCTTAGAGATAACATTTTAATGTTTGATGTGCAATATCTTGGGACTTGGGGTAATCTGTAAATCATGAAGGAAATGTGACGGGGTTGAAAAAAGTGTATGTAAAGGAAGTGACGTAATGTTTCAAATACATGAAAGAAACTATTGTTGTAATTTGAAGGTCCAGGTCGTTTTAAATGGACGACAAATTCGATGAACGTATCACTGAATTATGCAAAATATCGCCAACTTCACGATTTTTGAGAGGTCTATGAAATTTTCGAATTTTGTGGATTGTCTAAAATCTTCAGGAATTAGTAATTTGTCCGGAATTTTCTACATAATGTGTATAAGCTCATCACCGTCCAGTTGAGTTGTTGACGTGATATGATTAAAAATAATGATAAAAATATCATAACGAAATATGTCCATAAACAAAAAACGATTTAATCATTTCTATGTATATTCTATATTCATCTCATACAACACCCATATATATTTTCTCATTCGATTTATGGAAAATGGGTGCTATTTTAGACCAATGAATAAAGAGTAACAGAGTTACCCTCTATTTTTTTAAAACTGAAATTAATTTATCATTATAGTTAGTGTGCTCACAAAATCTCTTCAATTACATGACATTATAGAAGATAATGTTTATTTCTATAAATTTACTTTGCTTGATAAATCTAATTTTTTACTTTTTTTTGTGACTGCAAACTGCAAATAATTTTCATTATTATTGAGAATAGAGTGTTGATTTTAAAGCATCAAAAGTACACCATCCTCCATTCTCCCAATCGATAACATTAAATAATTTACAGACACCCTGGTCCTATATTTTATTAACTAATCCCACCCCCGCCAAAATTGTTCATACATTTCACTAATATCTCAGGTTCTAGGACTAGTGCATAGACTTAATTACTACGTTTCTTAACTTGAACCTGTATTATATGCTCATGCGCAGTGGTATAGTATTGCAAGTAATCTACTGCAAGTTAATAGTCTTCTGAAAAAGTGATCGGGCAGGTTACCGAAGGTGGATAATAGTAATTATAAAATATCTATGGAAGAGCAGGTGGTTGAAATTGAGATCCCATACGATAGACTCGGGTTTAATCGCTGCCATCCAAAACAGTATCCGTGTCTACGTGACGTATGGGCACGTTAAATTTGTGAGTCCGAAAGTCAAACCGAAAAGTGAGGGATTAGAAAAAGGATGGTAGGGTCCCTGTGTTTTCCGTTTCGATTGAGTATAATTTGAGTGTCACTGCCCCGACCATCGAAACCGTTAGCTGGGACAGTCTGGGGAAAATATCCTTGGGAAGAAAATATATCCCTTGAACTAATTTATAGAAATTTTCATAGTTTCAGAATTATTATTCTGCAGAAGTCTGAATGAAACATGAAACGTTTAAGTATAATTGGAAGTTTCGTACAGTAGTGGTACTTCGCAATATTGAGGAAAATTGATGCAATCTGATGTTAGAAAATTGCTCTATGTAATTGTCCTGTTGTAAAATCCTTCGTGAAGAAAACTCATTGTCATTAAGTTCTTTTACTAAGAACAGAAACTAAAAGAAATCGCGATAAAATGCTCGCTTTCGGCGTTTATTGTCTCGAGCAGTTAAAAGTTTTTATATCACAAAATAGTTTTGCAACTTTTGTTAAAGGCTGACATAAAAATACAATAAATAAAATGTACACATATGTTTGAAAACTATTAAATTTAATTAATTTTGAACAATCACATTTAAAGTAAATTTACGTAGAATAATCAAACATAGTATAATTACATAATATGTAGAAATACCCGACTTTGCCCGATATATTACTAAAATAAAATTTACCTGGTGTGAAATCGGAAATATTTTTGATATACTAATTGCGCTCTAAATAAGATTAACAAAACTGATCAAAAAATTATGTAAACAGGTAGAGATGCTTCTGAGTTACATGTGATCATTACAGAACGTAAAAATCTGATGTGGGCAGCACATGACTTTCCTTATATAATACAATGGATTTACTACTTTTACAGTTAAAAAATGTTATTCTTATTGTAGATACTTATATTCTTTCCAAATATTGAATTTTCTTCAATTTGTCGTCATTTTCATTGATTTAGCGTCACTTTTATTCATTTGGCGAGATTTTCGTTAACTTGGCAACATTTAAAAATTTCGCCAAGTTGGCGACATTCCGTCAAATTCGTCGCCAAGACCTCGCCAAGCGTTATGGACCAAGAAATAAGTTATTCTTACAGCGGATCAATGACTATTGACGTTCAAATACAAAAGTATTACTCAAAGTATCTTTTCTCGTGAATGGAACGAGTTAGATCCACGAGAATGATGTCACCAAATTTATCGCATGATATTACATATGAAGAGTGAACATGTTTCTTAACAGTTAATATTCATTTTTTAATTTATGGAATGTTTTGATAAATTTATTTGAAAACTGGGCAATATCTCAAGAACGGTTCATGCTAGCGGTCTAAAGTTTATGTCAATCGTTTTCTAAGGAAAAATTACATAAGAAATGTCTATTTGCATAACTTTATTAAAGGTTTTGGTTTTTTGATGATTTTTTCAAAATTTCACTCGAAAATTTAGGGGATTCTGAACATTCAATTGTGTTTTGAAACAATAGGCTTCCAGAATTCATGGATTGCGATATTTGTACCAAATTTCGTTCGAATCGCTCCATTCGTTCGTGAGATATCATCTCCACAGTCTCACTGACACACACACACACACACACACACACACACACACACACACACATGCACACACACACATACTTTCACACACACACACATACACACATAGACATAATTTCAAAAATTGTTCGATTCGTGATCAGGGATGCTTTTACATTTATATATTAAATCTCTAAAAAATCTTAATTATTTCAGACATAAACCTACTTCTTATTTGAGCTTGATAAATCAGAGGAAATAATATGAATATATCTTAGGACGATTTATGTTATAATTGGATATTACAAAAGGAGAGAAACAGATTTTAATTCTTATTATTTCGCTATTCGCTGTAGAATGATTCCCTACGCCAGACTTTGAACGAAATCTCTTTGCTAGGGAAAATGTCATACAAATCTATCGCCTGGTTCTGGATATATTTAAGCTACAAGAGGGTATTGAAATTTCCCTGCGATTTAGTTTGCGAAGTTTGTAGTCAAACGGTTTTGAAATCACAACGGATTTGATTTGCCATCGATACTATCTCCAGCAAAAAATTTTATTTTTAAATTTTCAAGTTCATTAATAGAGCTTAAATTGTTTCAGCTTTATAATACGTGTAGATGTTCCCGGTGTTCACAATCCGACACATAGCCCTTATGAAATTTTGCAACAATACTCTATAGCATCTAAAGGGATTGATACAGATAATTTGTCTGTGTATATCTCATCACAATTAAGTGGATACAAGGCTTGAGAAAATATCATATTTTCGTATCAAACATCTCTAGAAAATGTTATATGTTTTGCGATAGAAATTGTGAATGTAAATTTTGGGGTGCGCTAAATTAAATTTTGGTGAAAATGTTTTACCTGCATCTCAGTGAATTTATTTCTTTTTTTTGCTTATTTTGTTTCAAGATGCGCAATTTTATTGGCCGTAATGAATGTAATAATAACTGCCAATTTGTCTGTCTATTTGAATAACCAAATAGTAAATTAAATTGTAAAAAAATCGAACTAATGTACAAATATCTCAATCTATATATTTATGTTTCTATCTATGTGTAAATAGGAATTTTGTTGAATTTGAACTGCAGGATTTGAAAATGTAATTTATACATATATAAATATATATATATATATGGCCGCCGCTTAATTGGATCACTGGTTAATTGGATCAGCCGCTTTATCGAATCAAATCACGGAAAACGGAACGGAATCCATCTTTTACATTGAAACTCCGCCGGCTATTTGAATCAAAACCGCCGGATAAATGGATCAAAAATTTTCGCGATGTGATGCTCGTTTTCCATTGTTTGATCTTTCAATTGTGTTCTTCCCAACGTAAGCTTTTTCTGGAGTTATTTCTCCAAGCCTGACAAACAGGGTGCCATGCGGCGCGCAAGAAAGTCAGACCCAGATTTCTTAGAAACGTGCATCCCCTGGGTGCCTGTGATAAGACGCCACTCCCACACACGTGTAGCAGAAGGATTGAAAAAGGGAAGGGGAAGGGGTAAGAACGTTGGGATTGAGGTTAAAAGGCACAGATGGTCACTTTGTTTTTCATTATTAGTGTGTCGTGTTACAGTAAACCCTTCTTTGTGAATTCGAAGGCAAAACGCAAGGATTTTAGCTTGTCAGAAAAATATGAATTTCTTAAAAAATGTTCTGCCGAAATGCAATCAGAGAGAAGCATCTTTGAAATTGGGCATACCTCAGTCAACTTTTTGTCGCCTTTTGAAACAAAGGAGTAAAATCTTAGATGATCATGCATTAAATAGAAACACGAATCGTAAATGGCAACGAGTTGGAAGAGCAGAAGATGTCGAAGCAGCTCTCTTGGAATGGTTCAAGGCCGCACGACTTAAAAAATCCCCACTGTCACGTGCAATATTAAGCTTGAAAGCCGAAGAATTTACTGAAAATTTTGGAATCGAGGAAATCGAGGATACTACTAACGGGGGTTGTTGACCAGATGGAAAAATCGAAGCAGCATTGTTTATGCAAAACAATATGGAGAAAAGGGAGATGACGATATTAGCGCTGCAGAAAAATGGGTGCAAGATATTCTGCCAGAATTATTGTCAGGATATTCTGCAAATCAGATCTATAATATGGATGAGACTAGACGTTATTATCGTGCATTACCAGACCATACTCTGATGTTCAAAGATGACAATCGGTCCGGAGGTAAAAAATTAAAGGCTCGGATAACAGTTCTCCTGACATGTAATATGACGGAAACAGTAAAGAAAAGACCATTCTTCATAGGAACGAGCAAGAACCCACGTTGCTTAAAAGGTGTAAACAGCTTCCCGTAGAATACACAAGCAATACAAAGGCATGGATGACGAGCAAGATTTTCACAAAATACATGAGGAAATGGGACACAGAGCTTGGAATAGAAAAAATCCCAGTTTTGCTCGACAACTGCACTGCCCATCCGGAGTTGAAGTTAAACAACATAGAACTATTTTATTTTCCCCCAAATACCACATCAGTTATTCAACCATTGGATCAAGGAATCATAAAAACATTTAAAACCTATTATCGCAAGGATATAAGAATGAAAATTGTTCAGGCAATAGACGATCCAATGAAGCCTACTGCTAGTGATAGTACAGTCTTCTTGACGCCTTTTACATGATAATAAATGCATGGAAAAATGTTACTCCAATAACAATTTTCAATTGTTTCAAAAAATCGGGAGTCGCAGTTGAAGAAGCGAAAAACATTCCACAGGAGCAAGAAGACCCAAGCAATGACGAGGAGCTTACAGAAGAATTTTGGTACTGGGTCAATAGCGATGGAAACGCACCGACATCAGCTAGAAAAACCGAAGAAGACATTGTTTTAACAATTCAACAATCCAAAGAAACAATTGGAGAAACAGATGAGGAAGAAGTAGAAAACAATGAACTGCCACCACCAACGGCTAGGGAATCGAGTCAGGCTCTTCAAATTCTTAGAAGGACTTTTGAACAACGAGATGCATCTTGCGATGACTATAATTCTTTTTACGATATTGAAAAGAGAGTATTAAAGCTAATTAGTGCCACTACGAAGCAATCTACAATACAAATGTTTTTTCCAAAAAATTACAGTAAGTACATAAAGTGTTTCTTCTTATATAGTGCATTTATTGCTACTTATGTACTGTATATAACATATACTCAGGGGCGGATTGCTTTATCTTAGACTTTTACCTTATCTTTTCAATGTTAAATTTTATTGCAAAAAAATTTAATCCTTTCTTTAAATTCTAATTTTATGTATGAAAAAGTAAGAACATTCAAAACATTTTCATATATGTACAACTATTTATGCTTCATGTATGTACAAAGCCGTCGAAAGTTGGTCTCGGGCCCTAGGACAGGTAGTAGGACTCGGGCCCTAGGTGGCGCTGTACAACAGAAAATATGCTGAAAAGACACAAAATACACATTTGTAACACATTTTATTCGAACGTACCAAACATTCATATCTCAAGGACCTTATCGATGCAGGGAATGCTGCTCAATATGATTTCCTTCTTCAAGATGGAATATCTGCAGTCTGTGGACAGCTTGTTCAACTGCGGATCGTAATTGGTCGATTCAGATGTTTCTCACATACAGAGTGATACTGTCTTTCAAATTTGCCAAGGTTACCAGACGTCCTCGATAAACAAGACTTTTTAAGTATTCCCACAGCCAAAAATCACAGGGATTAAGTTCTGGAGAACGAGATGGCCAGGTTGTCGGAAACGCACGACTAATTACTCTACCATTAGTAAAATGTTGCCGATGCTGTTCACAGAGTCCAATGTGTGGAGGCGCTCCATCTTGCAAAAAGGTAATTGAATCAAGACATTGGTGCTGTTGCAAGTGGGGTACAACAAAATTTTCGAGCATGTTTTGTACCTTTTATGTTGCACAGCGCCACCTATCAGTGTTTTTTGAACTAATGTTTTTTTTGCGTAATCCCTTTCCCGATGTCTTGAATAGTAGATTCAACAATTTTGGAGCCTTTACACTGAGTAGTTCGATGTATAGAGAGCTCAGAGTAGGGGTGTTTTAATTCTGACCATCCGGTATATATATATATATATATATATATATATATATATATATATACCGGGTAGTCAGAATTAAAACACCCCTACTCTGCACCCTGTCAGAATTAAAACACCCCTCTCCGGCTGCAACACGATGAACCTAACATTCTAAAACACCCACAGAATTAAATATAACAGCAAATCATCAATCAAATGGAAAAAAAATAGAAAACACGAGTTATCAAGTTATAGAAAATCAACAAAATTCAATGGTATGGAAACGAATAAAGAAAAACTTAAAAAATCAAGCTATATCGCAATACACGTGGAAAAAGGGCTAAGCCTAAAAAAATGGAAATGTTCACTTCGTAAAATTCGTTTTAAAGTCCAAGTATTTTCACGAAGCAAACACAAAATGTGTATATTTCTGAAGAAATAGATAGATTATATCTATAAACTATTTTTACTTGGACGACATACATAGAGAAGGAATAAAAAAGAAAACATGAATACCTGGAAAATGCACAGCATATGTACAAACGAGTCGAAACCGGGAACTCTGAATGAAGAGACCAGTGTTGCCACTCGCAAAAAAAATGATCTACTCCTGCCATTCGTAAGAATTGAAAAACAGTAAAGCGAAAAGGTAAGAAAAAGTAATAATATACAAAAAGAGCTACTAAAAGGTGGAGCTAATAATAGTAATGCTGACTGGAAGAAAATGTAAAAATAAAAGTATTAAAAATACAAGAGAATGGAGATGTCTAGCTAATATAAGATACTATGAATAAAATTATTAGATACTATGAAAAGAGTTATAAAAATCCAGCTATTCTAAATTTTTTAACAATACCCTTTACTAAATAAGAGGGATATTTATATAAATTGCTGGAAATTTTGAGATTATTTATATGCATAGCATGAAATTTTTTATCAGATAATCTATAAATTCTAAAATGCTGATTAAGTATAATATTTCTAAACAATTGAGTCGAGTTACAGGAATTAAATGGTAAGATTTTATTATTATTAAAATTATAATAGTCTTTTTTATCATATAAATTTGCAACAATTCTATTAGAAGGATCAATAAAAATATTTAAATCCAAAAAATTAACATTATATACATATATATATATACATATATACATATATGTATACATATATACATATATATATATATATATATATATATATATATATATATATATATATATATATACATATATATATATATATATATATATATATATATATATATATATACATATATATATATATATACATATATACATATATATATATAGATATATACATACATATATACATATATATATATATATACATACATATATACATATATATATATATATATATATATACATACATATATACATATATATATATATATATATATATATACATACATATATACATATATATACATACATATATACATATATATATATATATATATATATATATATATATATATATATATATATATATATATAAATATATATATATATATATATATATATATATATATATATATATATAATTTTCATAGATATAATTTTTCATACGCTTTCTTCACAATGCTTTACATTTTAACACATATATGGCAATACAGTCTTGATGTACTAGAGGAACTGTGACAAATGAAGTCATGGAGCAGGCTGAAAAAGTATTATGGGTGATAATTGTTCCATTCATTATATTTGCAAAAATATAAGGTATTACAAAACATGTAAAACTTGTATTTTTTAACATAACGCACATTTAGTGTGTCATGTTCAGAAGTTCAAATCCATTAAGTTTGTGCCTAAGTATGTAAATAGCCAGGTATTTTCAAAGGAATAGGAAGAATTAAAGAAATATTGGAAAATTACATTGTAAATGCTGCAAGAATACATCATGGATTTATATTTAAAATGCCAAGAAAATTTGCTTATGAATTTTCATGGATTAATCAGAAAAACATGCCGAAGTTCCTCATAGTCCATCAGCAAACAATTCCAACAAAATTATTGCATGAAAATCATCTGACAAATTTCTGTCCTAAAGAACTGAAGAAATTATCTCCTTACGAAAAGTTTTTTCACGTTCGTCAATATGTTTATGATGAAAAGTGTCATCAGAAATACAAACTGATGTACCAGATGAAAATATCCCAAAAAAAGAAACCATGCGAGAAAGAAGAGAAAAAATCAAAACAAAAAAAAGTCACTTCAATTAAATTCAGAAAGAATATTAAATGTTATTGTTCATTACTATTTTAAAGGTCGATAAAGCAAGATTAAATCTCCTCAATCTGATGCAAAGAAAAGACAGTAATATAGCGTGTAAATATATTTGAAAGTTTTATTGATTTTGAGAGTAGTATGTATATTTATAGTGAAAAATAATACACTGAAACCGAAAATATTTTACAATATGATTATAATATATAAACACATAAGTAAAGGTTATGACGATTATATTAATATAAATTTTTTATCAAATTATTACATTGGTTTAGTGATTGAAAAAATTGATATAAAATATGATCATGAACTGCTAATTCTGCAAAAGTCTAATTAAAACGCTTTTTTTTTCTTAAAAACTTGATGCATCTGTCATACATATTCAAGATATTGTAATATGACTTTCAGAACGTAGGATATCACAATATATAGTAGACTCTCAGTTGCACATAAATATTTCGGTGTGCCATTTGTTAATTATTGTAATATCTGTAAATTATTGCTTTATGGATTGAATGTATTTCAGTCCCCCCTCCTTTTTGCACACTTTTTTTTCCTCGAATATTTACTGAATAACTTTTATAAAAACTGAATATTTAGATTTTAAAAAGTAACAGTTGCAATACCGAAATTTTAATTGAAAGAAAGAGACAATAAAAAATTGAAATGTAATAATTTTGAAATCTTTTGTTGTGTTTACATACTAAATAAATTGTAGTTATTGTAGATATGAGTCCTTTTCATAGTATTTAGAAAATTTAAGCGTGGTCCATTGTGCCCTATAGGTAGACCAATGCACTTCAATCCCGGGATGCAATGGTTCACTTTATCACTTGTCATTTAAATAATTCAGCAGAAATGTGTAGTTGCAATTATTGTTTTTAGGTAAGTATATCACAAATCTGAATATATAGACAATGTGCATACTGATGCGAAATGACAATTTTGCTCATCGTTTGAAAGAAAGACGTCAAAATGTATGAAAGTGGTCCACTGTACGACACCCTCCCTTCTCCGTGTTCATGCGGAGTACGATCACGTTATATATGTGAGTCCGTAAGTCCTTCCGAGAGGTTGGTGGTAGGGGAAGGAGGGTACGGTTCCTGTGGATGCCTCCCCCACTGTGTTCCGGTCTAAATTGTGTGGCACTTCCCGGCTGTCCAAACGGTTACCTTACACCTTTCTGGTAGGTAGGACGGTCTAGGTCTCAACAACAACACCCTCCACCTTTACCTGTAATATAAAGAATATACTCCTCCTTTACCTGTAATATAAAGAAATGCACCTTAAAACCTTCTGTTACGTCAAAATAAGACGTGGCACACCTTACCTAAAAGACACCTCAGCTCGAATGCTAATTCGTTTACATCCCAAAAATCCCCTAATCTCCCCGTCCATGTTTCCGTTGTAAAAACTCTACCCCACATATCGCCCATTATAATTACATGTCAATTGTATAAGTCTCAATATTCAATTAAATTCAATTAGACTATGTCGATTGTATTCCAAAATATATCGATTGAGGCAGGTCGCTGAGTGCTTTACGCAAAATGCTTGGAACTGTTAATCGTCAAATATCGCTCTGTTGAGCAAATGTTGATATGTTGAGACATCTCGGATGTAGAGCTTACAATAAGAATAAATTAAAATAGTTTCCCATTTTTAGTGTTTTTGAGCTTGTAATTTAAAATGTATTAACTTTTTGAACATTTGAACCGAGCTTACAACTAGCATTCCAAGCCTTTAGACCCAATTCATAATATAAATAATTTCTAAACCATGTATACGTTCGTCAAAATAAAAGTATGTACATAAAAAAGCAGATTCTTAAGGTAACAGAAATAAATATATTTGTTTAAGACCTTATATAAATCTGGGAAAAATAAGAGTTTTTTCTTTATATCTTTATATATACTGATCCAATAAAGAGAACAATTAGCGTAGCGGATCAGAAACAATGATTCATATAGTATGCTGAACTATTGATCCAACACAAACTTGTTTATTTTATTGGTTAAATTTCAAAAACTATTTGTATGCTCTAACTTCTGAATAACTACTTAACATCGAGAAAAATTGGTGCATCAGGTGACACAAAATTGTTCTGTTCTAAGATTTTTAAATTCTTGCCGACAGAAAGAATTCATTTTCTGAAGGTGTTGGAAAGAGAGCAGAAGCTAAAAGCTCCAGCAATAAAATTCTTCCATTCGAAGTTTATTGCCTAGAGAGATGTGATACCTCGGAATAGGTTTTCAAGAATATATTTTAGAAAAGGTTAGTTTTGGAGTGAAGTAACATTTGGGCATGGAACCGAGATTAAAATTTTTGGATCCACCAGGCATTAAATAGTTAAAACCAAAGGTAGGCATGCAATTGTGATATAATCCTGGCAAGTAAATAAAGCAAAGAAAACTAATATATTATTAAATTGATAAAGATAAAATAAATAAATAAATAAAATTTCGCAATCAAATTGATATATTTGAAAATAAATATTCAACTTCATGAATATGCTTGAAATCTAAGTGGTATTATAATGCTATTATTTTACGTCGAATTTAAATGTTGTGTATATACAAATACTGTTTCATTTTAAGACGCAGATATCTTAATACATTAAATTGTTTTCATTTTCACGTTAATTTAAACTGAAAATTTGCATTCTTTATATTTACAGTTTTCATATATCCTGATTAAACATTTTGATTAAATTAAAAATACATCTTGAAATGAAACAAAAGAAAAATAAAACTTATAGACTTACTGCATTATATGACACCATATAACTTATATATTATGCGATGTTGAGTACGACGGAAATTAGATAATTATTGATAAGTTTATCAACAAAATAGTTTTATGTAACCGCTGTAAGAATAATTTTATGAAGTTCAAAATTATCTGTAGTAAGTCTGAAACATAGAATAATCTATTTCCAAATGTGTATCGTCTTAAAATGAACTTTTTTGCAACAAACTCAAAGTTGAAAATATTTTAAAAACATAATTTATCTAAACAATATCATTAGAAAGTAAATATACTCTATAAAATATTATTTAGATCAAACCTAAAACTATCTAATGTAATTGTGAGTATCAAACTGCCATCAAACTACTCATTATCGATATCTACACGATATGATGCAATGAAAGATACAGAAACGTCCTTTTCAACTTATTTAGAGATTTTGCAGTTAAAAAGAAACAAAACGCCATAAAATCCTTGTAAGTAAAGAACAAAATAAAGTATCCGCAATAAAATTCTCCCGTTTTGCCATTATTGCCTCGGAGAGTTAAGCATTTTATATTTGTTGCAATATTTTTGCAAGATTTGTGAGATATTCGGAATAAGAATATATTTGTATGGTTTTGAAATTTAGTTAACAACTCGCGGTCACTTAATGTAGCAATCGGGTTTATAGTAATTATATTTTTGTACTTTTTGCGAGGACGCAAATGTCGCAAAGCCCCAAAAGTAGGTCACCGTTTAGCATGAGTAGGTTGGGTGTGTCCATTGCAGAGTAGAAAATACAACTTGAAAATTACCTCAAAATCGGAGCAAGAGTCGCAGAAATAGATGAAAATGAAGATTTTAAAAGGACCCCCCTGATCATGTCCAATCCGTCACTTCTTGCGCAGGCATAAACTCACAAAGCCAGAAAAGTGTGTCAAAAAGTAAAGATACCAGATCGAGCGGGCCCATTACAGAGTAGAAAATACAACTTGAAAATTGCCTCAAACTCGGAGCAAGAATCGCAGAAATAGATGAAAATGAAGATTTTAAAAGGACCCCCTGATCATGTCCAATCCGTCACTTCTTGCGCAGGCATAAACTCACAAAGCCAGAAAAGTGTGTCAAAAAGTAAAGATACCAGATCGAGCGGGCCCATTACAGAGTAGAAAATACAACTTGAAAATTGCCTCAAACTCGGAGCAAGAATCGCAGAAATAGATGAAAATGAAGATTTTAAAAGGACCCCCTGATCATGTCCAATCCGTCACTTCTTGCGCAGGCATAAACTCACAAAGCCAGAAAAGTGTGTCAAAAAGTAAAGATACCAGATCGAGCGGGCCCATTACAGAGTAGAAAATACAACTTGAAAATTGCCTCAAACTCGGAGCAAGAATCGCAGAAATAGATGAAAATGAAGATTTTAAAAGGACCCCCTGATCATGTCCAATCCGTCACTTCTTGCGCAGGCATAAACTCACAAAGCCAGAAAAGTGTGTCAAAAAGTAAAGATACCAGATCGAGCGGGCCCATTACAGAGTAGAAAATACAACTTGAAAATTGCCTCAAACTCGGAGCAAGAATCGCAGAAATAGATAAAAATGAAGATTTTAAAAGGACCCCCTGATCATGTCCAATCCGTCACTTCTTGCGCAGGCATAAACTCACAAAGCCAGAAAAGTGTGTCAAAAAGTAAAGATACCAGATCGAGCGGGCCCATTACAGAGTAGAAAATACAACTTGAAAATTGCCTCAAACTCGGAGCAAGAATCGCAGAAATAGATGAAAATGAAGATTTTAAAAGGACCCCCTGATCATGTCCAATCCGTCACTTCTTGCGCAGGCATAAACTCACAAAGCCAGAAAAGTGTGTCAAAAAGTAAAGATACCAGATCGAGCGGGCCCATTACAGAGTAGAAAATACAACTTGAAAATTGCCTCAAACTCGGAGCAAGAATCGCAGAAATAGATGAAAATGAAGATTTTAAAAGGACCCCCTGATCATGTCCAATCCGTCACTTCTTGCGCAGGCATAAACTCACAAAGCCAGAAAAGTGTGTCAAAAAGTAAAGATACCAGATCGAGCGGGCCCATTACAGAGTAGAAAATACAACTTGAAAATTGCCTCAAACTCGGAGCAAGAATCGCAGAAATAGATGAAAATGAAGATTTTAAAAGGACCCCCTGATCATGTCCAATCCGTCACTTCTTGCGCAGGCATAAACTCACAAAGCCAGAAAAGTGTGTCAAAAAGTAAAGATACCAGATCGAGCGGGCCCATTACAGAGTAGAAAATACAACTTGAAAATTGCCTCAAACTCGGAGCAAGAATCGCAGAAATAGATGAAAATGAAGATTTTAAAAGGACCCCCTGATCATGTCCAATCCGTCACTTCTTGCGCAGGCATAAACTCACAAAGCCAGAAAAGTGTGTCAAAAAGTAAAGATACCAGATCGAGCGGGCCCATTACAGAGTAGAAAATACAACTTGAAAATTGCCTCAAACTCGGAGCAAGAATCGCAGAAATAGATGAAAATGAAGATTTTAAAAGGACCCCCTGATCATGTCCAATCCGTCACTTCTTGCGCAGGCATAAACTCACAAAGCCAGAAAAGTGTGTCAAAAAGTAAAGATACCAGATCGAGCGGGCCCATTACAGAGTAGAAAATACAACTTGAAAATTGCCTCAAACTCGGAGCAAGAATCGCAGAAATAGATGAAAATGAAGATTTTAAAAGGACCCCCTGATCATGTCCAATCCGTCACTTCTTGCGCAGGCATAAACTCACAAAGCCAGAAAAATGTGTCAAAAAGTAAAGATACCAGATCGAGCGGGCCCATTACAGAGTAGAAAATACAACTTGAAAATTGCCTCAAACTCGGAGCAAGAATCGCAGAAATAGATGAAAATGAAGATTTTAAAAGGACCCCCTGATCATGTCCAATCCGTCACTTCTTGCGCAGGCATAAACTCACAAAGCCAGAAAAGTGTGTCAAAAAGTAAAGATACCAGATCGAGCGGGCCCATTACAGAGTAGAAAATACAACTTGAAAATTGCCTCAAACTCGGAGCAAGAATCGCAGAAATAGATGAAAATGAAGATTTTAAAAGGACCCCCTGATCATGTCCAATCCGTCACTTCTTGCGCAGGCATAAACTCACAAAGCCAGAAAAGTGTGTCAAAAAGTAAAGATACCAGATCGAGCGGGCCCATTACAGAGTAGAAAATACAACTTGAAAATTGCCTCAAACTCGGAGCAAGAATCGCAGAAATAGATGAAAATGAAGATTTTAAAAGGACCCCCTGATCATGTCCAATCCGTCACTTCTTGCGCAGGCATAAACTCACAAAGCCAGAAAAGTGTGTCAAAAAGTAAAGATACCAGATCGAGCGGGCCCATTACAGTGTAGAAAATACAACTTGAAAATTGCCTCAAACTCGGAGCAAGAATCGCAGAAATAGATGAAAATGAAGATTTTAAAAGGACCCCCTGATCATGTCCAATCCGTCACTTCTTGCGCAGGCATAAACTCACAAAGCCAGAAAAGTGTGTCAAAAAGTAAAGATACCAGATCGAGCGGGCCCATTACAGAGTAGAAAATACAACTTGAAAATTGCCTCAAACTCGGAGCAAGAATCGCAGAAATAGATGAAAATGAAGATTTTAAAAGGACCCCCTGATCATGTCCAATCCGTCACTTCTTGCGCAGGCATAAACTCACAAAGCCAGAAAAGTGTGTCAAAAAGTAAAAATACCAGATCGAGCGGGCCCATTACAGAGTAGAAAATACAACTTGAAAATTGCCTCAAACTCGGAGCAAGAATCGCAGAAATAGATGAAAATGAAGATTTTAAAAGGACCCCCTGATCATGTCCAATCCGTCACTTCTTGCGCAGGCATAAACTCACAAAGCCAGAAAAGTGTGTCAAAAAGTAAAGATACCAGATCGAACGGGCCCATTACAGAGTAGAAAATACAACTTGAAAATTGCCTCAAACTCGGAGCAAGAATCGCAGAAATAGATGAAAATGAAGATTTTAAAAGGACCCCCTGATCATGTCCAATCCGTCACTTCTTGCGCAGGCATAAACTCACAAAGCCAGAAAAATGTGTCAAAAAGTAAAGATACCAGATCGAGCGGGCCCATTACAGAGTAGAAAATACAACTTGAAAATTGCCTCAAACTCGGAGCAAGAATCGCAGAAATAGATGAAAATGAAGATTTTAAAAGGACCCCCTGATCATGTCCAATCCGTCACTTCTTGCGCAGGCATAAACTCACAAAGCCAGAAAAGTGTGTCAAAAAGTAAAGATACCAGATCGAGCGGGCCCATTACAGAGTAGAAAATACAACTTGAAAATTGCCTCAAACTCGGAGCAAGAATCGCAGAAATAGATGAAAATGAAGATTTTAAAAGGACCCCCTGATCATGTCCAATCCGTCACTTCTTGCGCAGGCATAAACTCACAAAGCCAGAAAAGTGTGTCAAAAAGTAAAGATACCAGATCGAGCGGGCCCATTACAGAGTAGAAAATACAACTTGAAAATTGCCTCAAACTCGGAGCAAGAATCGCAGAAATAGATGAAAATGAAGATTTTAAAAGGACCCCCTGATCATGTCCAATCCGTCACTTCTTGCGCAGGCATAAACTCACAAAGCCAGAAAAGTGTGTCAAAAAGTAAAGATACCAGATCGAGCGGGCCCATTACAGAGTAGAAAATACAACTTGAAAATTGCCTCAAACTCGGAGCAAGAATCGCAGAAATAGATGAAAATGAAGATTTTAAAAGGACCCCCTGATCATGTCCAATCCGTCACTTCTTGCGCAGGCATAAACTCACAAAGCCAGAAAAGTGTGTCAAAAAGTAAAGATACCAGATCGAGCGGGCCCATTACAGAGTAGAAAATACAACTTGAAAATTGCCTCAAACTCGGAGCAAGAATCGCAGAAATAGATGAAAATGAAGATTTTAAAAGGACCCCCTGATCATGTCCAATCCGTCACTTCTTGCGCAGGCATAAACTCACAAAGCCAGAAAAATGTGTCAAAAAGTAAAGATACCAGATCGAGCGGGCCCATTACAGAGTAGAAAATACAACTTGAAAATTGCCTCAAACTCGGAGCAAGAATCGCAGAAATAGATGAAAATGAAGATTTTAAAAGGACCCCCTGATCATGTCCAATCCGTCACTTCTTGCGCAGGCATAAACTCACAAAGCCAGAAAAGTGTGTCAAAAAGTAAAGATACCAGATCGAGCGGGCCCATTACAGAGTAGAAAATACAACTTGAAAATTGCCTCAAACTCGGAGCAAGAATCGCAGAAATAGATGAAAATGAAGATTTTAAAAGGACCCCCTGATCATGTCCAATCCGTCACTTCTTGCGCAGGCATAAACTCACAAAGCCAGAAATGTGTGTCAAAAAGTAAAGATACCAGATCGAGCGGGCCCATTACAGAGTAGAAAATACAACTTGAAAATTGCCTCAAACTCGGAGCAAGAATCGCAGAAATAGATGAAAATGAAGATTTTAAAAGGACCCCCTGATCATGTCCAATCCGTCACTTCTTGCGCAGGCATAAACTCACAAAGCCAGAAAAGTGTGTCAAAAAGTAAAGATACCAGATCGAGCGGGCCCATTACAGAGTAGAAAATACAACTTGAAAATTGCCTCAAACTCGGAGCAAGAATCGCAGAAATAGATGAAAATGAAGATTTTAAAAGGACCCCCTGATCATGTCCAATCCGTCACTTCTTGCGCAGGCATAAACTCACAAAGCCAGAAAAGTGTGTCAAAAAGTAAAGATACCAGATCGAGCGGGCCCATTACAGAGTAGAAAATACAACTTGAAAATTGCCTCAAACTCGGAGCAAGAATCGCAGAAATAGATGAAAATGAAGATTTTAAAAGGACCCCCTGATCATGTCCAATCCGTCACTTCTTGCGCAGGCATAAACTCACAAAGCCAGAAAAGTGTGTCAAAAAGTAAAGATACCAGATCGAGCGGGCCCATTACAGAGTAGAAAATACAACTTGAAAATTGCCTCAAACTCGGAGCAAGAATCGCAGAAATAGATGAAAATGAAGATTTTAAAAGGACCCCCTGATCATGTCCAATCCGTCACTTCTTGCGCAGGCATAAACTCACAAAGCCAGAAAAGTGTGTCAAAAAGTAAAGATACCAGATCGAGCGGGCCCATTACAGAGTAGAAAATACAACTTGAAAATTGCCTCAAACTCGGAGCAAGAATCGCAGAAATAGATGAAAATGAAGATTTTAAAAGGACCCCCTGATCATGTCCAATCCGTCACTTCTTGCGCAGGCATAAACTCACAAAGCCAGAAAAATGTGTCAAAAAGTAAAGATACCAGATCGAGCGGGCCCATTACAGAGTAGAAAATACAACTTGAAAATTGCCTCAAACTCGGAGCAAGAATCGCAGAAATAGATGAAAATGAAGATTTTAAAAGGACCCCCTGATCATGTCCAATCCGTCACTTCTTGCGCAGGCATAAACTCACAAAGCCAGAAAAGTGTGTCAAAAAGTAAAGATACCAGATCGAGCGGGCCCATTACAGAGTAGAAAATACAACTTGAAAATTGCCTCAAACTCGGAGCAAGAATCGCAGAAATAGATGAAAATGAAGATTTTAAAAGGACCCCCTGATCATGTCCAATCCGTCACTTCTTGCGCAGGCATAAACTCACAAAGCCAGAAAAGTGTGTCAAAAAGTAAAGATACCAGATCGAGCGGGCCCATTACAGAGTAGAAAATACAACTCGAAAATTGCCTCAAACTCGGAGCAAGAATCGCAGAAATAGATGAAAATGAAGATTTTAAAAGGACCCCCTGATCATGTCCAATCCGTCACTTCTTGCGCAGGCATAAACTCACAAAGCCAGAAAAGTGTGTCAAAAAGTAAAGATACCAGATCGAGCGGGCCCATTACAGAGTAGAAAATACAACTTGAAAATTGCCTCAAACTCGGAGCAAGAATCGCAGAAATAGATGAAAATGAAGATTTTAAAAGGACCCCCTGATCATGTCCAATCCGTCACTTCTTGCGCAGGCATAAACTCACAAAGCCAGAAAAGTGTGTCAAAAAGTAAAGATACCAGATCGAGCGGGCCCATTACAGAGTAGAAAATACAACTTGAAAATTGCCTCAAACTCGGAGCAAGAATCGCAGAAATAGATGAAAATGAAGATTTTAAAAGGACCCCCTGATCATGTCCAATCCGTCACTTCTTGCGCAGGCATAAACTCACAAAGCCAGAAAAGTGTGTCAAAAAGTAAAGATACCAGATCGAGCGGGCCCATTACAGAGTAGAAAATACAACTTGAAAATTGCCTCAAACTCGGAGCAAGAATCGCAGAAATAGATGAAAATGAAGATTTTAAAAGGACCCCCTGATCATGTCCAATCCGTCACTTCTTGCGCAGGCATAAACTCACAAAGCCAGAAAAGTGTGTCAAAAAGTAAAGATACCAGATCGAGCGGGCCCATTACAGAGTAGAAAATACAACTTGAAAATTGCCTCAAACTCGGAGCAAGAATCGCAGAAATAGATGAAAATGAAGATTTTAAAAGGACCCCCTGATCATGTCCAATCCGTCACTTCTTGCGCAGGCATAAACTCACAAAGCCAGAAAAGTGTGTCAAAAAGTAAAGATACCAGATCGAGCGGGCCCATTACAGAGTAGAAAATACAACTTGAAAATTGCCTCAAACTCGGAGCAAGAATCGCAGAAATAGATGAAAATGAAGATTTTAAAAGGACCCCCTGATCATGTCCAATCCGTCACTTCTTGCGCAGGCATAAACTCACAAAGCCAGAAAAATGTGTCAAAAAGTAAAGATACCAGATCGAGCGGGCCCATTACAGAGTAGAAAATACAACTTGAAAATTGCCTCAAACTCGGAGCAAGAATCGCAGAAATAGATGAAAATGAAGATTTTAAAAGGACCCCCTGATCATGTCCAATCCGTCACTTCTTGCGCAGGCATAAACTCACAAAGCCAGAAAAGTGTGTCAAAAAGTAAAGATACCAGATCGAGCGGGCCCATTACAGAGTAGAAAATACAACTTGAAAATTGCCTCAAACTCGGAGCAAGAATCGCAGAAATAGATGAAAATGAAGATTTTAAAAGGACCCCCTGATCATGTCCAATCCGTCACTTCTTGCGCAGGCATAAACTCACAAAGCCAGAAAAGTGTGTCAAAAAGTAAAGATACCAGATCGAGCGGGCCCATTACAGAGTAGAAAATACAACTTGAAAATTGCCTCAAACTCGGAGCAAGAATCGCAGAAATAGATGAAAATGAAGATTTTAAAAGGACCCCCTGATCATGTCCAATCCGTCACTTCTTGCGCAGGCATAAACTCACAAAGCCAGAAAAGTGTGTCAAAAAGTAAAGATACCAGATCGAGCGGGCCCATTACAGAGTAGAAAATACAACTTGAAAATTGCCTCAAACTCGGAGCAAGAATCGCAGAAATAGATGAAAATGAAGATTTTAAAAGGACCCCCTGATCATGTCCAATCCGTCACTTCTTGCGCAGGCATAAACTCACAAAGCCAGAAAAGTGTGTCAAAAAGTAAAGATACCAGATCGAGCGGGCCCATTACAGAGTAGAAAATACAACTTGAAAATTGCCTCAAACTCGGAGCAAGAATCGCAGAAATAGATGAAAATGAAGATTTTAAAAGGACCCCCTGATCATGTCCAATCCGTCACTTCTTGCGCAGGCATAAACTCACAAAGCCAGAAAAATGTGTCAAAAAGTAAAGATACCAGATCGAGCGGGCCCATTACAGAGTAGAAAATACAACTTGAAAATTGCCTCAAACTCGGAGCAAGAATCGCAGAAATAGATGAAAATGAAGATTTTAAAAGGACCCCCTGATCATGTCCAATCCGTCACTTCTTGCGCAGGCATAAACTCACAAAGCCAGAAAAGTGTGTCAAAAAGTAAAGATACCAGATCGAGCGGGCCC
This sequence comes from Amaurobius ferox, assembly GCA_951213105.1. Taxonomy (NCBI): domain Eukaryota; kingdom Metazoa; phylum Arthropoda; class Arachnida; order Araneae; family Amaurobiidae; genus Amaurobius; species Amaurobius ferox. The sequence goes on along the minus strand of OX578134.1, from coordinate 42,040,816 downwards.
ATTACAGAGTAGAAAATACAACTTGAAAATTGCCTCAAACTCGGAGCAAGAATCGCAGAAATAGATGAAAATGAAGATTTTAAAAGGACCCCCTGATCATGTCCAATCCGTCACTTCTTGCGCAGGCATAAACTCACAAAGCCAGAAAAATGTGTCAAAAAGTAAAGATACCAGATCGAGCCCATTACAGAGTAGAAAATACAACTTGAAAATTGCCTCAAACTCGGAGCAAGAATCGCAGAAATAGATAAAAATTAAGTTTTTATAAGGACCCCATGATCGCGCCCAAACCGCCCATTCTTGCACATGCATAAACTCGCAAAGCCAGAAAAAATGTGTCATATAGTATATACATCAGATCGAGTGGGCCCATTGTAGAGTAGAAAATACAACTTGAAAATTGTCTCAAAATCAAAGCAAGAGTCGCAGAAATAGATAAAAATGAAGATTTTGAAAGTGTCCCATGATCGCGCCCAATCCGCCCCTTCTTGCACATGCATAAAATTGCAAAGTCAGAAAGTGTGTCAAAGATTAGAGAGATCAGATGGAGTGGACCCATTGCAGAGTGGAAAATACAACTATAAAATTACCTTAAAATCGGAGCAAGGGTTCTAGAAATAGATAAAAATTAAATTTTTAAAAGGGCCCCATGATCGCGCCCAAACCACCGCTTCTTGCACAGGCATAAAATCGCAAAGCGAGAAAAATGTGTTAAAGAGTAGAGAAATCAGATCGAGTGAGCCCATTGCAGAGCAGAAAATACAACTTGAAAATTGCCTCAAATTCGGAGCAAGAGTCGCCGAAATAGTCAAAAATGAAGATTTTAAAAAGGCCCCAAGATCGCGCCCAAACCGTCCCTTCTTGCACATACATAAAATCGCAAAGTCAGACAAATGTGTCAAAGAGTGGAGAAATCAGATCGAGTGGGCACATTGCAGAGTAAAAAATACAACTTGAAAATTGTCTCAAAATCGAAGCAAGAGTCGCAGGAATAGATAACAATGAAGATTTTGAAAGGGCCACATGATCGCACCAAGCCGCCCCTTATTGCACATGTATAAAATCGCAAAGTCAAAAAGTGTGTCAAAGAGTAGAGAAATCAGATCGAGTGAGCCCATTGCAGAGTAGAAAATAGAAATTGAAAATTGTCTCAAAATCGAAGTAAGAGTCGCAGAAATAGATAAAAATTAAGTTTTAAAAGGGTCCCATGATCGCGCCCAAACGGTTCCTTTTTGCACAGGCATAAAATAGCAAAGCCAGGAAAATGTGTCAAAGAATAGAGAAATCAGATCGAGTGAGCCCATGGCAGAGTAGAAAATACAACATAAAAATTGCAACGAAATCAAAGCAAATGTCTATAAAATAGATGAAAACGATGATTTTAGAAGGTTCCCTTACCCGTCTTAAATGGCTGCCGAAGTCGGAAAGCAACTGAAGTGTGTCGAAATGTAGAGTGAGCAGATCGAGTGGATCTATAGAATACAAATGGAATGACAATTTCAAAAATCATAACACAATTAAACTAATTACACTATCTTCTGCATGCAACATAAGTTTTGCATTTCCAATACTCTTCTGAACGCCAAATGTAATACGCAAATTCCCTTAACTGATAAAATTAAAATTGTAATACACGTCATTTGATGACATCGGTTGTAACAGATTGTAACATTCACGCTATAACAACTATCTGAGGTGTAAACCCATGCAACATGCGTGATATTCCTAAATAAGTATAAACATTCCATGCAATCCGTGTACACACATATAGCGGATGATATATATATATATATATATACATATATATATATATATATATATATATATGTCCGTGTTTGTATGTATATATAACCCAAAATTGAAACATACAAAAAAAGGAAGGTACCACAAGATTGGCCGCTGAGGGTTGTGACCCTCACTCCCCAGTTAAACAAGCTTAAAGCTTGTGTCGCGACACAAGCTTTGTGTCGCGACAACACTCCCGGAGACAGGTACCATTCCATACAAGTAAATACAATAGTATCAATAGTGGAAAAAACGAAAAAAAACCCACATAAAGTAAAGGAATGATAGCAAATTCTCTCAATTACCTACCCAGAAATACGTGAAATCAAAACAAAACACAGAAGGATTCCAAAAGAATATGTAAAATATAACAATTCACTACACCCTATATCCACAAATTGTACCATAATAAAATTAGCATGTAAAGGTGTAGAAAACTAAGCTGTATCGAAATGAAAATCCTTAGTTTATTCTCGAACCTTCCATAACACAGTACTGAATCATCATGGTAGTAAGTAGAAAATTCGTTCTGTCGTGTTTTATTTGAGTCCAAGTACCAGCAGTACGATTACGCCACGGTTATGTCGTAGAAACTACAGACAATCCGACATAAAAATACCCTTAGGTTATGCATGTTCTACTGCTTTGTTTAAAAAGTCCCTAACACAAGCATATCAATTCCATTGTTCAATCTTTTACTGCGTTTTAATTGGTTGATGATGATATTTCTATAAACATTTTTGAGTAAAGAAGATTCCCATGGTGTTAAATAATTAATGTTGAAACAAAATACGAGTCTTTTATCGAACAATCGATAAAACGTTTTACCATCTGAGTTCTTATTAATATTCAAGTCCAGAAAGTTCAAACTTCCGTCATTTTTATGTCCTGGGTCCACCAAATTTAAACAACCTGGATAAAAACTGAAATCCAATTCAAATTCCTCACATTCACTCGTCCATAGGATATCGTCAACATAACGTAAATATACAACTTGGTTTAAAACGTGAGTTCCCTCTTCGTATTTATGTAAATATAAATCGGCCAGAATGGAGGACCAATTGCCTACCATAGGGATTCCATGCAACTGTTTGTAAAAATGTTTTCCATTGTGTAGTACTGTTTCAAACAGTAGTTAGCGTTTACTTGGTCAACGTATGTTATAACGAAACTCCTCTGCAAACTTTTTAATTCATTCTCCATAAAGATTGATGATTGGACATTGTCCTTAATGCCCCGATAAGACCTTAAACATCATTTATAACACACTTTTCCATTTACTGAAAACCTCTATAGGTAAATTACATTTGATTTCCATCTTTAATACGATTTGATCAATGTCCTTCATAATAACTTTCATTTTACGTTACCATTTTCGGGAAAACGGAATTTCGTTCACAGATCAAGACAACCTTTTATTACATCATCTTTCAGCATGTCCAGATCGCCAGTGATAACTTGTCCAATATCTTTATTCATGAAATTGGAATAATTCAGACATATATACTGATTAAGGGTTTCCATTAGTTTTTTGCATATCTTGTTGTAATTATACACCATACTTCCAATAGGTATATTATATTTGTAAGTGATAGTCACTTTGATATTTCCCACTGGTAATTTGTCTTGGTGTTTATTGAAAATCGACGACATATTTATATCGCCATATTTCTTGTTTAAATACTTAATAATCACATATTTTTAAATACGCCCAATAGGTTAAAATTTTATTTAGATTTACTCCCAAATGTTTGGTACGTAGCTTAATATAATCAAGAAAAGTAGCGTTAACGAGAGAGTTTTTACCGAATCCAAAATAAAAAAAATTCTGCACAAATGTCCCAAATTCTCTTTAAAACTCTGACTCTAATTCCATATACACAGTTCTTAATCCAGTTTGGTGGGATATATCAGCGTTTTCGTGCTCCTTTATAAAGCCCTGCAAAGTTTTAACAGTTTTATTGAAATTCTTTTGTCTTCTTCTTCCGCCTGTAGCCTTTCGAATTTTTTTACTTATTATACGATTGTTACTATAAGCTGTTGCAGGTGTGTCTTGATTCTGTATATAATCAGCATTATAATTTATGCCATACTTAACAGTGTTGAGAGCATAAGGATAAATGGTGTTCATGATGTCAATGTGGCAATTTTCACACCAGAGACGGTTTGTTGGTCAATGACTATGTCCAAAATGAAAACTTGCATTTTATCAATTCCGTAAATGTTGAAGTGCCTTATCTCCAAAGAAGCGTCTCTAATAAGATAACTAATTAGTGCAATTAGTTACTTTATAAATTTGGCTACGATGTAAATTACGGCGTATATTAAGATAGTTCTTGGTTTGTCCGATGTATTTTAAACCACATTTTAAACACATGCAATAAATGCAATTACATGTTTTACAAAATACTCGATTAGAGTGTCGGTTTCCATTTTGAACTGGGTCAGCCATGGAACAAGGTTTACATCGATTTGGATTACAACGTTTGTACTTAAAATTTCCAAAGTTTTTGTAGTTATTTTTACATGCCTTAATACCACTTCCTATCTCCATTCCATAATGCACGACTTCGTTATTAAATACGATTTTTTTATTTTTAACTGACAGGTTAAAATAACGATCGATAGTATTCACCCTGGGATTACGAGATTTCGATTGACTAACTCTCCCTTCGTTAGACAACCGGGTCATCGCTGTACATACATCGACGTTACCAGGTGCTAAATTCATAGTGTTATTCATATCATATAAGAAAGGTTTTTTATAAGTCAAAATATCTTAAAAAGTAACCAATTACACAATAGTCACATTATGTTATTTATCTATACTAAGTCAACCATAACATGTAAAACACCTGAAAACATCCAAATAAAAACGCACCAAACAATCATAGATACACAATATCACGTTATTACCAAGTTAATAAAGAGATGAGGAAAAGTGTGTACTATCTAATATTTTTATTACGATTATAATTTCATTAATTTTTATTTATATTTAATGAATTTTATTAAAAACATCTTAAAATAATCACAAAAGGACTGAACACAAATATACTACTACATTGCATTACAAAGTACAATAACGACGCCTATACAAATTAAAGCCCAATCATAACTATCCACCAGGAACCATTAATGTCACGGGCATCATCACGACATTGGGCTCGAAGGTCCGCCGAAGTAAAAGATCACAAAACCCCAACCATCAAAAATTGAAGTATGATGCGGCTACGATAAGAATATAAAATATTAAACACGAAAAAATCGTAGTACAAATATAAAATTTAAACAAGAAGAATCAACCATGCATAAATCATTGATTATGAAACATTTTCCAAATTCAATGCAATTTTATTTAAACATCTCTAAAATGCGATACATTCCTCGGTAATATTTTTAAAATTATCACAATACTACATTGATTTATTATATTTGAAAACTTAAAACTTCATCGAAAAAAATTAACTTCACTCAAAGGACGGCATTGAAATATAAATTGCCTGGTTTAAACATCTCTAAAATGCGATAGATTATTCGGTAATATTTTTAAACTTATTATAATACTACAATAATTTATTATACTTGAAAACATCATCGAAAACAAATGAAATTTATTCAAATGACGTCATCGAAATATAACACGCCTGACTCTCTCTATAAAAGCAGTATTTCATTCATTTTTCCATTCATTTCATTCATCACAATACTATAATAATTTATTTTATTTAAAAACTTGGAGGCACAAGTAATGGAGGGACCATGGAGGCACAAGTAATTAAACTTTATGTTTAAAACTTCACCGAAAAAATCGTTCTTCTCCCTGTAAAATCAATGAATATTTCATTCATATCAGCTATATTGCAGACTCCATGAGCTAAATAATTTTTCGATAAAGAAATACAGCAATTCTTGTACAACTCATTCTACATATTTTACTGTTTACATTTTCCACGGTAGGACGGATACAACATGGACAGATACCTAGGACGTATATCATAGGACGGATACAGCACTAAATATAAATTACAAATAACTTTAAAACTCTCGATTTTTACCTAAGAAGGATGCCGGCGCCAACGGCCGTACAGTGCTGAAAACACCGGTTCTAGTTAGATCACCGAAGTCAAGCAGCATCGGGCCCGGTGGTTTGCGAGCTGGATTTGCACGCTGCCATAACTGTCGCCGTGTTCATGCGGAGTACGATCACGTTAAACATGTGGGTCCGTAAATCTTTCCGAGAAGTTGGTGGTAGGGGAAGGAGGATACAGTCCCTGTGGATGCCTCTCCCACTGGGTTCCGGTCTAAATTAGGTGGCACTTTCCGGCCGTACAAACGGTTACTTTACATCTTTCTGGTAGGTCGGACGGTCTGGGTCTCAACAACAACAAGATGGATGCTATATTTTATTTTGAAGTGGGTCCCGTGATCTCTTCATATAATGGTCACGTGATCGCTTCATATAAAAGGTATAATTATTGTTTTAATTTTTATTTAAAAAACTACTGAATGTATTTCCTAAAATTTTCGAAGCAATTTGTGAATTTTAAAAAATGTTTGAAAAATTAGGTCCCATAGGGTTCAATGTATTTCATTTTTTCGACCCGGGTTCAATCTAAATTTATAAATTTTCTATTTATAATCTATATATCTATTTATAATCTATATGTCCCACAGACCGTCTGAACAACATACTAAAATGTCATTTTGATAAAGTCTATTTTACGGCAGTTATCGTACTAACGGACAGACAAACAGACAGACAGAATGAACAAAGCCATAAACACTTTTCAACTTTTTTGTAAAGTGGTCAAAAGAATGAAAAATAATTTTTAAAAAAATGTTAAAAAATTATTAAGAAGTAAAAAATTACGATATAAATTTGCAAGAAGACAAAGTTTAGCGCGATGCAGCTTTAAACAAAATTTCCCAATTATATTATATATAAAAATAGGCATAAAAAGTGACTTGAATCCCACTTAAAAGGCGTGACGCAAAATATTATTATTCTATATATATATATATATATATATATATATATATATATATATATATATATATATATATATATATATATATATATATATATATACATATATATATATACATATATATATATATATATATATATATATATATATATATATATATATATATATATATATATAGAGAGAGAGAGAGAGAGAGAGAGAGAGAGAGAGAGAGAGTAAAGATCATTTATTGTTATTCAAAATACAGAAGATCTTGAAACAACTGAAAAGAAGCGATGCAACATTCCTCACCTCGTGCCATGCTTTGCATAACATTATCCAGCAGCTGTTGAGACAAATTATCCCACTCCTCTGTCAGTGCACGGATGAGGGTGTTCTTGTTTGTTGGGGGATATTTTCGGCCAGCAAGTCGCCTCCCAAAAGCATCCCAAATATTGTCAATGGGATTTACATCTGGAGAACGTGCTGGTCATGCGGGGTATTGAATACCCTCGCTGACTAGACAATCCTGAATAGCGAGTGTTCGTTGGCATGGTGCGTTGTCGTCCAAGCAAATAAATTTATCTCCGACAGTACCAAGGAAAAGGCGAACATGAGGCAGTTGAATTTAATCAATATATTGTTTGCCGGTCACAGTCCCAGTTACAACCACATGTAGAGGCGTGTAGCCATTGATCATGATGCCGGCCCATACCATGATACAGCATGTCAAATATTGGTCCATTTCCGGGATATTTTCCGGACGATAATCAATACACTCTTCCACCAGATCAGTCGTCGTCTATAATCCGATGACAGACTGAACCTACTCTCATCTGAGAATAGTACTGAAGCCCAGTCCTGTTCGGTCATATTGCGATGCTCACGACACCATTGCAAACGGGCTGTACGGTGTAATCTGGGCAATGGGACACACACAACAGGTCTGAGGGCATATAGTGCTCCTCCTCCCAAACGTCCGACTACACTTTTTCGGTAGATCCACTTTCCTGCTGTAGCAAGAAACTGATTTGCCACCTGAAGAACTGAGGTGCGCCGGCCCTATTTTGCAGATAGGACAATGTGTCTCTCACCTGCAGCCGCCATACTTCTAAAACGACCTCCCTCGTGACGTTTGCTAAACATTCTAGTTGTTTTAAATGCTTGCCGCAACCGTGAAACAACCCTGTGTGGGATGTCGAGCTCATTCGCAACATTTCGCTTTCTTCGATCTTTCCAATAATACGGCCACGCGTAAAATCATCTAAGTGACAACGCAAAGACATACAGAACATTTTAAGTTCGTCAAATAAATCTTTCCCGTATAACTTTCAGTTGGAACAACAACTGTCTACACGCTTCAAATCCTTTGAATCTCTTATCAGCGCTATCATGTGACGAATAGGCGTGGAAATGAAAAATTGCATACGCACACCTCTTCTTACTATATCCCACACTTCTTTAAATTTTCCACATTTTGTTTCCGTTCATTTTGTGGTTGCTATGTATGATAGTGTGATCCGTCCTTAGCAATTGTCCAGCAGTGTATTTATAGTGTATATATATATATATATATATATATATATATATTATATATATATATATATGTATGTATATATATATATATATATTTATATATATATATATATATATATATATTATATATATATATATAATATATATATATATATATATTATATATATATATATATATATATATATATATATATATATATATTATATATATATATATAATATATATATATATATATATATATATATATATATATATATATATATATATATATATATATATATATATATATATATATATAAGTAATAATGACACAAATGAAGAAATGACAGAAATGAAGAATGGCAGAAATAGATGAAAATGAAGATTTTAAAAGGACCCCCTGATCATGTCCAATCCGTCACTTCTTGCGCAGGCATAAACTCACAAAGCCAGAAAAGTGTGTCAAAAAGTAAAGATACCAGATCGAGCGGGCCCATTACAGAGTAGAAAATACAACTTGAAAATTGCCTCAAACTCGGAGCAAGAATCGCAGAAATAGATGAAAATGAAGATTTTAAAAGGACCCCCTGATCATGTCCAATCCGTCACTTCTTGCGCAGGCATAAACTCACAAAGCCAGAAAAGTGTGTCAAAAAGTAAAGATACCAGATCGAGCGGGCCCATTACAGAGTAGAAAATACAACTTGAAAATTGCCTCAAACTCGGAGCAAGAATCGCAGAAATAGATGAAAATGAAGATTTTAAAAGGACCCCCTGATCATGTCCAATCCGTCACTTCTTGCGCAGGCATAAACTCACAAAGCCAGAAAAGTGTGTCAAAAAGTAAAGATACCAGATCGAGCGGGCCCATTACAGAGTAGAAAATACAACTTGAAAATTGCCTCAAACTCGGAGCAAGAATCGCAGAAATAGATGAAAATGAAGATTTTAAAAGGACCCCCTGATCATGTCCAATCCGTCACTTCTTGCGCAGGCATAAACTCACAAAGCCAGAAAAGTGTGTCAAAAAGTAAAGATACCAGATCGAGCGGGCCCATTACAGAGTAGAAAATACAACTTGAAAATTGCCTCAAACTCGGAGCAAGAATCGCAGAAATAGATGAAAATGAAGATTTTAAAAGGACCCCCTGATCATGTCCAATCCGTCACTTCTTGCGCAGGCATAAACTCACAAAGCCAGAAAAATGTGTCAAAAAGTAAAGATACCAGATCGAGCGGGCCCATTACAGAGTAGAAAATACAACTTGAAAATTGCCTCAAACTCGGAGCAAGAATCGCAGAAATAGATGAAAATGAAGATTTTAAAAGGACCCCCTGATCATGTCCAATCCGTCACTTCTTGCGCAGGCATAAACTCACAAAGCCAGAAAAGTGTGTCAAAAAGTAAAGATACCAGATCGAGCGGGCCCATTACAGAGTAGAAAATACAACTTGAAAATTGCCTCAAACTCGGAGCAAGAATCGCAGAAATAGATGAAAATGAAGATTTTAAAAGGACCCCCTGATCATGTCCAATCCGTCACTTCTTGCGCAGGCATAAACTCACAAAGCCAGAAAAGTGTGTCAAAAAGTAAAGATACCAGATCGAGCGGGCCCATTACAGAGTAGAAAATACAACTTGAAAATTGCCTCAAACTCGGAGCAAGAATCGCAGAAATAGATGAAAATGAAGATTTTAAAAGGACCCCCTGATCATGTCCAATCCGTCACTTCTTGCGCAGGCATAAACTCACAAAGCCAGAAAAGTGTGTCAAAAAGTAAAGATACCAGATCGAGCGGGCCCATTACAGAGTAGAAAATACAACTTGAAAATTGCCTCAAACTCGGAGCAAGAATCGCAGAAATAGATGAAAATGAAGATTTTAAAAGGACCCCCTGATCATGTCCAATCCGTCACTTCTTGCGCAGGCATAAACTCACAAAGCCAGAAAAGTGTGTCAAAAAGTAAAGATACCAGATCGAGCGGGCCCATTACAGAGTAGAAAATACAACTTGAAAATTGCCTCAAACTCGGAGCAAGAATCGCAGAAATAGATGAAAATGAAGATTTTAAAAGGACCCCCTGATCATGTCCAATCCGTCACTTCTTGCGCAGGCATAAACTCACAAAGCCAGAAAAATGTGTCAAAAAGTAAAGATACCAGATCGAGCGGGCCCATTACAGAGTAGAAAATACAACTTGAAAATTGCCTCAAACTCGGAGCAAGAATCGCAGAAATAGATGAAAATGAAGATTTTAAAAGGACCCCCTGATCATGTCCAATCCGTCACTTCTTGCGCAGGCATAAACTCACAAAGCCAGAAAAGTGTGTCAAAAAGTAAAGATACCAGATCGAGCGGGCCCATTACAGAGTAGAAAATACAACTTGAAAATTGCCTCAAACTCGGAGCAAGAATCGCAGAAATAGATGAAAATGAAGATTTTAAAAGGACCCCCTGATCATGTCCAATCCGTCACTTCTTGCGCAGGCATAAACTCACAAAGCCAGAAAAATGTGTCAAAAAGTAAAGATACCAGATCGAGCCCATTACAGAGTAGAAAATACAACTTGAAAATTGCCTCAAACTCGGAGCAAGAATCGCAGAAATAGATAAAAATTAAGTTTTTATAAGGACCCCATGATCGCGCCCAAACCGCCCATTCTTGCACATGCATAAACTCGCAAAGCCAGAAAAAATGTGTCATATAGTATATACATCAGATCGAGTGGGCCCATTGTAGAGTAGAAAATACAACTTGAAAATTGTCTCAAAATCAAAGCAAGAGTCGCAGAAATAGATAAAAATGAAGATTTTGAAAGTGTCCCATGATCGCACCCAATCCGCCCCTTCTTGCACATGCATAAAATTGCAAAGTCAGAAAGTGTGTCAAAGATTAGAGAGATCAGATGGAGTGGACCCATTGCAGAGTGGAAAATACAACTATAAAATTACCTTAAAATCGGAGCAAGGGTTCTAGAAATAGATAAAAATTAAATTTTTAAAAGGGCCCCATGATCGCGCCCAAACCACCGCTTCTTGCACAGGCATAAAATCGCAAAGCGAGAAAAATGTGTTAAAGAGTAGAGAAATCAGATCGAGTGAGCCCATTGCAGAGCAGAAAATACAACTTGAAAATTGCCTCAAATTCGGAGCAAGAGTCGCCGAAATAGTCAAAAATGAAGATTTTAAAAAGGCCCCAAGATCGCGCCCAAACCGTCCCTTCTTGCACATACATAAAATCGCAAAGTCAGACAAATGTGTCAAAGAGTGGAGAAATCAGATCGAGTGGGCACATTGCAGAGTAAAAAATACAACTTGAAAATTGTCTCAAAATCGAAGCAAGAGTCGCAGGAATAGATAACAATGAAGATTTTGAAAGGGCCACATGATCGCACCAAGCCGCCCCTTATTGCACATGTATAAAATCGCAAAGTCAAAAAGTGTGTCAAAGAGTAGAGAAATCAGATCGAGTGAGCCCATTGCAGAGTAGAAAATAGAAATTGAAAATTGTCTCAAAATCGAAGTAAGAGTCGCAGAAATAGATAAAAATTAAGTTTTAAAAGGGTCCCATGATCGCGCCCAAACGGTTCCTTTTTGCACAGGCATAAAATAGCAAAGCCAGGAAAATGTGTCAAAGAATAGAGAAATCAGATCGAGTGAGCCCATGGCAGAGTAGAAAATACAACATAAAAATTGCAACGAAATCAAAGCAAATGTCTATAAAATAGATGAAAACGATGATTTTAGAAGGTTCCCTTACCCGTCTTAAATGGCTGCCGAAGTCGGAAAGCAACTGAAGTGTGTCGAAATGTAGAGTGAGCAGATCGAGTGGATCTATAGAATACAAATGGAATGACAATTTCAAAAATCATAACACAATTAAACTAATTACACTATCTTCTGCATGCAACATAAGTTTTGCATTTCCAATACTCTTCTGAACGCCAAATGTAATACGCAAATTCCCTTAACTGATAAAATTAAAATTGTAATACACGTCATTTGATGACATCGGTTGTAACAGATTGTAACATTCACGCTATAACAACTATCTGAGGTGTAAACCCATGCAACATGCGTGATATTCCTAAATAAGTATAAACATTCCATGCAATCCGTGTACACACATATAGCGGATGATATATATATATATATATATACATATATATATATATATATATATATATATGTCCGTGTTTGTATGTATATATAACCCAAAATTGAAACATACAAAAAAAGGAAGGTACCACAAGATTGGCCGCTGAGGGTTGTGACCCTCACTCCCCAGTTAAACAAGCTTAAAGCTTGTGTCGCGACACAAGCTTTGTGTCGCGACAACACTCCCGGAGACAGGTACCATTCCATACAAGTAAATACAATAGTATCAATAGTGGAAAAAACGAAAAAAAACCCACATAAAGTAAAGGAATGATAGCAAATTCTCTCAATTACCTACCCAGAAATACGTGAAATCAAAACAAAACACAGAAGGATTCCAAAAGAATATGTAAAATATAACAATTCACTACACCCTATATCCACAAATTGTACCATAATAAAATTAGCATGTAAAGGTGTAGAAAACTAAGCTGTATCGAAATGAAAATCCTTAGTTTATTCTCGAACCTTCCATAACACAGTACTGAATCATCATGGTAGTAAGTAGAAAATTCGTTCTGTCGTGTTTTATTTGAGTCCAAGTACCAGCAGTACGATTACGCCACGGTTATGTCGTAGAAACTACAGACAATCCGACATAAAAATACCCTTAGGTTATGCATGTTCTACTGCTTTGTTTAAAAAGTCCCTAACACAAGCATATCAATTCCATTGTTCAATCTTTTACTGCGTTTTAATTGGTTGATGATGATATTTCTATAAACATTTTTGAGTAAAGAAGATTCCCATGGTGTTAAATAATTAATGTTGAAACAAAATACGAGTCTTTTATCGAACAATCGATAAAACGTTTTACCATCTGAGTTCTTATTAATATTCAAGTCCAGAAAGTTCAAACTTCCGTCATTTTTATGTCCTGGGTCCACCAAATTTAAACAACCTGGATAAAAACTGAAATCCAATTCAAATTCCTCACATTCACTCGTCCATAGGATATCGTCAACATAACGTAAATATACAACTTGGTTTAAAACGTGAGTTCCCTCTTCGTATTTATGTAAATATAAATCGGCCAGAATGGAGGACCAATTGCCTACCATAGGGATTCCATGCAACTGTTTGTAAAAATGTTTTCCATTGTGTAGTACTGTTTCAAACAGTAGTTAGCGTTTACTTGGTCAACGTATGTTATAACGAAACTCCTCTGCAAACTTTTTAATTCATTCTCCATAAAGATTGATGATTGGACATTGTCCTTAATGCCCCGATAAGACCTTAAACATCATTTATAACACACTTTTCCATTTACTGAAAACCTCTATAGGTAAATTACATTTGATTTCCATCTTTAATACGATTTGATCAATGTCCTTCATAATAACTTTCATTTTACGTTACCATTTTCGGGAAAACGGAATTTCGTTCACAGATCAAGACAACCTTTTATTACATCATCTTTCAGCATGTCCAGATCGCCAGTGATAACTTGTCCAATATCTTTATTCATGAAATTGGAATAATTCAGACATATATACTGATTAAGGGTTTCCATTAGTTTTTTGCATATCTTGTTGTAATTATACACCATACTTCCAATAGGTATATTATATTTGTAAGTGATAGTCACTTTGATATTTCCCACTGGTAATTTGTCTTGGTGTTTATTGAAAATCGACGACATATTTATATCGCCATATTTCTTGTTTAAATACTTAATAATCACATATTTTTAAATACGCCCAATAGGTTAAAATTTTATTTAGATTTACTCCCAAATGTTTGGTACGTAGCTTAATATAATCAAGAAAAGTAGCGTTAACGAGAGAGTTTTTACCGAATCCAAAATAAAAAAAATTCTGCACAAATGTCCCAAATTCTCTTTAAAACTCTGACTCTAATTCCATATACACAGTTCTTAATCCAGTTTGGTGGGATATATCAGCGTTTTCGTGCTCCTTTATAAAGCCCTGCAAAGTTTTAACAGTTTTATTGAAATTCTTTTGTCTTCTTCTTCCGCCTGTAGCCTTTCGAATTTTTTTACTTATTATACGATTGTTACTATAAGCTGTTGCAGGTGTGTCTTGATTCTGTATATAATCAGCATTATAATTTATGCCATACTTAACAGTGTTGAGAGCATAAGGATAAATGGTGTTCATGATGTCAATGTGGCAATTTTCACACCAGAGACGGTTTGTTGGTCAATGACTATGTCCAAAATGAAAACTTGCATTTTATCAATTCCGTAAATGTTGAAGTGCCTTATCTCCAAAGAAGCGTCTCTAATAAGATAACTAATTAGTGCAATTAGTTACTTTATAAATTTGGCTACGATGTAAATTACGGCGTATATTAAGATAGTTCTTGGTTTGTCCGATGTATTTTAAACCACATTTTAAACACATGCAATAAATGCAATTACATGTTTTACAAAATACTCGATTAGAGTGTCGGTTTCCATTTTGAACTGGGTCAGCCATGGAACAAGGTTTACATCGATTTGGATTACAACGTTTGTACTTAAAATTTCCAAAGTTTTTGTAGTTATTTTTACATGCCTTAATACCACTTCCTATCTCCATTCCATAATGCACGACTTCGTTATTAAATACGATTTTTTTATTTTTAACTGACAGGTTAAAATAACGATCGATAGTATTCACCCTGGGATTACGAGATTTCGATTGACTAACTCTCCCTTCGTTAGACAACCGGGTCATCGCTGTACATACATCGACGTTACCAGGTGCTAAATTCATAGTGTTATTCATATCATATAAGAAAGGTTTTTTATAAGTCAAAATATCTTAAAAAGTAACCAATTACACAATAGTCACATTATGTTATTTATCTATACTAAGTCAACCATAACATGTAAAACACCTGAAAACATCCAAATAAAAACGCACCAAACAATCATAGATACACAATATCACGTTATTACCAAGTTAATAAAGAGATGAGGAAAAGTGTGTACTATCTAATATTTTTATTACGATTATAATTTCATTAATTTTTATTTATATTTAATGAATTTTATTAAAAACATCTTAAAATAATCACAAAAGGACTGAACACAAATATACTACTACATTGCATTACAAAGTACAATAACGACGCCTATACAAATTAAAGCCCAATCATAACTATCCACCAGGAACCATTAATGTCACGGGCATCATCACGACATTGGGCTCGAAGGTCCGCCGAAGTAAAAGATCACAAAACCCCAACCATCAAAAATTGAAGTATGATGCGGCTACGATAAGAATATAAAATATTAAACACGAAAAAATCGTAGTACAAATATAAAATTTAAACAAGAAGAATCAACCATGCATAAATCATTGATTATGAAACATTTTCCAAATTCAATGCAATTTTATTTAAACATCTCTAAAATGCGATACATTCCTCGGTAATATTTTTAAAATTATCACAATACTACATTGATTTATTATATTTGAAAACTTAAAACTTCATCGAAAAAAATTAACTTCACTCAAAGGACGGCATTGAAATATAAATTGCCTGGTTTAAACATCTCTAAAATGCGATAGATTATTCGGTAATATTTTTAAACTTATTATAATACTACAATAATTTATTATACTTGAAAACATCATCGAAAACAAATGAAATTTATTCAAATGACGTCATCGAAATATAACACGCCTGACTCTCTCTATAAAAGCAGTATTTCATTCATTTTTCCATTCATTTCATTCATCACAATACTATAATAATTTATTTTATTTAAAAACTTGGAGGCACAAGTAATGGAGGGACCATGGAGGCACAAGTAATTAAACTTTATGTTTAAAACTTCACCGAAAAAATCGTTCTTCTCCCTGTAAAATCAATGAATATTTCATTCATATCAGCTATATTGCAGACTCCATGAGCTAAATAATTTTTCGATAAAGAAATACAGCAATTCTTGTACAACTCATTCTACATATTTTACTGTTTACATTTTCCACGGTAGGACGGATACAACATGGACAGATACCTAGGACGTATATCATAGGACGGATACAGCACTAAATATAAATTACAAATAACTTTAAAACTCTCGATTTTTACCTAAGAAGGATGCCGGCGCCAACGGCCGTACAGTGCTGAAAACACCGGTTCTAGTTAGATCACCGAAGTCAAGCAGCATCGGGCCCGGTGGTTTGCGAGCTGGATTTGCACGCTGCCATAACTGTCGCCGTGTTCATGCGGAGTACGATCACGTTAAACATGTGGGTCCGTAAATCTTTCCGAGAAGTTGGTGGTAGGGGAAGGAGGATACAGTCCCTGTGGATGCCTCTCCCACTGGGTTCCGGTCTAAATTAGGTGGCACTTTCCGGCCGTACAAACGGTTACTTTACATCTTTCTGGTAGGTCGGACGGTCTGGGTCTCAACAACAACAAGATGGATGCTATATTTTATTTTGAAGTGGGTCCCGTGATCTCTTCATATAATGGTCACGTGATCGCTTCATATAAAAGGTATAATTATTGTTTTAATTTTTATTTAAAAAACTACTGAATGTATTTCCTAAAATTTTCGAAGCAATTTGTGAATTTTAAAAAATGTTTGAAAAATTAGGTCCCATAGGGTTCAATGTATTTCATTTTTTCGACCCGGGTTCAATCTAAATTTATAAATTTTCTATTTATAATCTATATATCTATTTATAATCTATATGTCCCACAGACCGTCTGAACAACATACTAAAATGTCATTTTGATAAAGTCTATTTTACGGCAGTTATCGTACTAACGGACAGACAAACAGACAGACAGAATGAACAAAGCCATAAACACTTTTCAACTTTTTTGTAAAGTGGTCAAAAGAATGAAAAATAATTTTTAAAAAAATGTTAAAAAATTATTAAGAAGTAAAAAATTACGATATAAATTTGCAAGAAGACAAAGTTTAGCGCGATGCAGCTTTAAACAAAATTTCCCAATTATATTATATATAAAAATAGGCATAAAAAGTGACTTGAATCCCACTTAAAAGGCGTGACGCAAAATATTATTATTCTATATATATATATATATATATATATATATATATATATATATATATATATATATATATATATATATATATATATATATACATATATATATATACATATATATATATATATATATATATATATATATATATATATATATATATATATATAGAGAGAGAGAGAGAGAGAGAGAGAGAGAGAGAGAGAGAGAGAGAGTAAAGATCATTTATTGTTATTCAAAATACAGAAGATCTTGAAACAACTGAAAAGAAGCGATGCAACATTCCTCACCTCGTGCCATGCTTTGCATAACATTATCCAGCAGCTGTTGAGACAAATTATCCCACTCCTCTGTCAGTGCACGGATGAGGGTGTTCTTGTTTGTTGGGGGATATTTTCGGCCAGCAAGTCGCCTCCCAAAAGCATCCCAAATATTGTCAATGGGATTTACATCTGGAGAACGTGCTGGTCATGCGGGGTATTGAATACCCTCGCTGACTAGACAATCCTGAATAGCGAGTGTTCGTTGGCATGGTGCGTTGTCGTCCAAGCAAATAAATTTATCTCCGACAGTACCAAGGAAAAGGCGAACATGAGGCAGTTGAATTTAATCAATATATTGTTTGCCGGTCACAGTCCCAGTTACAACCACATGTAGAGGCGTGTAGCCATTGATCATGATGCCGGCCCATACCATGATACAGCATGTCAAATATTGGTCCATTTCCGGGATATTTTCCGGACGATAATCAATACACTCTTCCACCAGATCAGTCGTCGTCTATAATCCGATGACAGACTGAACCTACTCTCATCTGAGAATAGTACTGAAGCCCAGTCCTGTTCGGTCATATTGCGATGCTCACGACACCATTGCAAACGGGCTGTACGGTGTAATCTGGGCAATGGGACACACACAACAGGTCTGAGGGCATATAGTGCTCCTCCTCCCAAACGTCCGACTACACTTTTTCGGTAGATCCACTTTCCTGCTGTAGCAAGAAACTGATTTGCCACCTGAAGAACTGAGGTGCGCCGGCCCTATTTTGCAGATAGGACAATGTGTCTCTCACCTGCAGCCGCCATACTTCTAAAACGACCTCCCTCGTGACGTTTGCTAAACATTCTAGTTGTTTTAAATGCTTGCCGCAACCGTGAAACAACCCTGTGTGGGATGTCGAGCTCATTCGCAACATTTCGCTTTCTTCGATCTTTCCAATAATACGGCCACGCGTAAAATCATCTAAGTGACAACGCAAAGACATACAGAACATTTTAAGTTCGTCAAATAAATCTTTCCCGTATAACTTTCAGTTGGAACAACAACTGTCTACACGCTTCAAATCCTTTGAATCTCTTATCAGCGCTATCATGTGACGAATAGGCGTGGAAATGAAAAATTGCATACGCACACCTCTTCTTACTATATCCCACACTTCTTTAAATTTTCCACATTTTGTTTCCGTTCAT